>JARHVA010000453.1:85000-492500 GCA_037957365.1 Torreya grandis
TAGCACACAAGTGACAACCATTTGGAATGACCAATTACATGCCCAACAAACTCATGTATAATAAATTTATTATGCTGGAAGGTCTCATAGAGGAGAATGATATTCAACTCTATCCTATCTAATGACTATGTACTCTTAGAATGTTTGAGGTCTTATTTATCTATCGCATAAGTATGGAGTCAATAATAGTTGCTAGTTTCTATTCAAAATGAATGTTCTTTTTATGTAATAGGTCAAGATTTCTGGATTATTACAATAGAATACAACATGAATCATCTATATTGGTGATATTTTTCAAGCCACTAGGCATGATGCTAGGTGTGGTGGGGCCATCACTTTTTTGGCTTTAGAGATTGCTTAGAATATGATTTCATGGGATTCAGGCCCTACCCATTGAGTGGTGTGGACCCTTTTTGACTTTAATAATCGCATTATAGGGATGGTTAATTTATAATCCTCCAATGATGTTGTGGAATGAGTTACTTTGTGGAGGTGGTTGGCTTAATCTTTCTTGGATTCTCATTAGATCCTCTATGGTGATTTCAACATGGTAGAGTCGATAGAGAATAAAGGTCAACTTCCAATGCGGTGGTGTGTTGGTGAGCGTGAAGTATCATTTTATATGCACAACAAGCTCAGAGTGTTTGATCCAAATCATCATCAGGGAAAGGATTTAGACTCCCCCTCGTTCACTTGGTATAATTTTTTACAAGGAGAAGACAGGGTGCATCAACGCTTGGATAGAGCTCTACTTGATGAACAAGATATTTTCTATTTTTCTCTAGTCCAAGATAAACTAGTATCATTCATTCTTTATACCCTCTCTTAGATCATTACCCTATTTAATTTAACTTTGAATGAACTTATCCTCAAGTTAACGCAGGCAATTTCATCTCAATACTGCCCACCTCAAGCATGAAAGAATGGTGGGGCATATTGTTAGAATTTAGAACTTGGTCCATTAGCTAAAGGGAGACACTAGTTGGATCTAGTGGTGGTCTAATGCTCTTACTTGTACTTCCACAATTCTTTGGATCTATGGCAAATAAGTAGCCATGTTTAGATTATATCTACATAATGCTATAAATCATGAGTATATTCGAGCCTCATATGAACTAAAATAAGAAAAATTTAATGTCTACCTTCAAACTCAAGTGGCATAATGGATACACAATCTCCAAATTGAGGAAGCACACAAAGCCAGATCGGCTTAGTTGAGAGCTTGTATGTACTGGATAAAAATTGGTGATAAGGTTTCTAAGGATTTTTTTACCCTCCTCCACTCTAAGAGAGATGCTGATAGAATCAAATCTATCAAGGACAGAAACATAAGACTTATCAATCTTCCAGACATTTTACAAGCTTTTGTTCATCATTATCATGGTGTTTTATTGGTGCAAGCTTCTTATCCAAAAGGGAGACATATCTCCTTCAATATCTCTAGGTTGTTCCCTACAAAGTCTCTAACTCTCAAAGAGTTGCTTGAGATAGGCCCTTATCTCTAAGTGACCTCCATGAAGGTGTTAAGAAGATGGTAGTGGAAAAAGGTCTAGGAATTGATGGTTTCCCATATGAGTGTTATCAAACTCTATAGGACACTTTTGGTTTTGATCTTCATTGAGTGTACTTTGAAATAGTTTTAACCTATTCCCTGGGAACCCTTATTGATCAGGGTAACATCAAGTTTATTCCCAAGGCTAGTGATCATAAAATTATCACAAATTAGAGGCATATTAATTTTCTCAATGTCTCCTATAATATTATTGCTAAACCTCTAGCTCTCAAGGTGAAGTACAATCTCCCTTTAATTATTAGGAGTGAGAAAACAAGATTCAAACAGAACAGATTCATTTTGGATAATATCATTGTTGTCTGGGAAGGTATGGAATGGTCAAGGCTTTCTAATAAAAAGGCTCTATTTGTTAAGATTTATTTTAAGAAAGCCTATGATCGTATCGAGTGTGCATGCTATAGATGCTTGGTTTTGGCCCTAAATTTGTTTAGACTATTAGTATGCTTTTTCAGGATGCAAGGGCTTGTATCACTATCAATGGCATTCAATCTACTCAATTTGAACTTCATCATTCTATTAAAAAAGGATATCCTTTAGCCCCTTATTTATATGTTCTTGCATAAAAAATATTTAGCTACCTTCTAGCTAACTATGCTACTAGGGGTCTAGTGAAAGATATCTCCCTTATTTATTCTAATGGACAACTTTTAAATGGTTATTTTGTGGATGACTCTTTTATCAATCTCCAAGAGGAATAAGAATCCATTATAAATGCCATGGAATGTCTACACATTTTCTATTTAGCTTTAGTCTCTTCTATTCAATGGAGGAAGACCCAGTGTTACAGACAGTGATTTTGACCCACACCTCCTTGGCTTGAGGAATTTCAATGGTATTGGATTCTAATAGGAGCATAATTTAAGTTTTTTGTCATTTCATTTACCTTTCAGGATTCTCCATCTAATTTGTGGTCCTGTGTGGTATAGATAATTGAAAAAAAGATCTCATTTTGGATCACTAAGCCTCTTTCTGTTGCTGGCAAATTTCAAATTTGCTCTAAAGTTTTGGTAGCTATGCATGTGTATTATTCCTCTTGTTGGGACCCTTCTAATTCTACCTATAACAAATCATAAAAGATTTTATTTGTGCTAATTTTGAGGGACATAAGGGCTTCTATAGAGTTGCCTGAAACATTTGATGTCATCCCAAGGAAGTTGGGGGACTAGGTCTCCTCGATATCAAAATCCAAGGACTTGCTCTTGGTGCCAAATGGATTATCAGAGGTGTTTTTGAGGATGAATCTTGGAATATTATTATCCACCATTATATCTCTCAGGGGCTCCCATGTGGTATAAAGGCTTAGCAAGGCCTGGGACTTCATTCCCTACTCATCACCCCAGTGCCTGTCAAAATTAAGGACTCCTTTGTAATTTAAAGTTTATGAAAGTCTTAGGAGAAGCTTAAGCCTAATCTAAATTAGGTTGGTGAAGGTTTTAGTAATTCTCTCTCCATAAATTCCTAGTCCCTTTGGTGGTTACTTTGCCTAAATTTTCACAAAATTCCCTTTGCCTTAGTCTCCTGGGTTAAAGGGTTACACCTTTTCAAAAAAGGTGTGATGGTTTTCAGTGATATTTTATGAAAATATAATAGGGTCTGGCTCACTTGACAACAACTTTAGAATAAATATCATTTAATAAACTCAAATGTAGATGTTATTACAAAAATTCAAAGCTCCATACATAATGGATACTTGCATAAAATTGGAGTCAATTCCCTTGTTCCTTGGTGGAAGGATTGACATTGGCCTATGACCACTCCCTTCACCGAATATTCTCCTTAGTTGGGATATCATTTACTTAATCCATAACATATTTTAGTTGATATGCTCAATATCAAATGTAATCTTCATTCCAGAGATGGGATCTAAGCTCATCGATTTAGCATATTGTGGTTTGCTTATATTAAGCCCAAAAAAGCTCATTTCTTATGTTGCTTTCTCTATTAGGGCTTACCTATAAGAGATCAGCTCAAGCATCTGGGTCTACCTAACCCCATCTATATAACTTATCAACAACCAGACACTGTTAAGCAACTTTTCTAGTTTTTTCACATGCACAGTCTGCGTGACACTCTATACGCTCCCTTTTCCATCCTTTTTGTCTCAAATTCTTCACATGAAAGATGGATCTATTGGGGGACTTGGATTTATTTCCTGTAAAGTATAATCTCTTTTGGCAGATCTTTTAAACTAGCATTTTGTTTCAAATTTCGAATGCTATAAATTATGCTTGCTTTAATCATGAAAAGTTGGAACATAATTTTTATATTTCTAAAAAAATTGTTGTTCTCTTTAATGTTACTCTTTAGACACAAAGGCAAATAGACAAGTTCTATCTTGAGCTTGACCAAATCTCATGTTTTCTAGATCACTGGGGAAATGCTTTGTGTGCAGTCCATCATGAACCTATAGAACCTCCATGGCATCCTTCACCCCCAGGGGATGAGGGCGTGGGCCACACCAACAGTGGTCCAAAACTAGACATAAGAGTCACTCCATGATAGTCACCACCTTGTTGGTCTTCTCCTCATCATGGTGGCTTGAGTGGCTCATCTAGATCTAGAGGTGATGATAGGGGCTGGGGATCTCCTCCCTCATCCCAAGATGGTAATATCAGAGGGTGGGGTCTGCCTCCCCAAGGAAAATTACCATGCTTGGCTCTTTCTATTACCATAAAATAAATCAAAGTGAGACTTTGGAATCTCAGTAAAACACTGATTGGAAGACCTTGCCTACTGACAAGGATCCTCTTTCCATGGGAGGATGGGGTGATAAGCCTTAAGGTTTGTCATCTCCTCTATCTCACCTGACATCCATGTTTGTTACTTCTAATTAAATTTATTTTAGTGTTATTTGTAACCTACTTTCTCTATTTTGATGGCAATTACTGATGTGATGTAATATTTTGTGGGTGTGGTCATTTTTTGACCACTTTTATTACTTGTTTTGAGGGGTATTTTTTACCCTCAATGTGATTTTGCTCATGGGATGTGACTTTGCCACCCATTTTTTGTATGATTAGAATTGTAACATGTGTGTGTGTGTGTGTGTGTGTGTGTGTGTGTGTGTGTGTGTGTGTGTGTGTGTGTGTGTGTACGCGTGCGCGCGTGCTTCTTAATAAAAATAATATTGATATTTTTGTCTCTAAATCAAAGAGTGTCCTATTACAAGTGGTTGTTGTTGTAATGGGTTTGTGGCCTTAATGTATGCTCATTATGTATATATTTCATTTAATTTTTCTTTAGATTTATTATGTTTATTCAATGTTTGTAATAACAGTTATGTTGTTATTCCATAGTCAGATAAAATAGTGAATTTATCATTTTAGAACTTGAATGACGATGGAGGTAGTAGTGGTGGATGGTCTAAGGTAGTGGTTGGTCCTGGAATGCCCTCGTAAATAGGTTGTGACCAAGGGGAAGTGTGTGGAAGTAGAAGTGGTAGCATTAGGGGATAGAGCATAGGGGAAAAGGAGATCAAAATCATATAAGGAAACATGGAGTAGTAGTGGGTGGAAAGGTGGAGGTAGTAGCGGAGGAAAAAAGTTTATGGCAAGCTGGGAGGAGAGGGGGACAGAGGTTAGTAAAAGACCTGGCAAGGGAAGATTGAAAAAGAAAGATTACAATAGTGCTTGTAAAGATATTGATCAGCTAGAAATAGATTTGGAGAGTCTGGAAGATGTTTTAGAGTTGGATCAGTAAGGTTAGAATAGAGGTTTTTCTACTGGAGGTTTTGTCCTGGGGAAAAGGCATTCAGAAGCTTCCATAAAGGCAATTAGGGTTTACAAAACTTTGGTTTATCCTTCTTGTATTAATGTTTCAAATACATTTCATTCTTATAGAGAATATTTTAAAGAGATTCTTCTCAAGACTCAGCTTGATCCTCATCGTTGTTTGATTCCCATAAGTCAGATCTAGGGAGAAAAGTTGCCAAATGAGGAAGTAGAAACCATGGGAGGTTCTAATGGGATTACAAAAACAAAAAATGCTTAGAAAATAGCATTGAAAATAGATTTTTTAGGTGATGTTCCCTTGGTTTTTTCTAATTCTCCTCCATTATTAGAAATTTTAGATTCTGATCTCTCGAATGTTGACAAGGAAAGGGGTAACAAGTCTTTGATTGGTAGATGTGTAGGAAAACAACCATCCTGGGATGTTCTTTTGCAATGATCAGCTAGAAATTGGCCCTCTATTCAAGCTCCCTCTATTTTAAAGATGTCAAATGGGGTTTTCTTGCTTTAATTTCTCTCATCTGAAGAGAGAGAGTTTGTATGGTTGAATGGTCCCTAGTTTATAGGCAAATAAGGCATCTTTTTATGCCCTTGGGCACCTTTTTTTTATCCTAAAGCTTTGGTCATTTTGTAAGCTTGGGTATGGATAAGGTTATATAATCTACCCTTAGTCCTGCATGATCCTGGTCTTTTCAAATAATTGTTTGGAAAGTTGGGAGTTTTTGTGAAATTGGATAATTCTATTGAGGCTAATCTAAGATTTGTTATTGTGGTGTATTAGTTGATCTATGAAAACCTCTACATCATTGTATTCATATTTCATCCTCTCATGGTTTGTGGACTCAATATATTAATTTTGAAGGTCTTCCCTTCATATGTTTCAGGTGTAATCAGAAAGATAATAAGATTTCTTCTTATCTAGAGAAGGGATTCAAAGAATCTAAGGCTTTGATATTGGAAAAATGGGTAAGAAAGGCGGGCTATTTGAATCGAGATTTGGTTCTAAATCTGTAAAAATTTGGTTCTAAATCTAAAAAAATTGGAAAAATTTAATTCATCTGAGAATCTTTCTTTGAAAATCTTTCAAGAGGTTAAGGTGAATCGTTAGAAGGGGGAGAACCAAATGACAACAGGGGTTTTGATTGATCTGGTGATGTGACAACATTCTTATCCTAATCTAGAAAGGGAGGTGGTAGTTAATAAGATTGGGTCAGTAGGTGCGGAATTTTCTTCTCCTCTGGTGAAAAGTCCCCAGTAGAAAGAAGCATAAAAAAAATTAGAAGAAGAGGAAGGATGGGAGGAAGAAGAAGGAGAGCTAGCTAGTAAGGCATACATGTCTATTGCTTAGACACCTACTGATCTAATTACCCCTAACATTAACAAGAAAGGCAAAAAGGGTAAGAAAATGGAAGTAGAGAGACTCCAACTAGATACTAAAAATTCCATTAATGGGGGCACTCAATAGATAGTGGAATCATTATTTTTCAATAATAGTAGATGAGTGTTAGTAGCTAAAGGTTGAACCAAAGATGGGCTCAAGGTGTTTTTTAGTCTTGGTTGATTGGTATTATTTTGTTCTTTAGTAGTTAGGTAGAGGTTAATATGGGTTAAGCTTTGCTTTTTGGTAAGAATTTTCTCATTTTATCAAAGGTTTTCTTATTTTGAGGGTTGTTGAAGTACAGTAAATGTTTTTGGGAACCTCTCATTTTGTTCTAGAATGGGTTTTAGCTTTGGTCATTAAAAGCAAGCATCTATCTTTAAAAAATAAGAGTTATGTCTATTGCATGAAATAAATGTTGGATTTTGTTTGCATTTTGTTGGTCTTATTATGAAGGTGTTAATATTTTTAATAAAGAGAGTGACAGATCCATGTCATTCATATTTGAAATAGTGCATTATTTGAATATGTAGATAATGTTTTTTATTCTTATGTCATTTTCAATTATGTTAATGAATTTGATGAAAAATTGGGGTGAATATGTTGTCTTTGATGTCATAATAGGCCATGCTATGGAAAAGCAATTATTTTATATCCATTCAAGTCCTGATAATTATTTATGTTTTGAACCATCACGAATGGGTGGGTTAAATATCATCTAGAATTACAGGTAAATAAGGGACCATGACATTGGGGCAATGTGGTTAGGGAGTCACCAAATTTATGTTTTGTTGTGAGGTTGATTTGAGTGAAGATCGAGAGCACGTCAAGAAATTTTGATGGCATATGTGTCACATTCTATATCCCTTGATATTAAATAGGTCATGATATTACAAAATACTTGCACTAGCTCTCTATGGTTGTTGATGCATTTTCATATTTTTATATATTGTGTCTAGGAGACAAAATCTTATGTATATCACTAGAAAAACTCTTGTGAATAATTATTGCAGTTGTAGGATATGGAATGAGTATGTTAATTTTTATTATTGGGATGCATTGAGGGAGTTGATTATATAAATATTTTGGTATTATAAAATCCTAGTTCTATCTATGTCTTGGGTGCGGAGTTTGCTAAAAAAAAATCTATGTTTTGTGATATGTTTTATACTTTTCTATTAATGGGGTTTTCCTAACATTTTATGTGTTTGGGTAGGCTTAGATAGATTTTTATGTATTACTATATCACAACCAGGCTGTTAAATGCCTTTATGATATTTCATAAAACTACATGAAAATGATCTTATGGAAAATAGTAGCATATCCATGGAGTCCCTCTTCTGTTATTAAACTATTTTTGGTGAATTGTTTGAATCCGTAGAATTTATTTTGGTTTCACATGGAATAATTATTGTCCTTGATATCAGATATGGCATGGCATTATAAAATCCTATTATTTTATCTCTCTACAATCAGATTCATTTTTAGATTTTGATATATCATGAATAGATAGAAAAATCTAGTGTAATACATGCAAGAAAAACAATTGTCAATAACCGCAGGGTCATGGGATTTTTGGAGTTAGAGGGTTCATTTTTGTTCTTGTGAAGTTTCTTAATAATTCCATAAATATAATTAGACAATAAAATGTTAGTCCTATGATCTATTAATTTTAAAAAAAATCCATGGCTACGTAGACTTATATTGGATTGATGAAAATTTAGATTTTTCCTTTTCTGAAGTGAAGAGTTTCCATGTGAAACATTTTATTATTGGAATATATTTTTGAGTAAATTATTATGTTGTCATTTTGATGAGTAGTGGCATTATTTTTCCTTGGCTATAGACAACCCTTATTACTAGGTACATTGGCCTAGTTTCCTATGATTAAGGTCTCTACCATATTGAATGTGCCATTGTGATTTTTTTCACGACAAAATTATATTGTAAATAACTTGTATCAAGTAAATGTCACAAAGCATTCTATGTGGTAATTTTTTTTTAATGTGTTCATAGTAGTTAGGAAAATATATTTTTCTTTAATTAAATGCATCCAATATAAAATTTTAGTATATGTTCTAAATTAGGTTTATATTTGACATTTTTTGCAATCATTTTTTGGATTTTAATTGTTATTTCATGATTTGAAAAAACATGCATCTATTAAATTGTTGGTGAGAATAGGGTTATTTCACTATGTAGTTCCACTATTACGTGTGAACAAGGTTTTTTCTCTAACTAGTTCCACTCTTGGGTTCCATTCACCTTCAGTCATGTTAAGTTTACTTATGGTTTTTTACTATTCTCTCACCTCTTATGAATGTGACACTTATCACAATCCTATGAATGGTATTTTCTATAAATAATTTCTTATAAGCTCATTTTAGTAATCAATTATTGCATTTGTATTTATGTTACACATAAATTATGCATCTTTGATAAGAATATAGGTTATTCTTATCAAGTTTGTGTTACATCTTGATTCCTTTTCAGGGAAACTTGCTATATTATCCATTGATATCTATAGTTGACAAATTTAGATTTAGCCATTTTGAATTGAACTCTGAGATATATATTTTTATGTGACAGTAGTATATTACTTAGGTTACATAATCATGCTGCTACAAGTTAGCTGTAAGTATATGTTTACTTTATGATCATGTTGATTTGACATTTTAACTATATTTAATGATGAATGTATATCATGATTGTTATGGTCTAACTACTTGCTTTGTTTTGAGATTGATGCAAAAAACCCCATCTCTCAGAGTGTGATGGAGGGAGAGCATCATTGAAGAAGGTAACGTAGATCGAGATGCTAGAGGATGACAGAGAAACTGATCGGTACCCTACGTATACTACATATAACTAGCATATGTCAAATGTATAACAAGTGGTTAGCATAATATGTTTTGATGTTGTTTGCATTAAATAGTCATTTTAACCATGATTTACTAGCATAGTTATTGGTTATGTGGAATTTATCTTACATGAATTATTTGTGTCCACTAATGTTTTGAGATTTACAAGATTTGTGCATGTGATCGTTTAATGTTTTAGAGATGAGATTAACATAATTTGACTTAATTAAGATTTATTGATTTATATATCATTAATTCATCATGGTGTTTAGAGATGATAATTTTATTAGTAAATATACTAATTTTTATAGTTAATGATGACATTTGAAAAATTAGGAGAAAATAAATATAAGAAAATAAAGATTTGTAAACAGAATATTAAAAAGACATATTTTTTTAAAAAAAAGGGTCATCTTAAGAATAAATCCAAAAAAATACATGTAATAATGGGAATAAAACCATTAAATCATAGAAAATAAAAGTGCCAAACTTATTTTATAAAAAGAAAAAAAATTATTAATAAAATAAAATTAAAAGAGAAAAATTAAAAAGAAAGCTAGCCCCTTTTAATCTAAATGGAGATTTTAAAAGGTATGCATCATGAGAAAATAAAGAAAAATATAAGGAGAATGGCAAAATAGGTGAAGGGAGGAGGATAAAATGAAAGGATCACTAAGGAAGCAAGGGAGATTAATAAATTGCATTGTTTCGGCCTTGGGTATATTGCCAAGTAGGTGATGTCTTATGAATTCATATGTTTTTATGTAAAATATAGTGATTTGGTGAAATAGGAATTTTCATCTGCATAAAACTATATACCTATTTGTATATTAGTCTACACAAAACTATATTTTAACAAAATGGATTAATGGGGGGAGGAAATGGTTTTATTTATATATTCCATATAAGTGAAGTAGTTCTACCTATGTTTAATAATAAATTATAGAATAGAAAAAAGAACATCTAGAATGTACTAGAATTAAATATAATAGTGATTCTACTTATACATCTAGTATAAAATAGAATATACAAGAATTAAATATAATAGCGATTATGTCTAGGTTATTTAAACTATACACAGTATATTGCCACCTATATAGGCATCGCCTTATTTTCCTCCTAGCTTTTTATACTCAAGTAAATGGAAGTCATTGTGTGCTTAGAGGAAACCTATGAGGATGGCATCATCATACAAATTATTTTTGCCTATTTTTTAATATTAATTTCTTTACTGATAGTAGTTATTGCAGTCCAATATTGAAAGTTACAAGTCGCTGAAAGTTCAATATTTGTTGTTAATGCCCCTGCATCATTATTATATGTTACAATATTTTATTTAGGTTGATTGTAACATCATTTATTGATTGTTTTTATAATCGATGTAACCTTTCGTAATCAGTTGCATGATTTTGAAAGTGCTCTATATCTTTTCCAGTCACAATATACACATAAGGGCATTGAAATCAACGATGAATCAATTATTTAGCTGAGAGTATACATATGAAATTGGATCTACCATTTAAGGTGTTTTCCTATGTATACTCTCAGCTAAATAATCTTGCAAAAGGTGGCTAGTTCATTATAATATCACCCAATATTACTAAATGTTATTATTGTATTATTTTTTAGGGAGTCACTGCCTTTGACCATGGCATCACAATTAATTATATTTCTAGCCAGTATAGAATGGCCACTAAATAAATTCATGTTCTTTTACTCAACCTATAATTCTCTAAAAGCCATTATAGGGTGGTGTTGGCTTGGATCAGTTAGGTAACATATGCATTATACAGTAAGGTGGCATAGCTTAATCTCTTATTGGCTTATATTAAGTTATAATGCCTAGCCAGTGTGTTATGTTTATTTAGGGAGTCATTTCTTAATAGAACCGTTGCCTATTTAGAAGTGAATCTTCCTCAAATTTAGATGATTATTTATTGAGTATGATATAACAATGAATTGGAGGCTTCTAAAAAAAGGGGGAGATTTTTGAACCTGTAGTGTATTAAGAGGAATGAAGATTATTTTAATTAAAGGCTTTCAAGAATGGTATTTCGTGTAAATACCAAATAAGGAGACGCTGTTAAAAATTAAGAAATATGGTTTTATCTATTATGACTGATTTGCATTCGAACTAGAATAATAACTAAATTTGTATATATTAATAATAAGAGGATAATTATTGTTTAGGCGAGCCTAAAAATGTGAACTTTCAACCTTGTATTAATAGACTTTATAGAAGCCCCAAAGTTGATTGAGGATATTTACGAGATTTTAAAACATAGTTAACTTTCTCATTATTTTAAATGGTGGAATAATCTCATAAATTCTCATCTGGGAATCCATATAACCATAGGTGTTATGTAGGATTAATATATGGAAAACCTCTCAAAAATTTAATAAGACATGGGAAGGATAATAAATCCAACAAAATCTTCAATATGATAGGTAATGGTTATTTATTTATTACATATCGATTTTGAGTTGAATACATAGAATGTAAATGTATGATTAAACTAAGTTACGATGTGCTTAATAAAAAATATAGGTGTATAAGTATATAATTATTAAGGTGTATTTTTATATTTATAATTCCAAGGGTGGATTATGAATTACGTTAAAAAAATTACATATAGTTAGGTTATCGAATGCGTGCATTTAAACCCCTAAAAATTATAGAAAATGCTAGTTTGGATTATCTTATGTTTCATGTGTGTTGAGTTTGTTTGTTATATTTTCACATGGATTTAAATATGCAACATAAGTGCATAATGTAAGTGGATGTGTTGGGTTATATACCTAGACTTGTAGCTAGGAATATGATTTTATCTAGTCATCAGGTGTCGAGGGACCAAAACTATAACCATATTAAATAGTCTTCTAAAAAAATAGACTAAGATGTTCAAATGAATGTTATAATGAGTTTATACATCTTCTATTTCTCTACAAATAATTGATTGATTTTTAGTTATATGTATTTAGTATTGAATACTTGTGTACACAGTACATGTTATGGGAGTATTAATATGTAAAAATGCTTGGTTATATCTAGCATATAATGATACATTATGATGCGTGCTTATAAGTTATGTTGATTTTAGTGCTAGTATGTAGATTAATCTTATGGTATACTCGAGTGGTATAATCCCGTACTTGTTTACTTGTTGATATCTATGTGGATCATTTGATTTTTGAAATCGTAAGGTTGGTTATGAGTTCTTATGTAGTTGTGAACTATGATAGTATGGGATATCATAGAATACTATAGTATAAATGTATGTATCTTATACCTGGATGGTACATACTATAATTATTATATTTAGACTCACATCTATGTTTGACTAAATAAATGCGTGTGTATTGGTTATTACTATGAATAATATATTTTATGATAATCAATAGGACTTAATGTATGTGTGCATATAAATTTTGAGAGTTTAAAAAATCTTATGATAGTATGTTATTTTATTCCATGAAAAATGTGACTTGCTTCATTATATCTAGTTACTTGAATAGAAGCTTATGTTTCCATGTATATAAGATTACTTTATTTGACTAATTGTGAAAAACTTGTAGTTATGTATTAATAATGTTAGATTATAGTAATATGGATTATCATAGGGTGTAATATATTTGAAAACTAATTTTGGTAATGAAGGTCAGTAATTAAAGGTGTATTTACTCGAGTGGTATAAATTGTAGTCATTATTTCTAGTATGGGATAAAAAAAATGTAAGATTCAATGATACATTTTATTAAATAAATGTATGTTTTGATTACTCCTATGTTTAGCATGTTATATGATGTATTTTCTAGTAGGATATAAATGAGTCATGTGGTTGAATTGTATTTGACCAATCTACATTGCTGAAATGGAGTAAGGAGTTAGATGGAATTCACTGGCTTACCAGTAACATAATGACAGATAAAAGCAGTCCGATCAAGTGGTGTGTATGAATTTGATTGATCTATAGATCATTATTATTTATTATTTGTAAAACTTTGGGATAAAGTATGTTTATTGAGACATTATCATTTTATGAGTATGATTTACATGTTTCTGTGATATCTTGTAAGAGAACGGTTTTCTATGATACACTGCATGTTTAGTTCAGAATTCATACAACATACAGGTACTTGCTTATCTCTTTGGATTCTCGTGTTGTCACTATCTACTTATTTATAAAGGGAGGGCCATTTATTGATTAAATTAGTACAGAGGATCATTGGTCCATGGTTGGTGTGGAAAAGTGCTAGAGTAATACTCTCCCTCCTCACAATAATACTACTTACCGAGATGACCTTTGAGATTACCATAGACACTCGAGTTCAAGAACTATGCTCTAGAGAGCCATGTATCTTATATGTACATTATATTGTATTATAATTTTTATTTAATATTATCATGAAGAGCTGTAATTACTTATTGTTATCTATTCGCAATGGTGGTTGCAGACTTGTATCAACTATGGTTGGGTTAATATAGTTACTTTCTATACTTGCATTATAATGTGCTCTCATGATATTAGAGATCAGTCATATGTGATGTATTATGCTTATTTTTTATTATCATACTTTGAATATTTCATATGGTCTTTGTAGATTCTCATGGTGTAATCTATTTTTGGTATATATGTTTATTTTTAAAAAATTACGTATTTCTTTTTTACCCTAGTAGGTTTGTTACATTTTGATCTTTGATTAAGAGTGTTTCCATTAGGCCTTAGAATCATATTAGGTTATTTTTGCCAAATCTCACATGGTATGAGAGCAGGTTGAGTGCTATTGGGTCCTCCCTTGAGTATTTTTTTAGGTACATTTTTGCAATTATAGGAGAAAATTAGAGATCATCATTTTATCCAAGGTGTCATAGATAGTCAAAATCACCTCATTGTTCATCCCAATTGGATATTAAAGGCTATATCTAAATTATTTTTTGAAAATGTATGACATTTCTACGAGTGGAACATAACTAAAAGAACATGTGCATTGGCATTTTTTCTTCATAGGATCCCATGATCATTGAGAATGCATAATATATTCATGGTGAATAGTTTGTCACATGAATTTATGGTGCCTGCATTGTCAAAACCAAGCACCAAGTAGGATTAATTTACAGTTTAATTTAATTTTATACAAAAATCTTTGTTTTGGCAATAATTTTTAAATAAAACTAGTTTCTCTCTTGTCGTTTAGCTTGCAGATAGATTTAATGTTTTTTAATCAAAAAAATAGATTTTTTTGGCAATATAAAGAATAGATCTATAATTTTATTAAAATTTGTCCAATATCGGAAGGAAAAAATAAATATTATTTTTTAATGTAAGCTTCCCATGATTCAAGTTTCATACCGACCCTATCATATTTTTTATTCTTTTTTACAAATAGAAAAAATCAGCAAAAAAAATATTATTTTAATTTTCCTCTTTATTTCTTTTAGAAAAAAATAAAATCTATTGCAAAGAAAAAAAAAATCAATCAAAAAATACATAACATTTTTTTTTGGTAAGCCAAAGGCCTACTCGATAGTGACATAAGCTAGCCTAGGCCAAAGTCCTGCTCAGCCATGGCACAAGAGACTCACAACCTCATAATAAGATGTGGCCTACCCTAAGTGGTTGTGGTTCCCTTATGGTGGCCTCCATGCCCACCAAAGGCTATAGCATATGGTGGGTGGCACCTCCACTCCACCAAGGGGTAGTCATGGGTGCGGCATTCCTCCCAAACTAGGCCTTCAGTCTTTAGCACAACCAATACATTTGTTTTAAATATAAACAAAAAAACCAACATTTTTGTGAGTTTTTCACAAAAAAAAAAAAAATAACTATGACCAACGACCATGGCCTTGGTCAAAGGCATAAAATTTAATTTTTTTAATAATTTTTCTCACAAAAAAAAGTTTATATTATTTGGTCAAAATTTGTTGGCTCAACTACCAACATGAAAAAAAAATTGCTCAAAGATGCCTCACTAAACTAAGTGGGACATCTAAACCATCTAGTGATAGCTATATTTGGTAGCTCCTCTACACTTGATGACACTTTTTCTACAATGGGCCAAAGCACTTTGTCCATTTGGAAGTAACATAAATATTCATCCAAAATTGTCGACGAATTCATGAACACCACTGAAGACAACATAATAACATAAAACAGTTATCTACATATTCACGATATGCACTATTTCAAAGATGAATGTCATTGCTCTATCACTCTTTATCCCTGCAAATATTAACACCTTCATAATAACACCAAAAAATTGCAAATAAAATCCAACATTTGTTTCATATAATAGACATAATTGTTATTACACACATCGAACAACCAAAAAAAATCTAAATAAAACATATACACAATGAGCAGACATGAAATCCATAAACCCATCACAAAAATGACCACTCGCAACATGGATTATTCAATCTAAAGGGAAATATAAATATTTTTAAAAATACACAAGCTACAATCGAAGTAGAGAAGAAAAATTATTCAATGTAACATCATTATCATCATCATCAACATCATCATCAAATGCAGGTGATTTGGTTAAGTATCTTGGTTGTTTCAAGTGCCACCAAGTTCAAATCTTTGGAAAGGCATATGAGCCCAGTTGTGGTTGTGGGTTGTACTCTTGAGGCTGGTGGTGGTTACTATTGGTACTAGTTGGTATACATCGAGTAGTCTAGTATATAAGTGACATTTAAGTGGCTAATAAATTACATGGGGATCTAGGCCCCTAATTGTGTCTCAGACCAGTCCACACTCTGCTTTAAAATCATCATCAATCGACAACAATAACAATAATAATCCAACATTATCCAATGTAAAAAGAAACCCCATTGTCTTCACCTCTAGCTAATTCAAGATTCTTTTGGATCTTCATTTCATATAATAGACATAATTGTTATTACAAACATCAAACAACCAAAACAAATCTAAACAAAACATATACACAATGAGCAGACATGAAGGCCATAGACCCATCACAAAAATGATCACTCGCAACATGGCTTATTCAATCTAAAGGGAAATATAAATATTTTTAATAATACACAGGCTTCAATTGAAGTAGAGCAAAAATAATTATTCAATGTAACATCATCATCATCATCATGAGATGCGGGTGATTTGGTTAAGTATCTTGGTTGTTTCAAGTCCCACCCAAGTTCAAATATTTGGAAAGGCATATGAGCCCAGTTGTGGTTGTGGGTTGTAGTCTTGAGGCTAGTGGTGGTCGTTGTTGGTAATAATTGGTATACATCTAATAATATCTAGTATATAAGTGGCATTTAAGTGGCCAATAAATTATATGGAGATTAGGGCCCCTGATTGTGTCTCAGACCATTGCATGCTCTGTTAAAAAAATTATCATCAATTGACGATGACAACAACAACAACAACAATAATAATTCAACATTATCCAATGTAAAAAGAAACCCCATTGTCTTCACCTCTAGCTAATTCAAGATTCTTCTGGATCTTCATACTTTTTAGACTACTCTATTCATTCCACTTCAAACAAGTGACGTCTAAGATAACATTTTTGTCAATAAAAAATAATACAATCTAACCACTGCGGCACATTCAAAATACTAGACATTAATCATAAGAAACCATAAAATATACCTAGAAATAAGTCTTCCTTATATGATGAATGATGAACAATGCCATTACTTTTGAAAATAATTGCACAATATCTCACTTAACACCAAATTTTTTTTTGGTAAAATTTTTTAATTGAACAAAGAGAAAACAAGTGATATTCATTAATAGAGAAAAATATATGTACGATTGAAAAAATGTAAGATAAATGACATGTTTTTTTTAAAAATATTTTTAATTAATTTCTATTAAAAAAAAGTCATACCAAAATTAACACTAATAAGAAAAAGTTGAAACCATGATAATAAATAATAAGGGAATAAACGTGAATATTCACACAAAATACCATTAATTTTAGTTCTGCGTATTAATAGTCCAATCCAGAGACATTTTAAAATTACAAACTATTAAATAAAATATTAAAATACAAGTACATAACAATACAAATATTAAGAACTCAAACATTTGGTTTTTGCTTGAATGGATTAGAGGGACAATCATTGATTGTCCGAACCACAAGCATACAATCTCCTCCTTTTAACTCTTAATGTCAGATAAAGAGATTTCAGTCTGACACGGATAGAAGCTCAGTTAAGTTGTCCATTTGATGTCTGGGAAGGCGCGTGGAGACAACAATGCTTCCTCCTCCATCATTTGCCCCAAACAAAACCATGGTCCCAACTTCATTCATGGATGCAGCCTGCACACTCAATGGTCTCCCGCACCCGTAGTCAATCTCATAAACTGGAAACCTGTGAGAGCTTACCACTTTGGTACCGCAGAGGTCTGCAAATCTATGAAATAATGGAATTAAAACTGCTATCAGGAGATTCCAGCCTGTCTATCATATTATTAAACTGTTCTTGTGTGGTACACGAATTGCCCAGCTCCTCTATAATACCGGCAGCACAAGAGAGATCCGCAGTTAGCAGCTTTTTGGCAGTTGTCCTCGCAATACCCAGAGATAAGCAGTTGCCAAAATAAGTAGGAGGCAAAGGTGGTCTAACACGGCTTCTACAATCAGCCAACAGTCCAAAAATAACAAGCTCTTCATCCGCCACCTCACGAGATCTTCTTAGACACCTCCAGAACTGTGCGGCTACTGCAACAAATGAACTCGAAGCTGCGCTTTGTTCTTTCAAGGCTTTCATGATCTTTGTCATTTCTGCATAACCTCTTCACGCTGCAGGTCTTTTCACTAATAGTGATGGTTTTGTCTTCCTCTGGCACAAACTTATAAATCTGTGCACCTGAAATCTCATTGATAACAATTTCATGGGGTTTATAAGAAATGCGAACAAGTCTCTTGGTTTCCCGTTTGAAGATTGTTCTGCTGTGCAGGGGAGGGTTCAATACTCGGAGGCCTCTGCTACACTCTGCCCACGATTTCATGAAATGCCAAAACGAATTTCCGTCCTACAACATGACCAAGGGTGGTTCCTATGCAGCTCCCATTTCCCTCAAAAGATAGTTACCTACGATGCTCATATGTCAATTTAATCAAAGCCTTGCTCTGCTAAAATCGTTTAAACATGAAAATGGAAAATATAAATTTAGAAAAATGTCAATTACAACTGACTCGGGTAAAGCTTAAATCGCCGGTGTGTTTGTCTTGACTGGTACTTTTGCATGTTGGTGTGCTAAGCCAGGTGGGTTCAATGTTTTTAATTCTCACGCCTTTCTTTCATAGCCAACTAAAACAATTTATTTGAAGAAGACAACTAAGCAGAAACATTTTCGTAAATTTCATACCTGTATTGAGAGAAGCTGTGGGGTGCAATTCTCCTCCTGTAAAGGGTGAGCCATGGGGACGAGATTTTGGAAAAAGGGTTTATACGGAAATCCATTCAAGGTAGTCAAAGGATACATCGATTGATGCTTCGATAAACTCCACCCCCTCGTCGTTGCAATCAACCTGTGGTCGTTTCGATTCTCCTTTCTCTAACCGACCAGCCAATGGATAGAAATACACAAGGACAGAAGCGATGCTTTTTCTTAACTCCTCTATTATTGAGGAATATTCGTTTGCAAGCGGCATTCGGTAGAATAAGAGCCTCTGAACATTATTGATGGGTAACCAAAGAAGATCAAGGTTGGAGAGGAACATCGGGTACCTTTCTGTTGGGATTGCCGGTAAAATTCTCTGAACCTTTACCTTTACTTGGCTTTGTGATTCTTCCATTGCTACAACTTCTAGACCATCTCCACCACACACATGCTTACGTGAATTCTAAAAATATAAATGCTTTGCAGAGGATATCCAGCTAAATGACAAATTTCAAAGGTAAGATCAACTAAAAGGAAACACGGGATACTTTGACAATCTCTACGAAACTCTCATAATGGTAGAGTTTAAATTGGAAGGAAACTCTTGTATTCCCTTTTCGTCAGTGCATTCTAAAAATATAAATGGTTGCAGAGGATACCCAGTGCAGAAACTTACCCACCACACATATCAATTTTTCGAAGATACGTGCATCCTAAAATATAAATGCTTGTAGAGGATATCCACCACACAAATTCATTCGTGACAAGAGCAAAGAGCAATTACAAGAAACACGCACGGAATACTTAGAAACTTGACATAGATAGGAGATTTATTAGTAAGGGAACTCTTCTATTCACTTTTCCAGCTGGTTTGTATTGTATTGGAAAATATTTAAATAATTATTTTTTAATTTTTTAATATATTATTTTAATTTAATAATATTTTTTTCCCTCTTGTTATTGCGTAAAGAATGATGAGAAGACCAATTTCTTGGAAGACCAATTTCTTGATTAAATTTAATTATTTGTTAGATCTAAAACAAAACCAAAAAAACTACATCAAATTCACTAGGTTTTAAAATTAAGATAGCACTATTATACAAGCTTTCTTTTTATTGAATGTTTACTTACGAAGTAAATACTAATAAAAAATGCATTATATATCTATTGTAATCTATGCACATTTAAATGACATGTCCATGATCCTATCATTTTAGCATTTTGTTCATTGTAAATTAAATAGTCTTGACATATGTACACAATGACGGTATCTACATCACATTCATGAATTTGATCGCATACAGGGATTCAAACCATTGACATATTTCAATTATGTAATATTGAGCTTACGTGGTCACAAAGTTACAAAGCTCATTTTGGGTATTCAAGATATCTCATGTGGATTTTAAAGATGCATTAAATTCACAATTTGTCTTTATATTTTCTCTCTCATTTTTTCATCTATCGCGACCATGCTATGAAATAGTACGTAGTATGTCCTTCGCTGAGTCTAAGTCTTTTTGCATTTTTCCTACATATAATGAATAAACATATTGAAATCATACTCAAAGCATTAATAAAGCACTCAAACCACTTTGATAAAATCTTCAAAATATCAAATAAAATATGGGGTGGATCACGGGATCATGGAGACACAGAGTGACAGAGTCTCTTTTCTTCTCAATGTGGCCTTAATTAACTTAGCGAATGGGTTGAAACTTTATATTAATTTTATATTCTCATAAATTCAATTTTCCTCTACACAAAAAATAAATACATGGTGAGTATATTTATAAACATTAGTAATGCACACATTACTTTTAATAAAGTTTTGATATTATGAGAAAACATGTTAAAATCATCACAGGGTCATTGGATTACACATACACAAATTGTCTAGTTTATTCTTAAGGTGGCTTCAATGAACTCCATACATCTACTGAAATATGAATTCACTTTATATTCACACGTGTTCAATTTCCCCTACACATAATAAATAAACACACAATGATCATATATTTCAAATAAAACGTGATTAATATATGTGATCAGTATAAAAATAAATTTTAGACAAAAGACACTTGGCATGTTAAATGGAATCATGGGATCCTATGATCACATCTCCCATTTGTTGAAGCAAGTTTATTGCTTTGTGATGACACCCAAAAATCCACATTACTACCACATTTCTAAATTTGACTATTATATGATCATATTTAAGTTATTTTTCCATGGTAAAACCACTACGTTATAGATTATTAACCTATGGGATCACAAACCTCAAATTGCAATGTTCACTTTTATGCTTACTTCTTCCCATGGACTACATGGGTATCTTAAATCTTTAAATTCATCAATTAGTGCCAACTCATGTCTAAATGCATTTTCATTTTTATGTATATCATAGCCAAATGGTGAAATCCTATGTAGTTTGTCCTCATCAAGTTCCAAGTATTTATTATCTTTTACCTTTACCATGTCCACTCAAAGTGATGCATGCAGCATGTTGTCATTAATTTTTGGTTATGGAGTTAAGAAGTACATTTAATATATCAATACGTAATGTCTATGGATACATTGAAACTTGAGTCTCCACATTATGCTTCTTCTTTGTTTTCACCCTTTCCCTACATACAGTTGATGAACATGTCATAGTTATACTCAAAACATTAATAAAGCACCACCAAAATTGGATAAAATATACGATATATTGAAGAAAACATGTTGGTATTAGAATGTAAATATAGGGGGCCACGTAGAGATGAAATGTCTATTTTCATCTCGATGTCACCTCAATAAACTTTGTAGCCGTGTTGAAATCTTAAATTAAATATATATTTACATGCAACTATATTTCCCCTACACAATAAATAAACATACACGTGAACATTTCATAAAAGGTAAATAATGTGCTCATAATACGTTAATAAAAATTTTAATATCAAAATTAAAATCACGTATTACATCTTTATTAACCCATGGTTGTGTGGCCTTAGTCACCCATAGAGTCTTGATTATCAACACATGTCACTATCCCATAGTCTTGATTTTATAGAGTTATAAAATTCACTTTTATGCTCACTTCCTTTAGTTGATTGCGTAGATGAGTTAAATATTTAAATTCAAATTTTATCCCTACTAAGGTTTGAATGTATTTTAATTCTTAAGTGTATCTCAACCACAAGGAGATATGTTGTGTGTTATGTCCTCACTAAGCTTAAAGTCTTTTTTTTTAATTTTACCTTTCAACATGTCCACTCAAAGTGATGTTCGTAGCACATTCTCATTTCTTCCTATTGACAAGGTCTTATTTTACCTTCAAGATTTCAATTGTATTTATGTAGCATTTGTAAATCCATTGAAACTTTAGTCTCTACTTTACATCTTTTGTGTATACACCTTTCCTTATATACAATAAATAAACATGTCATAATCATAGTCAAAAAATTAATAAAGCACCCATATCACTTTAATAAAATATGTAAGAAATAAAAAACATGTGATAATTAGAATATGATCCCCTGATCACAGAGACACACATATTTTTTCTTCTTAATGTCGACCTAATGAACTCTACAAATGCATTGAAACCTTAAATTTGTGTTATATTCATATATGCCCACATATCCCTTTCACACAATAAATAAATATACATGTGATCACATCTCAAAAAGTAAATAAATTTCTCATAATACTTTATAAAAATTTGTTGTATCAAAAGTGAACACTTGACGATTTAAATGAAATAAAGAAAGCAATCATATAATTTTTTGGATTGAAAAGTGTACTTTTATTAATAAAAAATATAGTACAAAATTAGTCATACAAAAAAATAGGTGGAAAAGTCATACCCCAAAATCCAAGCCACCTCAAGCTAAACATGCCTCGAGGGTTGAAAAAATAGAAACAAGAAAATAACCTAGATCAAATACATTTTGAAATGCCAGATCCAACTATATTAAAGTGTCCTTTTTTAACCTTATTATTTTCAACTTTAGTCCATAACTCATTACGAAGTGCAGAAGGAAAAGCAACAATAATCAGCTGCAATTAGGGGTCAACTGGGGCTTGATTCTTATTCAAATCAGAAGTATCATATTCATTTGATCTCTTGATTCTTCTACCTAAAATAGTATCTTCCACATATGTCTCATCTATAGCTTCCATTCTAGAATTCTTTGTTGGTCTATCTGTAGAATTTTCTTTGACTTCTTTTTTTGAAGGAAGATTCTTATACGGCTCTGAGATTTTAGATTTAATTAGTTGATCCTTTTTTTTGGTTTATTTGTGTGAGGGCATGTGCTTTGGAGATGGCTAGTTTGATGGCAAGAATGGCATCTAAATGCAGTGTTTTTATAATCCAAATCTTGGATCTATAGGAAAAGGTCATGTTTTAATTACATTCTATCTGGTAGACCTTTGCTAAGATCTACCTTCACACAAATGCGAGCGTAGATGAAGAGTTCTTATTGAAATCTCTCAAAATCCATCTTGATGAATCTTCCCAAAGAATTTTTAATAGCTTCACACACTAAAGGCTGCCAAAAGAGAAGAGAAAGAGTTAGGATCCAAACCCAAACTATTATTTTAGACATCACCATAGTAGCAGAATCAAAACCTAAAAATCAAGGGGTCAGAAAGAGCCTAGCTCTACCCAAAAACCATAGGCCTTCCTTAAATAAAAATTCGATAAATTTAAGGGAGAGAAATTGAACTATAAATAAACCCTTTGAGCATAAATGGATCTCACACTCCTTAGTCTATTTAGAATAGACCCATTAATGTAGATCCTCTGATCTAGGCTAAAATTCATTAAATCTACAAATAACAACATATTTTTTAAAATCTAAAATTAAGGCATTTACCTTTGGGAGAGGTATTTCTACTATTGGCATCTCATCCAGTTGCTCCACAATATATGGACTTGGGGAATCGGAAGCAAGGGAATCCTTGAAACAAGTAGCATCCTTGAAAAAATTAGATCCAAACCCTATTTTGAACCAACTCCAAAATGAAGATTTGATGCCATAGTACTTTTGGTAGAGGAAGATCTTGACTGCAAGAAGAAGGCAACTGCAACTGTTATAGCAGGGCTATTGCCGACCTGCAGGCTTGTTTTTGTCTTCTATTGTGCTCTTTTTGCCTAGGGTTTTTGCTCTATTCCTTTTGTCAGTCCATCTCCTAGCTGACCATTCCCATTTTTTCGCAATCATATAATTTAAATAAAGGGGGCTTTTACAAATATGTTAAGATATGATTTTATATTTAATTTTTTTCGAGTCCATTTATTGTGAAGTTGTGTATGTGATATGGGGAGTAAAGTATAAAATATAACTTAAGTTATAAAAATTTGGCCACCAAAGATCATTATTTTTAAATTTAAGATAAAACAAGGGCTCTTATTTTTTTAATGAAATATAAGTATGTGGGTAGCAGAAATACCCATTTATTATATGCATTAACGATGATTTTAAAATATATTGTTCAATTTTCCACATCAAAACTTATTTATTAATATAGGTCTAACTATGGATATTTAGTAGAATGCTCATAAAACTTAAAACTATTCATATGATGTAGGGACATTCAAAGTGAAAAAAATATTGCACTATTTTGAGAGATCTAATATTATTTTTACAGAAACAAGTGTTCAAGTATGCTAAAGCAAGAGAAGGATAATCACCACGGATAAATATTGCATAAGTTTTGGATGAATTCACGTGCACAACCATGTCTGCACGCATACATCTTTCCAACTTGCGAAGGAAAATTTTACATGAAGTGTGTATTGATGCACATAAGTTACTAATGAGTGAAAAAAAAATGACCTGGATATCACGTCATTCACACAGGCCAACCAAAAAAAATTTAAATAGCATATGTCATCATTGAAGGCATTAAACTTAGAAATAAATGCATGAAAATCATTTAGTTTAGATTTTGATGGCAATATTACATTTGAATCCACACCAACCGATTTCGCTGAGATTCGGACAAATCATCAAGTGATCATTAATGTAGTGGATATCTTATTTGTGAGAAACAAGTCTTCAATAAAATACCAATATTTTAAAATATGAACCTTGAAACACATTCAAGAGATTGCTAGATCATAATAAAACTCTACCAAAATCTACAGTCGAAGGCCAATTAAGGGAGAGTGAGAGAAAAGGACAAGGCCTAATGGGATAGCCTTGCATAGAAATCTAATAGATGATCATTGTAGTTTTTAGGTTTCTTGAAGTAACTTAATCACATAATATTCATAGCTCTCGTTATAGAAAACCATATGTGATCTTTTTTTGAAATAAAAGCTTATGTGTTCTTAAGTGCCCTGAAATCATGTGTGTTTGCTTGTTAGAAGGGTGAAAGGATCACTTGGTTTTAATTTGGATTCTCTTCATTGCTAAAATGACCCATGAGTTTCATTAGCTTGCATCAAAACAAGTTTTGAACCCTACCGAGTGTGATTAAGGTTTCCTATGTAGGATTATAAGCATATGACTTATAAGAATAGAAAAATAAATTAGAGGAGAATATGCCACCAAAGAGAGTTAGTGGAAGATATGTAGTAGTTGTAGGTGTATCAGGAATACTAGACAAAATCATGTATGTACATTGCATTTATGCAAACATGCCTAGATATTGTTGAGGTGGATCGGTGGTAATATTTCATTCCAAGGGAAGATGAGAGGTATGATGACACATAAGGATGATGTGTTAAGGGAGGAGATGACATTAAAGGTGAAGAAGATATTCAGGAGAAAATTGGTGCTAGTTAGGAGAGGCTCTTGAGAACTATATCATGCATTGGAAAAGAAATAAAGATGGACTTATACAATATTTTTTGGAAGTCTAAATTTTAAGAACTTTGTTGACTAGGTCAATGACATGGAAGAATATTTTGAATATAAGGATATTACGAATCCACAATGTGTCAAGATCATGTAGACAAATTTGAAATGAGATATTATAGTTGAAGGATATTCAAAATAAAAAACATAAAAATTGAGAGAAAAATATTTCTTAAAAACTACTAAAGAAAAATATTTAAAAGACTTCATAATACTAGGCAAAAGGAGATGTAGGTGAAAGAGTATAACAAATAGTTCTACAAAATTTCTATCAACCTATTTTGATATGTAACTGTTTTTTCTATTTAAAAAAACAAACAATATCTATTAAAATAAGCATCAAGAATATTTAAAATGTTGCTTTTCATATAATACAAGACCTGGAATATTTAGAATGTTGCTTTTCATAGCGAAATACAAAACCTTCTTCTATGCCTCTAAATTTAAATGTAATATGGTTAAAAAATTCCAAATTAATTATTTTTCTTACATTTATTTTTGCGTTTGAAGTTTTTTATGGAGACTTTGTTTATTTTAAATGTAACAAATATTTATTTTCTAAACTAATTATTTTTCTTATATATATTTTTAGATTTGATATTTTAATGAAAACTTTTTTTATTTTAAATTTAACAAATAATTAAATTTAATCAAAAATTTAGTCTTCTCATCATCCTCTACACAATAAAAAGATAAAAAAAAGAAAATAAATCAATCTATTTCCAAATTAAATATTTATTATAAAACTAAAAAATTAAGAAAGCAAAAAAATATTTGTTCGCACATTTTCGAATACAATCCAGCTGAAAAAGTGAATAGAAGAGTTCTCTTACTATTAAAACTCCTATGACTCCTATTTGCGTAAAGATTCTCAAGTATTACGTGTTTCCTTCCAATTGTTGTTGGCTATTGTCATGAATTTGTGTGGTGGATGTCTTCTTCAAACATCTATGTTTTTAGAATGCACGTATCTGTGAAATTTTAGGGTAAGTTTATGCCATGGATATCCTCTACACGCTGGATAGGGTGGATAGGATATCCTCTACAAGCATTTATATTTTTGGGATACACGTAAACATGTTTGTGTGGCGGAGATACACTAGAAGTTGCAGCAATGCTTGCAGAAATGGAAGAATCACAAACCCAAGTAAAGGTAAAGGTTCAGAGAATTTCATCTGTGGCACCGGCAATCCCAACAGAAAGGCACCCGATGTTCCTCTCCAACCTTGATCTTCTTTGGTTACCCGTCAATAATGTTCAGAGGCTCTTATTCTACCGAATCCCGCTTGCAAACGAGTATTCCTCAATAATAGAGGGGTTAAGAAAAAGCCTCGCCTCTGTCCTCGTGTATTTCTATCCATTGGCTGGTCGGTTAGAGAAAGGAGAATCGAAACGACCACAGGTTGATTGCAACGATGAGGGGGTTGAGTTTATCGAAGCATCAATCGATGTATCCTTCGACAACCTTGAAAGAGATGGATTTTCGTACAAACCCTTTTTCCAAAACCTCGTCCCGATGGCTCACCCTTTACAGGAGGAGAATTGCACCACACAGCTTCTCTCAATACAGGTATGAAATTTCCGAAAATGTTTTTTGCTTAGATGTCCTATAGATTTTTCTAAATTTATATTTTCCATCTTCATGTTTAAACAATTCTAGGAGAGCAGGGCTTTGACTAAATTCACATATGAGCATCGTAGGTAACATCTTTTGAGGGAAATGGGATCTGCATAGGAACCACCCTTGGTCATGTTGTAGCAGACGGAAATTCGTTTTGGCATTTCATGAAATCGTGGGCAGAGTGTAGTAGAGGCCTCCCGGTATCGAACCCTCCCCTGCACAGCAGAACAATCTTCGAACGGGAAACCGAGAGACCTGTTCGCATTTTTTATAAACCCCATGAAATTGTTATCAATGGGATTTCAGGGGCACAGATTTATAAGTTTATGCCAGAGGAAGACAAAACCATCAGTGCTATTAAAAAAGCCCTGCAGCGTGAAGAGGTTATGCAGAAATGGTTTAGTCAGAAAACACAAGTGGTATATTCGACCTTCCGTTTTACAACGAAGGTCATCAAAGCATTGAAAGAACAGAGCGCGGCTTCGAGTTCATTTGTTGCAGTAGCCGCGCAGTTCTGGAGGTGTCTAATGAGAGCTCGTGAGGTGGCGGATGAAGAGCCTGTAATTTTTGGACTGTTGGCTGATTGTAGAAATAGTGTAAAGCCACCTTTGCCTCCTAATTACTTTGGCAACTGCTTATCTCTGGGTATCGCGCGGACAACTGCTAAAAAGCTGCTAAGTGAGGATCTCTCTTTTGCTGCCGGTATTATACAGGAGCTGGTCAGTTCGTGCACCACACAAGAGCAGTTTAATAATATGATAGACTGGCTGGAATCTCCTGATAGCGGTATGATTCCTTTACTTCATGAATTTGCAGACCTCTGCTTTACCAATGTGGTAAGCTCTCACAAGTTTCCAGTTTATGAGATTGACTACGGGTGGGGGAGACCATTGAGTGTGCAGGCTGCATCAATGAATGAAATTGGGACCATGGTTTTGTTTGCTGCAAATGATGGAGGAAGCATTGTTGTCTGCACGCGCCTTCCCAGACATCAGATGGACAACTTAACTGAGCTTCTGTCCGTATCAGACTGAAATCTTTTTATCTAACATTAAGAGTTAAGGAGGAGATTGTATGTCTGTGCTAATATAGCATTCAAACTAAAAAAATCCACTCAAGAAGAACAAATCAAATGTTTGCATTCTTAATATTAGTATGGATATGTACTTTTATTTTAATTTATATTTAATGGTTTTGTAATTTTGAAATGTCCCTTTGGATTGGACTATTAATGCAATTCGAGGGCACATAAATTCTATCCACGGATTTGGTGTGAATCTTCAAGTTTGTTCCCCTGTTCTTTTTTATGGTGCCGAAAGCAAGTTATAAAGGTTTCAACTTCTTTTAATTAGTGTAATCATCATAGTGTGACAGCAGTGACGTGTAATATTGAGTATATAGTTTTATTGAAAATTAAATATTTTTTTGGAAATAAAATATTATTTATTTTACATTTTATTGATTAGAAAATAATTACTTAATTCTGCATACAGTTTTTAATTAGTGAATATTACCTTTCTTCTTTTTATTCAGTTAAGAGTTTTTGTATAGATTTTTTTTTTTTCAAAAGTTAAATTATAGTCTTGGGATAAATATTGTGCAATTATTTTTAAATGTAATGGTTGTTCATTTTTGTTATAGAAAAAACTTATTTTCAGAACATTTTGAATGTGTCTAAGTGGTTGGATTGTATTATTTTTATTGGCAAAAATGTTGTCTTGAATATTATTTGTATGAAGTGTAATGAACAAATTAGTTTAAAAGAATCTTGAATTAGCTAGGGGTAAAAAGAGTGAAGTTTATTTTTACATTCGATAATGTTGTTTTTTATTGTTGTTGTTGTTGTTGTTGTGAACAATTTTTTTGCACTACTTCAAATGGACCCTGTGTATCGTTGAAAATATTGGCATTTCTCTTTAGATTGAAGAAGGTACCGTTGCTAGTGGTTGTTGTTGCGATGCATTTGTGGCCTTCATGTATGCTCATTGTGAATGTGTTTGGCTTACTTGTTCTTAAGATTTGTTGTGTTTTTCCAATGTTTGTAATCGTTGTTATGTCTATTATATGAAATAAATGTTGGGTTGCATTTGCAGTTTGTTGGTGTTATTATGAAGGTGATAATATTTGCAAGCATAGAGAGTGATAGGGCCATGACATTCATCTTTGAACAATGCATTTTGTGAATATGTAGATAATTTTTTGTATGTTCTTATATTGTTTTCCGCAATGTTTATGATTTTATTGACAATTTTGGGTGAATATGTGTCAAAATATGTTGTATTTAGTATCATAATAGGCCATGGTGTGGCAAAGACATTATTCTATATCTATTTAGGTCCCACTCATTGTATTTCAAATTTCACACAAATAAGGTCCAAATTACACGCCAATAAATATACAAGTGTATTAGCACATATAAAAAAAATGAAACTATTGAGCAAGGCACATTATATTTTCTATAAATCACTTGTAAACCTGAAATAAATGTAATAAGGTAGAAATTATTTTTAAAAAAAAATTGAAACATTTGTTTCCTTTGTCATTTTTTCATCCCAGCATGAAAAGTCATATAAGACTAGGTTTCCCAGCATTGATTGCATGTTGACATGCATTAAATATTACTTACAAGTTTTTCTCCCACCAATGGACCTAATACTAATTGAGGTATAAAACAAACCTTAGAATACATCTCTCATTTTTTTCTAGTATGTGATTATTTGCTAGGGGTTCTGGAGAACGATATCATTTTCCTAGAGATTTGTGCTTGAATTTATAAAAGGAGGGTGAGGTATTTGGACCCTGAGTACAAATGAAAAGGACTGTCAAATAAAAGTTTACATGGTTGAAATTTTCTAAAACCAAACATTGATGTTTTTCAAAAGAGTGCACTGAATTTCTATAAGGGTGTATGAGGTTGCAATATTTATTTGCTTGGATTTTTTTGTCTCAGTGTCTAGATCTATTATGCACTTTATGTTTCATACAACTATCTTTACATTCGTTAAAAATCAAATATTCTTCCTAAGTTACCTCATCTCATTTATTTTTACATCTAGAATATTTGTTTATGAAAATTAAATTTGATTTACTATTCAAATTTGATTACGTTGATCTTGTAATGTTTTGTGGGTAGATGTATTGCATGTTAATGTAAAACCACTTTTCCATACTACATTTTGGTGAACACATATTTTCCTACACCAATTAGGGTTAGATATTTGATTTTTTATGGTGGATGTAATTTTTACCTAGGGATTCATAAACCTTTCTTTTCTTGTTCCCTATTCCTATGGTTGAATCTTAATTTTCCATCATTTCACGTCTACGTAATCTTGTACTATTTCATGTTTACCCTTTCCTAGCCTTATTTTCTCTATTTCTTGATCCTTCCTAGGGTCTTTCTTACCATCATACTATTTAACCCTTTTGAGATTTTGGTGAGGGTTATAGGGGTAGAATAGCCTAATCAAATGGTTTAATAAAACTAATCTAGAGTAGGTCATTTAAACTTATTCAGATAATACAATATACTAAATCTATATTTAATTACTAAATATAGAAAGTACAATACTAATTAATATTCTAATAATTAAAACACAAGCAAAGATAATTTTTAGTTAATTTTAGGATGTGTAGAAAAATCTGAAATGTACAAAAGTGGAAGTAGGCAAGTTGATGCTCAGGACTCAATCTTCAAATTCTTAAAATATTATTTATGGTGGCTTTAACTCTTGCATCGATCTATGGACACTTTTGTCAACTCTTATGTCCATGTTTCAATGTTTCTGTCTTTTATGTAATATTCATTATATCACAAAGTGACCTATGTGCCTATTAGGTTTTTTATCACATTTATATTAATGTATATATATCATGCATACATGATTTATATGATTTTGTATAGCTTAATCCCTAGTTCGTCACCTTAGACTAAGTCACCTTGCCAAAAATTGGTTAGTGGGTTCATGAATTCACATTGACCTCAAAGATCCCTCTGTCAATAAGTGTTGCCTACATAAAAAATACTCCAATGAGGGCCTCAGATATATGTAGTTCTCCCCTAAGTGTGGGTTTATGTGTGCACAAGGGTGAAATATGTTATATACAAGGGCATGCAATGATCTATCTTTTAACTTGACAAATATCCCTCATGGAATGTTCTTTGAATGCTTCAATTGTTTAATATGACTTATCCTATGAATGATATATAAATAGGTAAGAATAGAGTAGTATAATTTATTTTTGTAATTAACTGAATGAGATTGAATAGGTTCTTTCTTAGTATATGCTATATGTGTTCTTGATTATGATGAATGGTCATTGTTTTGTATTTATATGGCACCTTTTGAAAGTATCTCATAGAAGGGTTAGATAAGGTAAATACGCTGACACATATATTTTGAAAGAATTGAAATTTGGTTGACTTTTGAGATACAAACACTTGATAATAAAACTAGATACTAGTGTCGAAGCTAGTGTCCCTATGAAAATGCAAATGTCTAGTAGGATAAAAAAATCATTGAAGGTCTGTAACTAACAGTGAATTATATAGATCATATTTTAATCTTGTTGTAATGGACAGGTGATTTGGGTCATCATACTGATAGGGTTGGACTATAAGATAATCAATTAGGTATAGTGATATGGAAAATGTGAGCCTTTCAATAGCCAAAAGTTCTAGGACCAAAAGGTAGAGCCCTGATTAGTATTTTTCAAGTGTACAAGACTAACATGTTATATATAATAATATTTTAGTATCTATTTATAGTAATTCATGAGCATGAAATTACTCGATTAAAATAAATAAATATGTACTTGAGTGTGTACATCACACCTTTCCTTGGCTTGAGACCTAGTGAAATTTGTCACTAGTGTATGACCTATAACCAAGAATTTGTTACAGTATAAATCAGTTCATGTAATATGAAATTGAATAATTTAAATGATTTAAAAGTAAAGAAAACAAGGAAGGATTAGACTCATGTGCCAATGTAACCATGTTTCCCCTTAGTATTTTGCTTTGGTCAAGATGCTTCCTTTTGCAACATTGGAGTTGAAAGAGGTTTAGATATAAACCTTGGAGATTTGAAGAGTAAAATTTGGAGGGTAATCATCCTGACAATCTAATGCAAGGGTGAGTTATGACATGGAAATTGAGATCACTAAATCTCAATCACACAACTCAAATGAAATTACAATAAAAAAAATTAAGTGGTATAACCAACTCAACCTTAAAAAAGGGAGTAGTGTTAAGGGCATTGAGGGAGTTGAATCTCACTTGCACTACTCAAAAGAGGCCATTGTTATAGATAGGAAAGGCTCAAAATAGTGATTCCTGGTAAAATTGGTGCTTCTTGGCATGGTGTTTTAAATGTGTATTTGTAATTTTTGGTGCACTTGATTATCATATGCACCTTTAATGTGTCTCAAGCTGAATTATTTGCCAAAATTTAACATTGTCTCTATAACTGTGTATAATATCTATCATAGATATAATAAATATTGTCCCAAATCTATAAAATGGATGCCAAATGTATATGATTTTGACCTAAGTGTATATTTGAATCATGTAATATGTATCATATTCTACCAAATGTGTATTTATGGATTCATGTCTTTATGACATGCCCCCACTAATATGGTCCCCATTTTGAGGTTATGGTAATGTAATATGGTAGTCACCTTACTTTAAAAGGATAAGCTAACATTATTATATGTGCATGAATCATGTAACATATAGGAGTAGCATGTATAAGTAGATATATCAATGAAGCTCACATTATGTGATCACAACAAGTCCTAAAATTCATGATATAGATCATGGAAACATCTAGAATGCAATAAGCAAACTATTTGATTATCCATGGATATTTATAGTTGACATATATGATTTGGTTATTTTTAACTAAACTTTGAGATATATGTTGTTATGAGATGGTTATATGCTAAATTATTTTACATAATGGATTAATTATGTGACAGTTATACTTTTCTATTTTTGTACATTATGGATGTATATTTGTTAGTTATGCATCATATATATATATATATATATATATATATATATATATATATATGATGACTCAAACTAGCTACCAACTTGTCGTGGGGTGAGTACAAAATTAATTCTTCTCTCAGAGCATGATGGAGGGAGAGCATTATCAGAGAGGATGGTGTAGATAGGATGATTGAGGTATGATAGAGAAACTACTAATAACCCAACACACACACCATAATAGAATAACTTGTTTAACTCTCAGTTTGATGTAGATAGTTTATTTGTTTTTGAGTGCTAAGATACTTCTACTATGATCATGTTTTCGATTGATTCTTATGATAATATGATTATGTGATCTCATGTATGATTGTAGTGCATATATTTAATCATACAATATTATTTTATGATAATGTTATGAAAACTGACACTAAGCTAGATTGTCTAAACACAACGATTGGTTTGAATGATATTCAGTAAATATCATTATCTTGATTTAATGTCTTAATAAGAAATAGTCAAGGTATATATATATATATATATATATATATATATATATATATATATATATATATATATATATATATATATATTGATTTATTTTATCTTTTATAGAGATAATTACCAGTTACATTTAAATTAAAGAAATTTAACTATAATGATAATGTTAAAATAAGATCTAAGTCCAATGCATGGATCACATTAAAATTGGAAGGTAATTCATAATTTTATAATGACTTAAGTAGACCTAAGTTGGTAAATAATTTATCATTGAACACAAAATAAAAATATACACGATTTATGAAAATCAATAAATCTCAATTTAATTCAATGGTGATTGATTTTATATTGAAATAGTAGAGGAGGGAACTGATGCATGAAAATTAAATATTTAAAATTGAGATTATATGAACATAACAATAGAGTATGGTGAGAGTATGGAAAAGGATGGTGAAGGCATGATGAGAGGCAGCAAGAGGACAAACATAGCAAATGAGAGTAAGGTGTAAGGCGAAGTAGAAAGAAATAAGTGAAATTTTTGTTTGAATTTGAAAGTGATTGAAAGATAGTTAATGTTTTAAAAGTCTTGAGTGTTTATTTTATATGAATTTTGAGTTATCTTCTTGTTGTTAGAATTTTGTAATGACCATTTCCTATATGGTGATTGGGTAATGTAAAAATGTAGAAGAAACTCTAAGTAAAAAATTATATATATCGACTAGTTTGGAATTGAGAATAGTTAATGGTAGAAGATGTTTTGAAGGATTAAAATGAAAATATATGTTTATCAATTAGATAATATAAAACTAAATAGATAGTCATTTTAGAAAACAAGTGGGGATTTTGTGGAATAGGATCGATTGAGCTTATAATATGGCTATTTATTTAGAAAATCACTTGACTCTATAAATTTAACTAGGAACATATTTACACAAAGTGCTTCATAAGGTGAATATGCATACTTATATTTATATATACTTGTGTAATTAAAAATAGAAAACACAATATTAATATACCAAGTTGTACTTGACTATGTCGAAGCACTTGGTTGTGTATAAGCTAGGGGCTGAGCAAATAGGTAAAAACATAAGAGGGAACATATCATTTAACTGTGTTAAACAATAACTGAGTAAAATATTTATCTCTAAAGTATATTATGTTGGTATATTGCATAGTTGATTTAACAAGTACAAGTATGGATATGCATTTAAAGTAATTGTATTATGTGTATTTTTAATAAGATGTATACTGTATAAGTATACACTCAAAACAATATGAATATATTTGTAAATGTTATTATCTGACAATATAGAATGCTATGTATACTCTGTTCGAAAAAGAAGTGATAAATATATGAAGGAAACTATGTTTCCTCTTACTTCAAATTGAATTTTTTGGTGGAAATTTATTTTTGTCTCGAATTTCCATATTTAAGTTTAAACTCAAGTTCATATAGGCAAATGCATCTTTTCACACATTCTATTTAATATCACTTATCGATTGGGTCAAACTAGTGTCAGTATATGTGTATGGCTTTTCATGCATTAATGATGAAGTCACCTTGTTGTGAATGAATTCTAGTATTGCTTGTGATAGGTTGAGCTAGAGTTATTTACTTGGAAAGGAGTTGTGAACATTCAGCTGAGTTTACCACTTATGAAGTGAAGTTTAGTATTTGACTATGATTAATATATCTATTATTTTATGATTCTTTTAAACCGAGCTTATAAAATTTAACATGGTATACATAGATGGGATATTTATGTATAACTTGTAAATGAATTTCTATATCACATTCGAGATATAAGATAAATGGACAGATAAGCCATGTACCAAATCTGGGAACTTATATGCCAACAATAGTTGTATATAACTTGTTGTGAGCAGTTGAACATTACCTATATGGATTGGTTATAGGGATGTTTGGATTATAGTATATTAAATTTAGTTATGGTATATATATTCTTGTGATTAAGATTTCAATGAATTCTTGTGATGTTTATGTAATTATGAAACTGATATGATTCACACCCAGATGATAGAATCTTTGAATAGTAAATGCTTATATTCATTATATATGAAATATCATTATGTGTAAGATTAATTTAATGCATTTTATGGACTAAATGCATAGTTGTGATTATTTTCATACTTAGCATGTTCTAATATCTGTTATAAGGAATAATTTGTTTGAATCATTGGTTTACATACTATGTTATATTTAACCAGTCTTGCATTGATAATGTCAAATAAATAGTGAGACAAATTTCACTAGCTTAGTTGGCATCATGAATACAAGGAGGTAATGTGATCAAGTTGGGTGTATGAAATTAACTGATTTGAAAGATCAATTGCCATTTGAAAACTTTAGACAAAGCAATTTTATATTGATATTATCATTTCATATATTTGATTTACATGTTTGTGTGATATCATATTAAAATATATTTTCTTTATGATACACATCATGTAGTAGAAATCTTACAGCACACATGTACTGGCATGTCTCTTTGGATTCTAGTACCATCACTATCTACCTATTCATGAAGGGAAGGCCATTCCATGATGGGATATTTACTGGAAGATTGATGGTCCATATTTGATATGAAAAAACACTTGAATGATGCTCTCCCTCCCAACTATAGTACTTACTGGGAGACCACACCTGAGATTATCAAAGGTATATGAGTTAGTTTGACTCAAGATCCGTGAAGTAGAGTATCTATTTATAGTATCAAGGCAAATCACCTAATGAAAATTTAATTATATTATTTATTGTAATTCAACAATAGTAGCTATATTATTGTCTCAGTCATGGTTAGATTTTAAAGTGATTATTTTCCTTGTAATTATGTTATGTTACATGAAATGCTAGTGATTGGAACTATTATTGTTACAAATTTGTGAAAGTCAAATATGTTTTGTTAGTATATTAAAAATCACTAATTAGATTCTCGTGCTATATTCTAATGAAAGGATAAGTGTTGAGTAACTAGTTTTGAAAAAAAAAAATTAGTGCATTATTTTAGTACAATCCATGAAGGGTTGTCACATAGAAAGTAATTGTATAAGATAAACAAATAATCAAGTACACACACACAATATCACTCAATGTTAAACAAAAAGGCGTCTAAGGAGACCCCAAAAGGGGCATATTCAAATGTCAGACACTCAAAAGGAGGTAATATTAAAATATCCACACATAAATAAATGAAAATTAGTGGCATAAGGGCCAACAAGAAAGGAACATATTCAAATGTTTCATAAGTAAGACAATAGAAAACAATAAGTACACTCAAAGAAGTGAAAATATGAACAAATGAATTATAAGCAACTGACATAAGCATATTATATTGATCCCTACATATATATGTTAGCAAAAAATATAATTTAACATAACATATGAAATACATGGTATAAGATGTAAACATGAATATAGTCATGTGTGAGCATTAGTATATAAAATCAACATGACAATGTAAAAGTGATCATAAAAAAATATAACACATGTCGATCATGATCGAAGAAGTAGATGCCTCAAACGTAGTATACCACGTGGGAAGAGGAAATGTCCAACATCTATATGTACAAGTATCATGGGTCTGATGTATTCATGTGTCATAGTCAAGAATACATGAAACATTTGTGTTTATAGAATGGAAATGATATTCTATCTACTAACATAAAGTAAACAACATAGATGTCAAGACCTATAGGTGTAAATAGGTTATGTGAAAGATGTTCAAGTGGATCAAAACTTAGTATGCATAATTGTTCAAATGTCATATCATGAGGAATATCGTCATCACTGTCATAATAATCTGAAACTTTTCTATCTTATTGCTTGGTATTGACTAATAAATAAAGCTCAAATGTTTGATTTTCTTGTTTTTTGAGTATTAGTGCCTCATTTGGTGATTGTTTTTGTTTTAGAACTTATTTGTCATTTGGTTTGATTTTTATTGTAGTATGTGTACCCATGTGCACCTCAGTGGTTGGTCTCTAATGAGTATCTTGGAATAAATGATTGACTTGTATTGAATTGCCCATCTCATAGGTTTGTATACTCTCAAGTGGAATATATTATTTATGTAGTAACATTTTAAGAACCCCTTCCATATCTGAATGCTACATTTTTAAAAATTTGAAGCGTTCATCATCATTAATAATTATCCATAATGTATAATTTTATGCACCGATACAATTTAGATGGTACAAATTTCATTATGTGGATGTAAGGTCTACCCAAGAGTAGGTTATAATGCAACTATTGAGACATTAATTGGAGTGTATTTTGGACTATTTTTGGTCCCAATGTCATACTTAATGTGATTTGACCAACTAATGGGTTGCATGAGTTATCAAATCCTTTGATATTCATATCAAATTTTTGAAGAATATATGTGATAATTCCCATTGTGGTTAGGATTTTTATGCTATAAATGTTTAGACTGGATCCATTATCAACTAACACTCTCTTGATAACTTTTGTGTGAATATTTAATTATATGAATAAAGGTAGATCTAGATCTAGGGTAAATAATTGGGATCCATTATCTTTGAATCTTAAAATGCCTTAGCAATGGTGTCACCACACCAGAATATCTATATTTTCCCCTATTAGATTGAGAATCCCCATAGCCCTCAATGGGATGGTATTTGTTTAGTGCAGCTTCACTTTTGGATGGAGACACAGATTCTCTTTTCTATTACAAGGAAACATACATAATTAATTTCATATTTGAATTGTAACAAGCTAATAACATGATAATTTAATGACTTATAAGTACACTTTAAACTTACCTCCATCTCCACAAGGTCCAATGAATTAGATTTCATATTTTCATGCAATATTGTGGAAACAATTATTCCCTTCAGCTCATGGTACACCTCATTATATAAACCTAATATATAATTAGAAATGAAAATTTTGTAACTTTCAATTTGAAAGGCACAATCCAAATCGTTTCTTATCATGTTGGAAATGAATCTACATCAATTGATTTGTCATCTTTTAAGAGAATGAGCTTTGTATGCAACAACCCATAAGGGGATATCTTCAAGTCTTCCTTGTAAAACAATCCTTGCCTAGAAAAATTCAATGATGGATTCTAGATATGGGTTTATTATATACTAAACTAAAAGACCCCTTCTCGAACAATTAGGGGTGCCTAAAATATATAGTCATTTGAATAACATAATATAGAGTTAGTTACAATTGAATGAGCCCAAATTTTACAAAGATAACAGTAGTGCAACAAGAGAAAGGGATAAATTACACTACAAAGTAAGAAAAATATCTAGTTCAATGTGTCCCTTGTGATTAACAAAGAACCAACACTATGAATGGCCTTGAGCTGAGTATTTATAACATTTTTTGGAAATTGAGGGAAATATTCTCCTTCAAAAAATCACTTTCATTTTAATTTGAACTCGAGTTGATATTTTCCATGCAAAAGCAAGCTTCGTATATTTTTTACTTTGTTAGCATTTCTAAAATAGAAAAAACAAGTTACTTTTTGGCATAAGTGAGTGAATAGAACTTTTAATTCATTAAAATGCACTTTTATAAAGTCAATTACATAACTTGTTACGGGAATGTGAGGAAGTTTTGATATGCACACTTCTTCTAGAAATTGATCACATTATGCAGACCATGTCAAAACCAACTTTCCAGTATCATAGATGATTCACAAAACAAGTTCCCATTCAAAAGTTATTGACATAAAAAATCCCCCTGCATCATTTGAGAGCCAACGCACATAAAAATATATAATTTAAATCAAAAATAATATTTTTTTCTTTAAAAAAAATGATTAATTACTTAACTAAGTTTTAAAAAAATTATTATTTTTATTAAATATTTTTAATATTAATTTTTATTTGATTTAATTAATTAAAACTAAATCTCATGACGAAATGCCCAAATCCGTGCATATAAGAAGCCTTCCCCATCGAATAAGCATTAGTGCTCAACCCTTTGACTACTATGGTAAGGCCACCATGTGGGCTTTCATTGTTTTATAAAATAAGCTTTGCTTCTCCCTCATTCAAAACCATTTCACAAGTACCTATACAATGAAATGTTAAAACATAACAAATTGAAATATTTTATATTGAACTAAATTAATTTAAATTTTACATAATCAAAGTATCATTAATTTAGAAGTGAACAAGTTTAAAATCAAATTAATTAAAATTTAAATGAATTTAAAAATATTTTAAATCAAATTAGGTTCATATTTGGCTTTGGAAGTCTTCATCTCCCCTGGTTAATTTTTGGATACATTGTGCTTGTTCTCGGTATACGATGTTTTGTTTAAATCGAGGTCACTCAAAGATGAAGTAAGGTAAATGTAAGCAAGTGATCAAGTAGGTAAGGTTTTCAAAGGTAATTTACAAGATCGAGACTCCATTTTTACGCTAGGTGTTTGATATGAAGATTTATTATGTGAAATTTGTCATTTCAATGAAGAAGGTTTTGGGACCTGATTTGAAATTTATATTAAGATGATCCCAAAATTAATTAAAGGGAGATGAAATCAAATAATTTGTGAATGTAAATGAAAATAGAACAAAAACAAAATCAAAATTAAAAAAAAAACTTAAGATATGTTGTGCAACTAACAACATCTTTGAGACCTAAACAATTGTAGACTTTGGAATAATAATTTTATTTTAGGATAGATGGAAGCTGGGAAAGGGATCGGTGACAAGGAAGATGGAAGCAAGGGAGTGGAGGGCACCTTGGTTGTTTCAAAGGCCAAAGGATTATTGTGGGTAGATTTGTTTAAAAGAGGGAATGGTTCTGTGAAAGGTCATTGAGAACTTGTTCCCTTTAGTTTGGGAGAGGAGGTACTTCTGGATATTCTCCACGAATACGTAGTCTAGGCCAAAAGTGAGCTTCAAAATAGCCTCATTAGCAAATTTAGTGGTTTTAGACCCAATGTGGATATGGTGAGACATTGGGCCTGAAAATGATGGACCTTGAAAGGTCAGGTGAAGATTGCAGCAATGGCTAATGGTTTCTTATTTTTGTCTTTTGCAAACCATGAAGATTATGTCTATGTGCTTAAAGGAGGGCTCTAACTTATGGGAATTCAATTCTTATATTGCAGAAATGGAGACCTGGTTTTAACCCCTTTAAGGAGTCTTGGAAGGCTACCCTATTTTGGCTTAAACTTCTAGTGCTCCCACTCAAATTTCGCACATATAACATCTTGAGGGGAATCACGAGATTTATTGGATCCCCTATTGATGTGCAAGCAGACTGGTTTTTTCCAGATTGTGTTTTTATGTAGACAATGAGAAGGTTCTACCCAATTCTATTCAGTGGAAATCCAAATGGGGAGTATGGACGCAGAACATAGTCTATGAAGTGTAAATGAAATCTACCCTAACTGTTACACCTTTGGACATAAGTGTGAAAAAAATATGGAAGTCAAGAGCAGCGTTTTGACAGCTGACGCTAATAAGGCTGCGGAGCCTATTCCTATGAATATGGATTGGGTTTCAAATTAGTTTAAAAAATGAGTTTATCTTAATTTGAATATATTTCATGATTTATACTTAAAAGTAAATATTGGTAGGTTTAGGCCACGCCAGAGTGTGGTGGTAAGGCAGGGGGCCTACCATCTTGCCACCTTGGGTTTGAGCCTCTGGCTCCCCATCAAGGCCATCTCCCGAATAAAAATTACATTGTATAAAATATATATATTAAAAAAAAGGTTGGTAGGTTTGAAGAAATGAAGGGACCATGATACCAAGTGCTAGGAGCTCGATGTAAGCACCTTTACTTCCTCAATGCCTTGGGCTCCCAAAGGAGTTAGTGAGGCTAAAAATACCACCACCTAATTCATAAATCACGAAATGAAATTTTTGTCCCCACATTAAAAACACATTTTTCCACATAGACATATACATACTTGAGTGATCCCCTAATTAAATATTATATAAATTTTACTTAAAAATACTTCAAAATTTATATTTAAATTTTTTAAATTATTTTAAAGTAGATGAGAAACTACTGACTATTTGAAATCTAATTTTTACACTTTTATACTATATTTTTGTAAGCAAAAACCTATATAAACAACATAAATATTACAATTTATTTATCAAACCCAAATACAGATTTTCTCATCCGCGAATACAAACTTTCTCATGTATATTAAAGATTCTCATAAGATAACTTATCCCATACATTTAGTTTGTTTTCTGTTATCATTTTATTAAAATATTCATGTGGCTTATGTCTCAATCAATATAATATATTCTCTTTATTTTATGGATTAATTAAAGCATCTCATGATCCTCTTTTCGAAGTTGTACTTTTATTAGTACCTACGGGTACTATTGTTTTCAACTCAATGAATTCTTTTCTGCCTACTTTACATTGTAGGCAATCATCTAAAGCTATTCGGTGAAGATGGAAATCATATTCTTGTTAGCTTATGTTTCTGCTGGGGCAATTTTTTTTTTTGCATGACTGAAGTTGACCACCAATCAAAAATTGTTGGTGGATATAAATCAAAACTATTTTTCAAAGTTTGTGGAATGCTACGGATAGTTTATTATTAATCTATTACTTTTTTTGATTGACACTAAAGTGTGAATAATGTTTGTAGAGCGGGCCAATGAAAATTTGCTATTTTACAATTCCCTAATGTTTATTTCTCTTAACATGTGCATTTTTTCATGGTATTTAATTTGTGAAATGCAGTGACAAATGTTTCTTGAAGGTGAACCAAACACAGGTGCAGGGTGTTGCTAATTCCACAGCTCTTGCTTGGCTAGCAGGTGACTGGTATTGGGAATGTAGATATGGCCGTAGTCTTTTGCGTTCTAGTTGATTTGGGAAGCACCATCTCCTCTTGCAACTGCAATTTTGTTTTTTTATAACTTGAATCCCTGCTGGTCATTTTAGCCCTATTTTGGGGCAATGTATTTACAACATCTCTAGCTCTAGCTGTATTTTTTCTGGGTTATAATGGTTGAATGGCTGGCATATGGTTATTTTCCATGCAGGTTCATGGTAACCAAAATGTAGGTTCCCCTGCTTTTGTAGCTTCAACAACTTGTACAGCATGTAAATTTAAATGCCTTCCTCTTCTTGTGGCTCTCCTGCTTGCTATGTTGGGAAGTTGTTGATTCCCAATCAAAACCCTTGCACACTCATGACCTCTTGATGGGCGACTGGATCCTGACAACCCCTTAATATAGATTGGGTTAACTATATCTATCTAGAGCCTCTCTCTACAGGTTCTCCATCTTCCACCCGAAGCCCACCATGTGAATAGAAGCTCCCTGCGCTAGTCTATCTGGGCAAAATATATTTGCAGGCTTCAACTTCTCTTTTACGTAAATGACACCCACTTATTTTTGGACTTTCAGGATTTATGAGCGATTTCATAGTGAATTTTCCATCATTTTTTGTCCATTTTTAGAAAATGGGGAAAACAATTGTATAAAAGGGGTTGCTCTCTTCGTGTCTCCCATTTCCCCCTAAAATTATTTTTGTTTTGGTTAAAAGATTCACGTGTGAGGCAGCAGTTGGGATGAATTCTAGACCATGTGCAATGAAATTTGTTAAGAGTCGGAATTCTTTAACCTGATTCGGTAGGTTTTATTTCTATTTTGACACGTTTGCCCTTTTTCCTTATATTTTTAGAGTCTTGGAGGGCTGAAATAAAGCCAAGTGTGTTGTTTCTTGCAAGGTTTGGAATCATTTTTATTATTTTTGCAGGTCTCCATATTTGATCTGCAAGAACACACCACTTTTTGGATGGTGCAGAGTCTAGGGTTTTTGGGAGGATTTTCCAAATTTTTTATTCACACTTTAGTAGAGGACCGTTGATAACTACGATAAACTTTTATTATTGCTCCTTTAACCTTATTTTCTTTTGCTCATACATTTCACAAAGGTTAACATCTACTACGAGTGTCTAGAATAATGATGTATTAATTATGGTGGTTACACTTATTTTAAAAAACCCTTTGCTTTGTTGGGTTGATTATTTTCCCAAGTGTGCATATTTGGGGGCATGTTGTATAAATACAGTAATCTATTTGATCATTGGAGCAGTGATGAAGATGTTGACTATAACACCAAGACCAATGTTGTTTATGCATGATGGAACTAACTCTGATGAAAATGTTTGCAGAGGTAGAAGGCAACAGAAAGGTGGGGCAAACAATAGGGACAACAAAGACAAAGTCATGGAAATTAGTAAGAGAGAAAAAAATTGACAAGAATTGGGATAGTGATTAGTTCACTGTTAACTGAACAACTACCATCTTCCTATGATTTTCAAAAGCTGCAATATTGCAAATATAATAAGGATTGAATCCACAATCTTTCAGAATACTTCCTTTTGCTTTCTATTTCTTCATGTGTGCACAATTGGCCATAGGAGAATGAGATGAATGGTATTCTCATACTTAAACTTTGGGTGCATGTATCTTGATCCCATGCAAAAATGTCGAAGAAAAAGAAAAGTCAGGGTTATTGATTTTTCCACCCATCCTCTTCAAGGGTGATATTTGTCTACGACACTTTACAACAAGGGAGATGCCTATTGGTATAAGAAAATGCACTGCATAGAACTGTGTAGATCGATTCCAACATTTTTGAATCTTGGTTCATATTTGCACCTGGTTATGTACCCCATCAATGAGTGCATCTAATCTCAAAGTCGCTGCAGCTAGCCAATTTGAACAAAAATTTCACATGCTTAACTGCATAGTCTACTTCTTTCCTTTGTTATTTTGAGTTAGTCACACAAAGGGTGTCAACTCTAGGTAACACTTATTAAACATTAGTGCTCATTAGTTATTACATGACTCTAGAGGGATATTATTTATTTTATACAAAATAAATAACGTTTTGATGTCCTTGCTTTTGTATCTTTATTTAATGTTAATTTAGATTTTTAGCAAATTAAAATCATTAGCTATGGATGAATTTTTGCTATGAATTTTACAATTACGGTTTTATGGTACCTCCCTAATGATTATTGTAATTCATTTTTCATGTGCATAGATTGGGCTATATGCACATAATTCTAGAATGCTCGTTCACTTTTCCTTTTTCTTGATTTGTTCAAGCTCGTACTAAAGGCAAATTTCAGTTTATGATACATTTTATTTCATTTACCATAAGAAAGTCGTTGGACTTATGTTAGATAAAATTTGATCGATGGGATCCTAAAGTTCTCTTGTTTCCTTTTTTCTTAATAGGCAAAAAAGACCAAAGAAAAAATATATTCATATGCTTCTACAGAACCGAAGGAGCCAAAGGAAAGGACACACCCCTCCAGTACATCTTAACTTATCTTAGGCTTGTAACAGTGGTCCAACTTCAATAAATATTAATCCTAGCACTAAGAATGCATAGACTAGGCCAAAATCTCACACAAAAGAGATGATATATGTAACACTGCTAGGAAATGCTTTGCTATAGTTAAATATCGACCTAGTAAGTTTAATAATAATTGGTAACTTTGACATTAGACAGTCAAAAACTGAGAGAAGCAAACATTAGACAAATTAATATAACAACGATATGCCAATGCATTTTATGGTTGTACAAAGTGCACTATTATTTGACCATTTTGGTAGACATGTACCACCAAAATGCCGCCCTGATTAGCATTTTGTGGTGGCATGAACTAGATATCTATAGAATCAATATACACCATCAATTAACTCTAATTTTATCTATGGTATTGCTTTGTTCTTTGTGCTTGAGTTAGTATGAAATTGAATAGTAGTTTTCTAGATAAAATGGTTGTCTAGCTTTAGTTTTTCAACATCCTTCCTTTCTTCAACTTTTCTAAAGTACTTTACTTTCTACGATATCTTTTATTCTTGTTTCTATGGATTCTACTATTAGACTAGCTAATAGGTGTTATATTACATTCACCCCTGACATATATTTTGTTTAGTTCATCAGTTTATGCTTCATAGATTTTTTCCTCTTGTTTAATACAAATGGAAAAATGATGTGGGTTTAAAGTTCATCTACTGCAGTAGGCACAATGATGGTAGAAACTACATACACACAAGTTGTTCATGGTTTGACATTCCAAATATACATTTTTGGGGCATTTGAACTTTATTTAATTATTATTTTTAGAAATCAAGAATCAAGAACAACAAACATTTGGTGAGGTTAGGAATAAGGACCATCATCTCAAATTTGTTAGGAAATATGAAAGGCAATTACAGCCACAACGAATAGATTATTGCATATTTACCTTTAGATTGTCCTAATAGCATAAGGAAAGTTGGTTTTCTTGCTCTGATTTCACTTTTATTATAACATTTATGGACTTGATGGGTTTGAAGATCCTCATTCAAAGACAGGCCAAACATTTTGTTGCAAAACAAGCAAAGTTAGCTCAAAACAAGCAAAGTTAGCCGAATCTTTGCTTCAGACATGTCAAATAAGAAAGAGATTGAGAGAAAGTATCAGTAAACTAAGTGATCACCAAAGCTATTACCCCCCATTCAGACGAGACCAAAATAATTTCTGCTTCTATAATAGTGGACTTCAACCTCAAAGTGTTCTCTATGTTTAGGTATTCTCATAATCTTAAATAAGGATTGCTTTGATATCATCCTAATATATCAAATAATTTATGTTTATATAGCTCAACACTAGACATTGATTCTTTAAATTTTAACAGCATATGATAGGTGTTCAATATTGTTTCTACATTCTTGTTGATTTTACTCACTTTTCTAAAGTTACTTAATTCAAGATGACTTTCATGGGGAAACAAAGGTCCTATTCAATCCCAAATAACCTTTTAAAAGGAATGATTGCTTGGAGTAATTGCCCAAGTAAATTATACATGAAATGGGTCTATACATAAAGCCTTACAGGCATTTGAGAAAATGAAATGACATTTGTTTGCAACTACAACATCTCATGAAAGGTGTCCTCTTATTATGGTTCAGAGAACATCCATACCCTACTCCAAAGTTCTTTTTCCTAGGACAATTACAGAGTTTGGTAACCCATGATTGTGAGTGGCAGCCCATGATTGCATGCCTGATATGAGGCCTATCTAATCTCTAGGTACTTAACCCATGGTGGGGCCTACATGTATCCATTCCATTACAATTACTTATTCTGCAATGTATGATATGCAACTCCATAGGTACTACATCTACTCCACAACACTTGTTATAATATTCTTTTCACAACTTATTTTTCTGCCTCAATCTTTTGTATTTTTCATGTCTTCACTAAGGAAGAGAACTAGAGGGAAGCTATGCAACCATATATAATATTTAATGGGATTAGCCTCTTCTATGAGGTAATCAAGCATATAATTATGTATAATGTTATTTAATGGGATTGGCTTCTTTTATGGGGTGATCAACCATATAATTATGTGTAATGTTTTATATGCAATACATAATATTTTTTTATTTTAAAATGATTGTAAAATAATTTTGAAATTAATAAGTTCATTATAATTTATTTTGATATGTTTTTTTTTCAAAAACATAAATAATATTTACTCAAATAAATATTAGGAATATTTAAAATGTTTAGATTAGATTAAGTTTAATTTTAATAGGTGGTGTGGGTACCAATCCTGGATATATCAAGAATTTTATTTTTCTCCTAATCGGAAACAGTTGGATAGAATCACAAAAAGGATCCTATCAAAAGATACATTAGGAGGACTAGATCACCTCCTAGCCAAAAAAAGCTAATGAGGAGTACAAAGAGGACTGATCTAAAAGATGTAACTACCCAGAATCCCTAAAGGACCAAGCATCTAATTTTTAATGGATCAAGAACTAGTAGAGGAAGAGATATTACTACATTTGATTGGTGCGACAACTAGCTAATTTTCATTGGACTAAAAACCATTGTGGGATAAAAGAAGCCCAGGACTCGGGATACCATCACATGCCAATGGGACCAATGGGTTGATTTTTGCTAGTTAGAGAGCTAGCCTAGATAAAGAAAGACGTCCAAGTCTCCAGATAACCTTGAAGGTCCTCAAAGACCTAACCCCTAACACAATCATCACAAAAAAAACCCATTAATTTGGCACAAGACCCTACCAATTTTTAAATGATCTAGAAACCACCCTAGACTAAACTAGCATGAGGCCTAGGTCTCTAAAATGACCAGTAATCAGAGTCCCCTTAAGACCTCCTCTCAACATAAACTGGAAGAGGATCTCCTCTATGATCCATAAAACATTTCAAGTCGGATTCTTGAAGGAATCCACTAAAGTTTCCATCCTGATGATAAACTATCATGTGAGACTTAACTTTACCAAGACAATAACTACAAAAACATCACAAATCACCCATGATCAAGGACTAATGATTAAAAGATATGGAAGGCAGTCGGTCCAATGAACAATAAAGTGGAAAATCCAAGATTTGAATTTCAAAATTGACAAGGCTTGAGAGTGCATCCCAAAAATCATTTGAAGCCAACGCTTCCCCAAACAGATCGACCCAGTATCAAGACACAACAATGACATAAGTAAAAATGGAGTACTGCCAACAGTTGCCAAAACCCCTTGCCCAAAATAGGCATAGCCCAACATAGATCTGGTTCCAAACCCCCACGAAAAGGGTGAACATCTTTGCTTAAAAACTAAACCTTAAGAACTCAAAACCATCTTTGGATTGGAAAGAGACAAGCAATACTTAGGCCCCCGACCACCACACGTTTTTTTCCAATGAATAAGGAAGAACCCTACAACTAAAACTTTATATTTGATCCGATGAACAAAACCAAAACAACATGTCCACTCAACTAAAATGTTGAGAGCAATGCTTAACGTTCTAACCCTTTAATTCATATATTATTAAAATATTTTAAACTAAGTTTTCATTTTAATTCATTTTTCATTTGTTATTTTTTTCATATTTATATATTCTAAATTAAAATGAAATTTAGTTTACAATATTTTAGTAATATATGTATGTGTCAAATGTAATTTATTAATTTGATTATATAAAAAGTAAACAATTAAAATAAAAATGGTTAAAAAATAATATATTTTTTCACATATATTTTGTATTATATGCATGTTGTACAAAATATCAAACAAATTTATATAAGGTTTGGATTTGGCCTTTTTTTCTCCTTTCAAACAATTATAAAAACCTATTTCATTCTATCACCATTTGAATCACACCTCGACACTTGTATTGCATTTGAATGACACCTTCTTTATGGGACTGTAATCTCAAAGTATAAACTTACGGGTCTAAACATGTGAGAATTATATTCTAATCTTGTATGAATTATATGTCGTGCTTATCTTTTACAAGTTTATTCTTTTAGAATTTTTGATACTGCTGCATACACCAAAGTCATTCACTAAAATCTTGTGTTTTGAATAAACTATTATGATTGTTTTAGAGATTTGAGATATTTTATTATTAAAAATAATATTATGAAACGTTGTAAATGTTTAATTAATTAAATTTTTCAATTTATTATTTTTTAATTATTTATTCTAAATTTTTAAAAACTTATTAAATTTTAGATTACCAATTTCTTTAATTTCAATCTCTAATATTTCATTTTTTATTTAATAATATTTCATTTAAAATATTTATAGAAATAGAGACTCTTTATAATAATATTTTGTTATATTTATTTTTAAATCTTAAATTAAAAAAAATATATATCCACACGTTATTATATACAAACTATCGTAGATTTGATAAAATTCATATCACCAATTTCTTTAATTTCATTCTAACACACTATTTTTTTAATAATATTTTTAAATTTTTTTTATAATAATATAATTATAAAAATTGCATAAAATAGAAATTATGACAATATTTTGGTGTGTTTATTTTCAAATCTTAAATTTAAATAAAATATATATTCACAAACTACCTTATAGAAAATATTTTGTATGATTTACATTCAATAACATGAGTCTTAACTGGTACAATCTTAAACAAAGTTCCAAATGAATAGAGGTCTGGGCAGGTAACTTTATCCTAGCCCAAATTTAAAACTGTGGCAAGCAAGCAAAGTTCACTTAAGAGACTATAGTATGTAGACTGTAGGAGGGTTTCACATCCTGCTGCAAGATACTACCATTCTAGACCTGCATATGTTACCTATCTCTCCTTGAACAATGCCCCAGCTTCTTACCAAAGGGATCCTTCACCTACAAATATATTCAATTCTCTCTTTGTCCAGCAAAGTTTTCTCCCACTATCTTTTTGGGAAGGGTCATTTTTCCAATTGGTATCAGTCTCAAGAACCAACCCAACATGCCCAAGCATGTATACGGAGTCTCCCTTTTCTAAATCAATACTCTTTTTATGTTCGCAACTCTAACTGCTATGCATAATTCACAAAAAGAAAACAAATGCAAACTATTACAAAATGATAACTTAGTAAATGCAGATTATAGTGGCCTTGAGATGCCTCATCATTAACATCATCCATAAAATCTTTGTTATAATCATTAATCCATTCACTGATAATCATCATCTCTTTCCTTCGTTGCTCTGTGAGCCATATTGGATCATCAGGATTTGACGGGCCAACGTCTTGACAATGAGTTCCTGCATGTCATAATATCACAACAGAATATTATTTCTACAATCATGTTAAATTTTCTGAAGTTTAAGTGCAAAATTTTTTACCAGCTTACCTTCAGAAGTGTAAATAGCAACAATGGTATCTGATATATTTTGTAGCACACTGCAACTCATTCACAACATATATAACCCATTCATAACATATATAATTGAATAATTTAATAATTAAGATAAAAAATGTATTATTTAATATAAACTAAAAGACAATTTTATGGGATAGCTTACCTTGCACTGCTATATGGGTCCCTTAGGCCATTTGAGAAAATTATATTGCTCCCAAAAATTTTGAGCACCCTTCGTATATCCTATACCAAAAATAATTGAAAGTTATATTTAATGGAGGCCACAATTTGAATATTAGATAAAAATCTTGCAAACAATTCTTAAAATGAATGATGTAAAATAAAACTTTTGTTAGAAATTTTATTAGAACAGTTTTGCTATTTATAGGATTTAGTTCTTTCAAAAATTCCTATTCAAGCCTTAATTCTCTTCTGATAATGAATTATATAAAGAAACCAGAAATTTTGGAATATATTATTTATATACGGTTGATTTAGAAATCTATCATTCAAAAATAAAAAATATATGTTTTTATATGCAATATTCATTACTAGATTATGTTGTTTGTATGTTTTATCCATAATACAGACTTTGGGAATCATTTTATTAAAGAATATGCTTCACTCCGTATACTTACGTGGCCGCCAAATTCAGTAGTCACCCAAGTCGGACGTGGTAGGACTCCATATTAAAGGTAGCAGTCCCTCATATATTGTTTGATGTGGAATGGTGAGGGGGGGAATATGGTTTTATCAGGAAGATCTCCCATTGGTGAAACAATTTCGGTGCACAACTACAGAATTTACAAACACATATCATGCACCCAAAAAGAAGATATTAACTTTGAAACACTTAGATGTAAAAAATTAATATAATTATTATATAGAGTATTGCTGAGAAGGCATATGGAAACAACTTAGTGAAAAAAATTAATATCAAAAGTTCTTGATAAAAAATGTTTTGAGAAAGTTGTTAAGAGAAGCCTTTTCCACTAATTTTATGAACGGTTAAAACATTGTCTCCAATAATTTATTCTTATTTAGTCTCATTTTAACTAGTATAATTGCTTAAAAATCAAGAATTTCATAAAGACCTGCCAATCGAATCCATCATAGGGATCATAGGGGTTATCTTGTAGGGAGGTATTCATGCATTTTTCTCCATTTATGTATTTTGCTGCAGCAGACATTTTACTAACACTTCCTGCGGCTTCAGGTACTTGATCAATGGCCTCACATATCTGCACCAAACACATATCCATTGTTTTGTTTTGTTTTTTAAATTGTTCAAGATTCAAAATAGAATTATCAATACATAAAGAAATTATACTGTATGTAATTTAAAAAATATATTTCTCAAAATATTTAAGTATGATGTTAAAATATTTAATGCTGTTAATTTTATAAAAAATATATAGTAAAAAAAAATCATCCAACTCTTTGTTAATCTAGCAAGAAAAAGACTTAAAAAACCGAAGAAAAATATAATGTGTTTAGTATAAATACTCCTTTCACATCAGGGAAGCTATATTGGGCTGCAGATGCTAAGTTAGATTGAAGCCAATCCATCAAGATCTCCTGATTGTCAAGGACTCTGAGACAGTGATAATAAGATAAAGGTTATGTCATCATACGTCATTTAAAAAAAAGAGGATTATGAGCATTTCCTAATTTACATGTAGAAGAGTTTATTACTTGCAAGTGTTGAATTGTTGACTTAGTTTTATTAAGCCCCCTGGTTGCGAGGCAACTTTATTTATGTTTGCCCAAGTTTGATTGATTGTTTTAGCACATGTTTCACTTGCATCCTGCTCCATTTAAAATTGTTAAAAAAAAATCAGCATGAAAGTGAAATATTGATACACAATAAAAACGAAATATTGGGACATATTATATAACTTATGTTAATGGATATATTAAAACATGAATAAACGTACCATGTAATCTTTGGTGACAACCACGTCATAAGCGTATTGAGGGGTGATGCTCTCAAAATCGAGAATAGTTGCAGATGATGCCAATGCACCGATAGTTACATGGGGATACTTTAATCGAAACCATGATGCTAACACTGCACAAATAATTATCTTATACTTTATAATTATTTCTATTCACTTTAGCTATAAAAAATTCTGTTAAATTAAGAATATGATTAAATAGAATTAATATTTTATAAATACAATTCAAATTCAATGCATCTATTAACCAAAAATTAAAAAATTTATACATAATTTTATCTAAAAATTTAATATAATAACTATTTGTAAAAACATTAATATAAAATGATGCATAAAATAAAGATCCATAATATCTAACAGTTCAGTCTATATTATAATTTAAATATATAAAATTATCTTCACATTAATATTTTAAAATTAAATAAATTATATATAAATAATAAAACGGGGTCATCCATGATATTTGTAATTTTCATTAAAGTAAAAGGGTCTACTTACTTCCACCATAGGATGCACCGAAGACGATGACAGGACAATTCTCCGCAGACAGACTTTTCTTCAAATAAATAATGACACTCGCAAAATCTGCTAGCGCCTGAGTAATTGTTAAATAGCCCATTGTGCTTGCGTTTGCATGCGCCGCCTTCCCTCCCCCGAATGGCATTGAATCTCCATAATATCGATGCTGCGTCAATGCAAAGCATAAGATTATAATATATGAAGACGATCATTACAATTTAGCATAATTTTTTTGGATCAACCAGACAAAATAACATCAAATCCTGGCAGTGGTTTCATTCTTATTCTTTTGAGATAGATTCAGTACTAGGGTTTGAAATGTAAGATTCAAAAATAAATAATTTTTTTGGATCGGCCTGATTCAATACTATTAAATCTTGGCAGTGGTTTCATTCTTATTCTTATAAGATAGATTCAGTGTTAGGATTTGCAATGTAAGACCAAAAAAATAAATAAAGCGTGCAGAAAGACTATGTCTGTATTATAATAGAGAAGAAACTAAATTTAAAATAAAAGTTTTGTTTTGTTTTGTTTTGTTTTCCTTTCTTTTTGGGTTTGGTTATGATAGGGTTACAATTTATCATTATTTTTATTTTCATTTAAATATGGGCTTTTACTCAGATAACTTAAAAACAAAAGTATGTTTATATATTTTTTGGGATATTATTTTATGTTAAACTGAGAAACTGTGAAATAATGAAAACATAACCACAACAAAAATATAAAGGAAATATATATATATATATATAAGAAACGGTTTTATACATATACATATATTATATTTTATTTTTTCTTAAATCTAATTCTGTTTGAATTTAAAAAATTTAAATTTAAAACTTTTAATTTTTTAATTTTTAATATAAAAATATTAAACATTAAAACATAAAATAATAATAATCATCATCATCATAAATCCAGGAAGGCCCTAAACGCAGAAACCCCCAAATCGTAGTCGCATTAAAATGATCAGCAGCAATTAGGAAGCCCTACCATATAAATAATGCAGGTATTGTGAAATTGATCAAGCTCCATATTTTTCTGCGAAATTCCCAAAGCCCAACGCTTAAAATTCTGAAAATTGTAGAAACTTCCACAAGGTGTTGTATAAGGTGTTTTGGAGTTTATTATTGTAGAAATTCTGAGAGGAAGGAGAATAATAGTTACCTCCTGGAAGAAGATGCAGTATCTGAAACTGGCAGCAGTCCCCGAAACGCAATATCAATAATAAACTCCAGAAAAAAAGGCCCCGAAACGTCGTTTCCGTCGGGTCTGTGTTTCTGACTGTTAAAACGCGCAATGACAATTCGCCATTGTGTTTCTTGCAACAGGGATACTACCACTGATGATATCATCGCAGAATAGTCACCATCAGGAAATAGCTTTTCTTTAATGATAGGTACAGTAATAGCTCTTTGTTGATGATGGGATTTTAATTCTTAAATATCTGATTTTAATTTGATGTTTGGGATTGACATTCAAGATAATTCTTTTTCCTAAAGATGTATTAATGATATTGATTTCAAAGCTAGAGTTAAAAACCTGAATATAATACTAACAAAAACTTATAATTTAATTATTATACACTCTGAAAAGCATCAAATCTATAATTCAAATATTTTTACAAAATCTGGTAATGAAATTTCTCCTACAAAACTCAGCAACTTGTAATTTTAATGGGAATTGTAATTTTATACCTCGATGAAGATCAAAAGGGCTTTGAACCGGGCAACTTGATCGGGAATCGAGAAATACACTAGCGAGTCCTCAATGGGCGATTCGTCCCCAAGGCAGACAAATATAGGAGAGTTATTTAGAGGGCCGCCCCAATTGGATCTGTTGATGATATATTTTTGTGGAAACGTTTGATAGCTCTGTGGTGTGTATGAAAAATGGTCCAGAACTTGAGTGTAGTTGTATCTCTCAAAGGAGTCCTCAAATATGTTGCTGCTTTGAAATTTTTTGTGTCTGAAAGAATTTAGAGGGCGTATGCCTCGTCTGTAGGGAGGCGGCAAAGATTGAGTTATGCTCAAAAGGCATCCTATAAACAACACAATTTTACAGGCCACTCTCAAACTATCCATTTCGCCCTAACTGTAGGGGCACCTTGAAGATAGTTATATAGGCAGAACCATGCTAATTTTGAGCTATTGAAGACTCTATAACTATATATAACTCTCAGCGTTGAGTTTCTCACTCTGAAATTGCATCATCGATTTTGACGGTTTTCTCTCATGCAAAAATAGCGTAATTTATTCATTTTTATTTTCAGGTGCAGATTCTGATTTTTTTTAACTTTTTAAATAGTTGTTTAACATGCAAATTAGCATTGTCTAGGATGGACCAAGAGTTTCATATTTTAATTTTTGTTTAGATTTTATTTCAATTATTTTATATATTGTTTTAAATGTATTTATAGATGTATAAAATAATTTTAATAAATTTGCAGTTAATCTATATTATATATGAATGTATTTTTTGATTCAAAAAGATATTTAAAATAATATAGATGAAATTTAATTGAAGAAATTGAATTTTCAAAATATTTATTAGTGATTATATATTCGAAATAGCTCTTTCCATATTTTCGGGCATTTTATTTAATGGTTATGAGGGGGAAAGATATATATATTTTTTAAATTGTTTTTCTAATTACAACTAAGTGTGTCTAAAGTGCCCAGTAGCTTTATAAAATATGAGATTAATTGTTTCACCTTGATGTCCACTATAACATGCTTGACTTCTAAGTATGAAAAGATACCCTTTTTGGTTGGTGGGTGCGCGATGGACAAGGCAATAGACAATTGAGAGTTGGAGGATACTTTACCCATCTATTATAAATGGAAGATTAAAAAAGCTACCATTTATGGGGAAAAAACCACCTAAAACAATTAAAAGGGCCTTAAGTTTTGGAGAGTTTGAAACAAAACAATAATATCAGAGATATCCCAAAACTATCATAGTGACTAAAACATACATCCAAAAAAGAAAACAAGTATACCCTATATGATTAGTAATATTACAAGCAAATCAATATCATGGATAAACATGCATCTCAAGATCCTCATGCCCAACAGGATCCTCGTTAGCATCTATGTCGATGATATCGACATCATCCTCATCAACGTTTATGTTGATGATATCCACAACATCAACATCAACACTTAGCTCTTCACCAATCATTTCATCAACATTACTATCAGCATTCACATTAGCATCCCTATCAACATCACCGTTGATGGCACCACCTCCGCTTCTACCATCAATCACATCTCTACATCCGCCACAACTCATATTAGTGCCACAAGATCTGCTTCCCATAGTACCATAGCCTTCGCCCAAAACTGAGTCAATATTATCAATGCCACCAATAAAGTCACCAACTTTGCATCCTCTGCATCTTCCTCTCTTGCATGAGCCCTTGTATTTTTCCCTCTCATGCCTCAAGAGCTATTAACACCTCCCTCCATTTTGACAACACCAACAACTTCTTCAACTATCTCCTTAGAACCACCAACACTAGCCAACCTAACTAAAAATTTAGCACCTATAATGTACATTTTAACCATCTTATGTTCAATAAAATGGCTCACAAAGGTGAAGGGAAACTTTAGAGTTCTAATATCACATTTACAAAACCTTTTACCACAAAAGAAGTCATCAAAGAGAATAAAGTTTTGCATTTTTTCCACACAACCTACAAGGAGAAAAATGTTCTTTGAATTCTCAAAAAGTATGAATACACACTAATCCCTTGCTCTTCAGTCCTGGCAAAGGAAGCAAAAATCATCTCTCTAAATCCCCTGCTTTGAGCAGCAAAGCCAAACCACCCCTGAAGCTAGGTTTAACAGTTTTCTCCCCTCTCATTTTGCCTTCTTATCTTATAGGATCTTTAGCATTTTTCTAATGAAAATCGACACCACATGTGAGTTTACACTACTATGAATTTCCATTTTAAGGTAGCCCACTCCAATTATAGCTAAAATTACTCACATGATATTTATAGTCGAGGCGCATAACACTTTTTTATTCTCCCATTTGACATTGTGCTCCTAAATTTTATTTCTTATTTCTTAGCATAGAAAAAGAGGAGTGGCTCCATGCCTACAAGCTCAAAATAAAACCCCATGTGCTTCATGCAATTCCAAAACCCCACAGAACACTAAACATGGCAAGCAAGAACGACACTCAGAGACACAAACTTCAACTTCCTTGAATGGAATTGAAATACCAATAAAATGGCAATGAAAAAAGAAAATAAGACCTTCATCAATCAGCTCATGAAAAAAAAGGATAGACAAGACTTGTTCAGCCTTTGAAAATGCATTCCATGATGCCACATGGATCATCCTAGGCCACCCCATAGCATTTCATGATGAACTTTCATTATGAAAGTATATTGGTTTAAATAGCCACAAAGAAGGAGGAAAAAAAAAGGAAAAGGAAGAAGGATGAAGTTAAGTGATGGGGATAGTTCACTGTCATAAATTACCCCCTTAAATTATTCAAATTAGGCCAAAGATTTGAATAGGTATCAATCGACAACTCTTCAAGATGAGAAATTTAATAATTAGACCAAAAAAATTGTCTCTTCATTAGCTTCATGAAAACAATGAACTTCTTCCCATGACTTATAGGAAAAGAATTTTTGGCCAAAGATGAATAGAGATGTGGCAAGGTGTGTTTGTGTTTCAAGATGCATGATATGCTAAGTGGTTAAAGACTATGCATAAAATACAAGGTTGTATATGTTATTACCAGTTTCAAGAAGATCATAGATATATTTGAGTATGGACTTTGTGTTGAGGTTACCAAACACAGAGAAATAATAATTCAATTTTTATTGTTGTATACAAGTTTTTTAAGATGATTCATTTTATTGCATGCACAAAAACCAATGACACCCATGATTTTTGAAACCATTTGCATTACATATACCTAATAAAGCATTCATCATAACTAAATAATAATTTAAAATTCGTAATGAAAAGTATTATGTGAATTGGCAATATTACAAATGTATGAAATCATGTCAATGGGTTTACACCTGCTAGTTACGTATTTTAGAACCCATGCAACCTATACTTTGAAATTCTCAAGTTTGAAAACTATTATATAAGCCTACATAACAATCTGTTTTTGTTTACTATTATTAAATGAATGGGTTGAGATTTATAAGCATGTGGACTGCACCAGGATGAGAGAAAAGATTTTTAAGGCAAATATGACTTTGCCATCATTAAATACTTTCTCCAAAAATCAACAAACTCCTCCAACAATGCTCTCTCAAATGAATAGTTTGTCATTGAAGGAAACAAGTGATGTTAGGTGAAGATTGAATAAATTAAGCAAAGCACCCTCATCTTCTCCATCACACCATCAACCAAATTGAAATGCATTTTTTGCTACACCTTCCATCATTAAAGGAAAATACCAGCTGAGATTAGGACGCTATTATTAAGCTGATGAGACCAACAACATATGGGACACAACTTTCAGAGCACTTTTCGAGGAGAAGGGCATCCTCCAAGGAAAGCACATTGAAGGAGGATCCAATTACTAGGTTGATTCAATCCTAATTATGTTCGAGTCCTTGAACATCATGTTATCATGGTTATACTCCATTCTTTCTTGCATGAAACTGCATCATATTCCTTGAACTGTGTTTTCATCATTATCGGTTGCACCGTGCCTTTTGAAATTGCGTTTTCCTTTTCAAAACTGCACTTTCTTTTGCAAAATGTACTTCTCTTATAAAGTTTTAAAATTTATAAAGTAATTTTTTTAAACGCATTTAGACTGATTCTATAACTGTGTTCCATTTTGATTTACTATGCTAAAGTTTGATATAATTACATTCCATTCTTTCTGAATTGATATATATTGGATTGTTTTTTAACTATTCTTGACTGTGTTTTATCATTTGAGATGCATCTTATTCTATTTAGACCGCATTTCATCCCATGTAGACAACATTTCATCTTACTTGGACTACATTTACATTCATTGGGTTGTATCCCACCCTTATAAACTGTGTCCAACCTTGCCTTATTACACTTTGACCACTTCTGACTGTTACCAACCATATCTAGATTTTTCTAAACTGCAATTTTCCTCTTTTGGTTGTATTTTGATCTTTAACGAACTGATTTTGGCATATAGAGATTGCGACTGGATTTTTAATGGAGTGCTTTGTCTTTGGTGATTATAGCTTGCTAATTGAGTTGCGTTCTGTTTTAGGGAAATGTGCTTAAATGAATTGAAATTTGTCTTTAGTAACTGAACATGCCTCATGAAGGTTTGGTATGATATTTATAAGTATATGTTTGTTAAAAATTGTTTTTCACTTGGGGAAATGTACCTTAATCATCCCGTACTTGCAATCACAATAAATAGACCAATTCTTGTTAGGAATTCTTTATCTAATATTAATTGTTCTCTTTATAGTATATTCTCATCTCCAATATACTTCTTGTAAGAAAATAAGGAAATTATTTGTTTTGTTAAATTTGAAGTTATAGTGATTGTTTATTCCCAGTGCTACGTCATAAGACATATTGAATTAGTGGTCGAAAGAACTTGATCACCATCAAAATTTATCTTTGTTAACCCTAAATTAAAATATTATTTATCTTGTGTTTATATACTCATAAAGTGATAAAAACTATGGAAGATTAATTAAAAATAATGTATAACCTAGTAGATTCTATTTTGAATGCAATGTACCCTTTAACTAGTTAAGAATAAGTATCCACTTCCCTAATTTCCTCTATAGATATTGTATAGAAATCAAGAAAATAAAAGGAAGATCCAATGATTTTATAATCGTTAATCAAAGAAAATCAAGACAAAATGAGTGCTTAGTGAGGTAAATAGTCAAATAAAAGTCGGTCACCAGATAATGATATTTTGTTTATAGAATGAAGTATACAGTCTTGTTTATAAAATATTTTTACCTTGGGATGAATTTTGTTACTTGCATCCCTATTCAAACACACGTTGATGTTGAAACACATATAGTAATAGATGGGTCTCTATAAAATTATGTAGTAAGGACCAGTCATGAAGGACTAGCAACACAAATTATGATAGTTGATAGCCAATCAATTTGATAATTACTCCCTTCTTGAATATTCCTTTAGTTAGAAAATAAAAGGATAAAATTACTCTATATAGCAGTCTTGAGCAATCAATGGTTGGTTTTGTAATGATAAAATCTTATAAATACAAAACTCAATTCACTCTTACAAAAACTTGTCATTAAGTGTTGGTTGAGAATCACCTTAAAGTATCCCAATTGGGATCAGGTATATCTTTGAGTTTTAAAAAAATAAGTGTTGGTAGAGAATCACCTTGGGCAACATTGCTACAAGTTTTTTAAAGCTTAGACTTATTATTTGTTCAATAGTTTATCACTAATGGGTTTAGCAATTATCTCTAGCAACATGAATGTACCTAATCCACCAACTTAAACCATATCAAACATACACTAGTATTGTTGTATGATCCTTCGTCAAGGTGTGAATGAGACTTCAACTCACGTGGGTGGTATGGGACACCAATGCAAGGCATTGTCGCATAAATTCTTTCCAAAGATCATAATGTTAACTCATATGAGACATTCAAAGGCAAACAACTATTAGAATGAGTATGTTGGGAGACTTAGGGATATAGGTTCATGAACTTTGGGATGTAATCACTAAATGATGGAAGAAATCCTAGTTAGTCTCACTATGACTCAACATTTTTATTACATTCAGATGCAACAAGGGGGACTTATCAAATCCATTCTTATGGTTGTAATCATTGTATATAGGTACTATACATTAAGGATGTACCAATTCCTATCTCAATTCATAATCACACTTGCAGCATACTATGTGGATTAGTTGTGATGTAAACTTAATCACATAATCAAAGTGTCGCAATCAATGAAGGACTAAATGCTTTGTGAATACATATTTGATGTATTGCTGATAGGTGTCATTAGACTTGATCAAAATGATGTTAGTAGGATTAATTCACACAATTGTAATTACTTCCTATTATCATACTTATTATTTCATGTTAATGTAGAACACAAGATGCATGTAAATTATGTACTACTATCAAGGATGTAATTAAGAAGCCACTGAATGAACCATTGTCTAGTGTTGTTTATTTTGAATTATGATTTATGAGCATTTATATTCATTTATTGCATTGGATGATCATTTTTGTACCAAAATACATATTATGAGAAAATGTACTTGAATTAGAATGTAGGAACAAATGTTAGAAGATATTAATCTTTCTATTTGTGATGCAATATATTTATGTCATTACTTCTTATTTGGTCAAAATTAAGAATGCATGTTAGACTCGAAATTAGTTAAGGAAACCTTCAAGGGAGTTATTATTATATTAATTTTTTTACCAATTTTTAGTTGTACCTCGAAGGGGTTAATAAATGATAATGGTGCACCTGCATGAGTAGAGGTTTCTAAAAGGAACATATAACAAGTTAAAATGGAAGAAAATAAGACCATGTAAAGTGTTGCAAAAAATTGCAACAAACACATGCAAGATAGAGATACTAGAAGGGATAAATATATCACCTATATTTAATGTTGTTGATTTGTACCCTTATATTGAGGGACAACCTAAAGAGGTGAATGAAAACACAAATTTTGGAGAGGTGAATTGGAAACAATAATTACTTGAGAAAGTGTGAGATTAGATTGAATAAGTGATATACACCATAGTAAAGAAGATGTATAGGAAGGAATATAAATAATATATAGTCAAGTGGAAGGGCCATGAAGTTTAAGGTGCAGTGTGGTTGAGTGCATAAAAAAGTGTTAAGTATGAAGACCCACACCCTGCCTGTGTTGTGATTTGTTTGTGCGCAACAGTGTTGGTTAAGGAAATTAAGACTTATGTCATTGTGTAACTTGGATAACCATTTGTGAGTTCATGCACAAAGATTACCACTAAGCCTACACACAATTATCTTGTGTTTGTGTACATCTATGAAGTAGAGACGTGTGTCACTTGCATATTATCTAAGATTAATATACTATGGTCATGTCAGAAGTGGATCATAACAACCAAAATATGACGATTCATGATCATAAGAATGAATGCCAATAAAGGAAAATAATTTCAACTTACATGCCAACTCCATATGCCTATAAATTGGGTGTTCAAAGACATTGGAGGGGGTTGGCAGCTAGAGTGTGAATTCTAAGAGCTGAGTTTGAGAAGAAGACTACGAGATGTTGTGACATGTGAGAGAAGAAGGAACCATTGTTGGTTCAATAAGAGTCTTTTGAGTATGCAAGTCTAATGTAGGAGATTTTTGTTTGACATCCTGTTTGGGATCATTGTAATCTCTAATTTTGAAGAATATAATTAAGAGATTGTGTTCAATGCCTACATTTGTATTTTCCTCTACTATAGTTAAATTTATTAACTATCATTTTACACTTCATATATATTTATACACACTAATTTTGTGTTTTGGCATGTTGATATTGTGGGTTGCATGGTTTAAGGTTGTCCCTTATTAGATTCCCTAACCACGAATGCATCACCTTTTGGGTATTATTTTAAAAGAATTTATGATAATTTCTAAATGCATCAAATACGAGACCCATTATGGATAAAGGGTTGATAAAGTTTATACCTATCCGCATTATGACTGTAATGAGTTTGATGATCTCTATCTTTGTATGTAAATTGGTTGCATTGATAATACTAAATGTTACTTTCCTTTAGTTAATTAATATTGCTTTAATATTTTTTGTAAAATTAAAATAATTAAAAATATTAGTTAATTTTATGTGCCATTAAAAAAAACAAGGAATTCAAGCCCTATGCCCTTAAAAAAACAAAAACAAATGGTCACTAAATCATCTAATGTGAGAAAGTTAAAAACAAATGTCATCCCCCAATACTCCCACTAGAGTGATGCTAACTGTGGGCTCCTCCCTTTTTTGACTAAAAACCACATCACCTGCTTCCTCAACTAGTGTCATTGGTGGACCCATTGGAATATGTATAGGCATAGATCCCTTCAGTTTCTCTATCTTTTTAGGTGTTGGTTGCCCCTACAGTTCTTTGGCAGTGGCCTTCACATACACACATAGCATTAGCCATAAACTCTCGAGGAAGAGGAGGTTTAATATTGGACTTGTTAACAATATATATGCATAAATTATTATCAATTACTCAATTTTATTTACTATGTTAAGGAATTGAAGTACTATACTTTTAGATATTTTAGACCTTATGTCCATTGAAAACTAGCTAGTAGACACATCACATGGATTCATGTTTCCAATTGCAACATTCCTTGCATGCCACATGTGTATCACTGTTGCAATAAATTGTGTGCAATGATTAACTCCACCATGATTTGTTTTCGATATTAAGGTCTAAATAATTTTCCATGAAAAATATAATACCTTAAAATTATGTTTCTATGATGGATTATAAACCCAACTTATAAGATTTCATGCACTCTAGATGGTATTAATTGCTCTAGAGATAAAATCAAGCCTTCAAACATTTCTTATCAATGGCTGGTGTAAAGGTTAGGTCTCCTTTTATAGCAAATTAAGTGAAGTTTTTGGAAAAAAATTGTTGTGAAGCCCTATTCGTTAGACTATGGTTTAAACTAGTTTCCACAATGAGACCACCAAATTTGAAATGACTTATCTGCAACAATCAAACACATTTAAGTATTTTAGTACTATTATTACTGCACCAAAAAAAAAGAGAGTTAAAATTTTACAATAGAGAAGAATTATGGTAAGAAGATATTAGGCTATGAAAAGTATAAACTACAAAGAAAGGAAATAAAACAAGAGATGCTTAACCAAATAATGTTAAAATCACCAAACTGTAACATTTAAATATAAATTGAGAGAAGGTCTCGTAATGAAGCATTGAGTTGGGGAAGATCAACCATTGCGACTAAGAATAGAAACAATAGACCCTATGACCAAGAGTAAAAACAATGTTATCACATATTTTCAACATGGATAGGGCCATAATATTTTAATGAAATGACCAAATACTAATTAAAAACAAAATTTATAACATAACATATAAGCTCTAGAATTTAGAATCTAAAAGGATATGAGGTGCTCATTCTTTACTAATGATGTTTGATTTTCACCCCTAGTTGGTAAACAAAATTGTGAGATAGGATTTGGATGGGTTATATGTCCCAACTCTTCCAAAGAAAGGTTGATGTTAAAAATGGCCAAAGGCATTCTTGCAACTTCATAGTGAATTTCAAATCTTCCTTGCTCTGAATCAAATGTTAGTCTCCCATAAAAGAAGTCATATGCAACTAGAATATTGCTCAACCCCTATATACTCAAGTAGAAAAAACCATCAAATGGTATACCTTGGTGAGCAACAAAAACATGCCTGTATTTTTTGACATATCTGACTCGCTGAATTCCCAAAACCCCAAAGCTAATCATGTTATCCTCATTTGAGATTTCTTTGCAAAAAAATTGAGGAGTTGTTTGGTTGAAAGAATTGTAATGGATGCATGCAAGATATGTGTTTACCCAAGTATCATCAAATCAATATGGATCTGATGCCATGAATTAACATTTATTTTGTGGTAAGTGGTTTAAAGGATTGAGATGACCACAAATTTTATAGGGTTTTATTACAACTATAACTTTGTCAAGCAGTGGCATACTTATAAGTTTAGTGTAGCACTACCTTCACGTCTCTTCTCACCACAAATAGGATCGTAGTGATGCATATTTACACAATATTTTTGCACCTTTAAAATTATCATAATATTCTCCACCCCTTTTTTAGCAAAAGACTCTTAAAACAAGGGCACAAAGTGCCATGCCCATGCATGAAGTAAAGATTAGCCCAAAAAAAGATTGCCAAACCAAACATGCATTTGGAAACATTGTTTCACGACTAAGATAAGAAAATTAACTTTTAAGAATCACTTGCAGGCCCCTTGCAAACTTTGAGTTCATGGAGATACATATTGTCAATTGCATATAAGTGTTGCCTCGGCCTATGGGCTTCCCCAGTTTCTTAGACATCACTCATTTAGAAATGTGGTGCTAAAAGTTCCCCTTTTTGCCAGATTTGCCCCTCCAAACCTACTTTCATCAACCTTAAATGGAGTTGAGAACTTGACATGGCTAAATTTCCTTTGTCATAGTAAGCACGACACCTTCTTATTCGATCTAGGGTGAGAATGTATTGGCATCCAAAATGTTTTATTTTGACAAAGCATGCTTAAAACCTCATAATAGGTTTTTTACATGACAAGTAAACAAGAAAAGTGGAAGATTACATCAATCATGATAAAGAGATGGACTTATCGAGAATATTCCCAAATGACACCCCTTATTTTTATTTCATCCACAAATATTCTTATATATAATAGGGGTAGGGATGTATCACTCTGTCCATAACTTTCAACAATAGTAGAAACTAGGTCAGTTAGCCTACATAATGACCCCTCCATTTGGTTCAACTCTTTGTACAAATCCAATATATGTTGTGTTTCTCTCAACGTCTAGCTATATACAAAGCTTTGGTAAAGATAGGCTAGTGGATTCATTCCCTCTACGAATAAGGATATTATTAATCAACCATAATAGATATAGATTCAATAAAAGAAGGGGAGATATATTTCTCATCATTGATATCCTTTTTGCTTCTCTCCAGCTCAAACAAAAATCTTGAGAGGAACTAAATATTTAATGGATATATAAAAAACAATAATGTAAGGGTGGTTGGACGAGGAAAAAAAGGCATAAAATCGTTAAGTCTATTGTATAGTCATATAATAAGTCATTGATTGGGCCTTGCATAACCCACCTTCCATCAATGGACGGACTGTCACATACCATTTATGGGAGGGTCATGGATGGTGTCCCTGTTCCCTCACACAAACTCACTAGATAAAAGGGGCCTCTGAGATATGCCTAAAGGATTAGCCAAATGCAAAACTCTAGTTACACTAATTTCTAAATATCTAACACTTTAGATTCATTCTACATGTCATATGCACCTAATATAGCAAATTTTGGTTAGATTTCAGCTTGTCATTACTTCAAGCTTAAAAGCCATAGTAGAGTGTAGAAGGTTAAATAGAGTTCTCCCTGAAATATTAGAGATTCAAACATTGATTGATATATAAAAAAAGTTAAAAAATATCTCAATCAGCCAAGGAGAGTGTATGAACTCATGTCAGAACTAAAATATTTACATGCATGTGTAGTCAAACAAATACAAAAACTCACATTTGAAACAATTTACATCACAATCACAACAAACATCCCCAAAAGCATCCATGTAGAATGAATAGATCTATTAACAATGAACACACAACATTTATGCCAAACTTTGCAAAAATATATGAAACTACCATCCATCCTTCAATGCGACAACCACATAAAAAATTCCATTGAGAAAAAAATGAACATCAACCATGAAATTTTGGCACTAGGTACCCATGGAAAGTAAGAGGCTTGCATCAACACTCACCTTTAGTTTGCATCAATATGCATTACTATATTCCTTGACTTGCATACCAAGATTTGCATCAAATCACAAAAAGAAAATCTCAGTGAACAACAAACAAAAATTGAAGTTGAGGGAAAAACTTTGATTTTGTTAGTTATGTTAAATCTTACTCAAGAAAAAATGATTATAAAAGAAAATTCAATTTCTATAATGTAATTCAAAGAAACAAATATAAACCTGACTATAGAATGGCAGTATCATTATATCTTGTTTAGTTGCAAATAATAAATAATGATGCATAAAGATAAAGTCATTTTCTATAATAGAATTGAAAGAAGCAAATATAAACCTGATGATGACATAACAATATCATTGCATCTTCTTAAATTCAAACGATTAATGATAATATAAATTGAACCATAAACACAACTTGACATAAGAGGAGGAAAAAGTAATCAACTCTTTATCCTATAGGTTGCTCGTCACATTGGTTCAGATCCACGTAGAAGATTGGGGAAATATTTTGAAAGATTACCGATAAATTAGTTAGAAATTGAAATTGTTTAATGTGTCAGAAATCTTGGGATATGCTCTAGACCAACCAAAATGGTTGCTTTTGCATGCTTTTTTTTCTAGAAAAGTCCGACTCCCAGAAAATGATCTAAAGGGCTCCAAAATTATGAAATCCCACCCTTATCGCAAATGAGGTGCAATTTTTAGTGATCATTTTAATGCAAAAAACATAAGCAAGGGACAAAAATTAAGTAGTTAGCAATAATAAATTGCATAAAGCTCCAAGTTCCACAAAATGCTCTACATGGAACATCTCGTCAAGATACACACTGCCTTACCCTGCCTTACCTTGCCATCAAAAAATTATGTTAATTGTTCACAACCCCAAAAAAAATCCTTTACAAAATAAATATGCATAAAATAACTTAAAAAGATTTTAGATAAAATACTCAAAATAAGTTTTGGTTGCATCTCAATCTCATAATATTATGTAGAACAAACTTCTCTGGTCATTGACCTATTTTTTTCCTGCATTCCTGAAATTGCTTTGCAAAATGAAATCAATGTTAGACATTATAAAGCTAAATATTGCACTAATAAATGGTAAAACCAAAGAAACAACCAAGAAATGGCAAATCAAAAAAACACCCATATATCTCAATTTTTGGAATGTTTCATTGAAAATGACCAACGAAAGCCACGTGGACAACACCCTTTGGTTCAAGTGGTGTGGCAATGCGTCGCATATCTCCCAGTCATCTGTATTCACATTAAACATATCCACACACAATGGATTTTCTTCCAACTCATGCACTCCCCCTATAACAGATACTTTACCACCATTGGAGTCTTTGCAAACCAAAAGATTTTATCTCCACAATCGTATAAACGTGTGGCAGTCTCATGCCATTTTCCCCATGGACCAAGAAAACTATCTGCGAACTTCATTTGTCTCATAGAGACACATGAGCATGAGGGATGTAAGACCCCATTGTTTGAAGGCTACTGGAAGATGGCAGTGTGGAATGAGGCAGCGGGAAATGGTAAAGGTCATGGAGGTATAATGGTTCTAGTAAAAGTAAGAGAAGGTCGTGTCATTCAGCTGGAAAAGACTGATTCTAATAAACAATTTATATGGTTCAAAATCGTGGAAAATAACACTCTTCTTAGGATCGCAGCCTGTTACTTTGCTCCACAAGTATCTAAAACTTATAAGAAGTGTGGCTTAGATCACAATGACCCCTATGCTGCGTTAAAGAAAGATGTTGTTTTTTCGCAACGTGGGGATGTTCTTCTTGTTGGAGATTTCAATGCTAGGACAACAAATTGGCAAGCAAATATTTTCAGCTCCGAAGTAAATGATAACCCTATTTGGCTCACAGAAGAGAGAAACCAACAATGGGAAAGAATATTCGAAGATGCTAAAGGCTGCAATCATTTTGGGGAAGAATTGATCACTCTATGTGGCACATTTGATCTAATAATCTGTAATGGTTTGGCTAGATGGGCTAAGTCGGGCAATTTCACTTGCAACACATACAACGGGGCAAGTAAGGTAGATTATGTAATTTGTTTGCAAAATTTGTATAAAAATATTAAAGAAGTTGAAATTGGAGAGCACATTCGGGATCTAAAATCAGATCATATACCGCTGTACATAAATTTGTATTGGGCAAAGGATAGGCGACTTGGGGCAAAAATCCAAGGCCCTCAACACCCATCTTCTCAGGGTAGAATTTTGTTAACTTCAGAAAACAGTAACACTTTCAGAGCTACTCTTGAGGAACTTTGTATGGGACACCCTATGTATAAGCATGGTGTTAACAGTCATGACTTATCAAATCTGATTCACGAGGCTCTTTCAAAATGCAAGAGAGCAAAAAATAGAAAATCTGAAACTAATTGTTTTCCAACCAATGCATGGTTTGACAAGGAATGCAAGAGGGATAGGAGAAACCTAAGGGAGTCGAATAAAACTAACCTTGACATTAATGCCTACAAACAGATCCTAAAGAAGAAAAAAATTGATTTTATGTTCACAAGGAGAGAGGAGCTAATTTTCTTGGGCAGAAATAATCCCAAACGTTTTTGGAAAGAACTCCAACCAAGGAGAAAGCAAACTAAAACTAATATTATTTCCACCTAATGGTTTGAATATGCTAAAAAACTTTATGAACAAGAGGGTGGAGTGGGACAGCCACCTTTGGTCAACGATACTACAAACATTTTCACTGTGCAAGAGATAGAGACAGGGATTAAGAAGTTGGGTGGAGGTAAAGTAAAAGATCTTGTTGCACTTCAAGCCAAATATTTGAAGTGGGGTATGAAAACTCTTGCACCACACATCACTGAAATCTTCAACAAAATCTGCCAAGAAGGGTTTCCGAAAGATTAGACAATCAACCTTGCAATACCACTTTTTAAGAGTGGTGATGTTAACAATCCCTCCAACTACAGGACTATAATGATCAATCCCCTCTTTGCTAAACTTTTTGGTAGCATGATAGAAACTAGGATCAGCAAATGGGCAGAAGAAAACCATAAACGTGCTAAAGGGCAAGTTGGTTTTAGGCCAAAGCACTCGATAGTGGATCACTGTGTCACTCTAAGACACATTATTGAAAAAGAGTGGGAGAAAAAGGAAGAGGTTTTTTGTTGCTTTGTTGACTTCAAAAAGGCTTTTGATACCGTTCCGAGAGACAAGCTTTGGTTCAGGATGGAAGAATTGGGGATTCCTAGGCATCTCAGAGCTGCTGTTTATAGGATGTACGAAGAGGTGAAAGTGAAAATCAGAACTTCAGATGGCATTTCAGAATGTTTTAGGAGCGATATCGGGGTCAAACAGGGCTGCCCTTTGTCACCTACTTTATTTGGTTTATATATTGACAAACTGGAAGAGTGGTTAAACATGCAAAAGGGTGAAGGCATTCAGCTAGGTGAATTTGTTATAAAGCTGCTCTTATATGCAGATGATCTCATTTTAATTGCCAAATCTGCCTGTGGTTTGCAAGACCATCTATCTTCTCTTGAGCGCTTTTGTAGAATGGTGGGGATGCAGGTCAATATCAGCAAGACTAAGGTTATGATTTTCTCTAATAATAAAAAATAGCATCAACATGAATTTTGTTACAATGGAAGTCTTCTCAAAGAGGTTGCGGATTATAAATACCTTGGTATCAATTTCAACAAAAAGCTAAGCTGGTCTAGCTCCAGGTATAAAAGGACATTAGGTGGGTGGAAGGCTTTCTATGCTCTTCAGAATAAGTGTCGTAAAGCGGAGTTGTGGGATTGGAAAACTATTCAAACCTTGTTTGATCTTCTTGTGCTGCCAGTTGTTCTTTACGGGTGCGAATTACGGGCCAGCAACACTACTATAGCACAATGGAAACAAATCAAAGGAATCCAAAAGCGCTTGATTAAAAGCAAGTTTAAAATCAAAAGCATTGTTCCATATGACATCATGCTAAGTGAAATGGGCTTTGTTCCTATCGAGGCACTTGCTATGGTTCGCCTTTTAACCTATTTAAAAAGAATTGAAAAAATGGAAGAGGATAGATGGCCTAAAGTTGTTTTTAGTGACACACTATGTAAGCAAAAAAGGACATGGATGCAACAAAACATCAAATGGATGAGTAAATGGAATATTCAATTCAATATGTGCCCCACAAATAATAAAGAAATAAAAGTCTTTGTTATGGAGAAATTCTACAAGAGAAATTGGGGAAGCGAGATCGGGAGGAAGAAACTATATTATATAAATGAGTTCAACCCCACTTGTGATCAACTCCAAAAAGCGTACATAGGAGCCAACATTTCTTGGAGGGCTAAAATTCTTATTGCTGAGCTGAGAACCAACTCTCACCAACTTCGTTGTGAGACCGGGCATTGGAAGAGACCAAAGGAAGCTTGGGAAGAGAGAATTTGCAGGTTTTGCAATTTTGGGAAAGTGGAAACTAAACAACACTTTATTCTAGAATGTGAGGCCTACAAGGATAGCAGAGATAAATTTGCGGATATTATATGTGACAGTTCTTGGCATAACCTATTCAACAAGGAGTACATTGAGCAATTGGGGGGCTCATCATCAACCTACACAAGAAGCGAACAGTGCTACTTAAATCTGTTTGAGTTGTCTTGCTGTCCCATAGGTTATTTTTAGTCTCGTGGACGTTAAAATTTATGTTGTTGTTGTTGTTCAACTGGTCGTCGACGACAAAGAAATCGAAAGTCGAGTGGTGGCAGACGAATCCACCTCTAGGCTACAGCGTTGAAGTCCAACTCGAGCATTTTGCTTGCTCTCAAAAGAAATAACTAGGGCTTATATTTGTGAAAGGTAGAGGAGAGTTTGCTTAGAATTGGATTAGAAGTGATGAAGGAATGCCATTGATTACAAACAAGAGCCGCTTTGGTAAGGCACATTCAGAAGATGTCCTCTTTCTAAAATTATGAAAGATTAGCAAGGAAAGTGGGCAACATTTCAACAAACTCTCCTCTTCCTTTGACAAATTTAAGCTTAGGGTTTAAGGTTTAAGGTGACAAATGTGTATATGGAAAGTGGAAAAAGGAATATAAATTTTACAAAGCATTGAGGGTTTACCCACCTCTTTTTTGATGCATCCGTTAAGACATGCACTCAAAGAGATTGAGACTCGACAAGTTCCTACAAGATAAGAAATGTCAGTATTCAATAAAAATTTGAAAATATTATGTGTATAAAAATTTCATTCATGCACACAAGATATCCAATCATCCTTGACCATTTATATAACCCCTTACACATGCTTAAGTCTATTAACATTGCGAAGCTTCTCAAATGGACACCTCACTCCTTCACCTCAATTCAACATTTGGGTATGGTAACTATGTTTACCTCTTATGTAGTTTTAATATTCATTAGAAGAGGGAAAATTAATCGATGCCACTGTGAAATCCTCCACAACAGGTTCTTCCTTCTTGTCCCTACCGGGAAACAACTTGTATTGGAAGGCGTTGCTCTGCAATTTTTATGGGTACTATGCTTCTTTGGATTTTCAAACCATAACGAGACATAACCATAATGAGACATCAATGTTTTGTTTCGATGTTACCATTGCACAAGAGGCCAACAACAAATTATGATTGCACTATGAATTTTATCAGGGAAAAAAACTTTGCGAATATTTAGCCGCCCTGTATTAAAACGCACCTACTATGATTACGATTCAATGACAATTAGATAGCTCTTATTTAATGCAATTTATGGTAGTTATTCTTACACCCCCTCTCATATTTAGTACTTCAAGGATATTGAAATCTTAGATAATAAAAATTAGGATAGATCAACATCAAAAATAACCGACTATGCTACACTCTTTTGTCAAAATGACGGCTCTGATAGTAGCGCAATAAAGCTATTGTTTTAATTGACATGAAACCAAAAAAAACATACAAATCTTTCGACCAATCAATTTACACGAAATAATATTATTTTATTTACAAAATATTTACATATTTTCTAAGACATTAAATATTATAATTTGATTGACTAAGAGAAAAAAAACTAATTTCAACTTAATTAAAACATAATAAATTCAATAATTATCCTTGGAAGCTAACAAATATATAACACAAATGTTAATAGTTAAAAACATAACAAAATAAAAAAATTATATATCAAAAATTATATTCTAATATTTTTGTACGATAAAATTTTAACAATTTGAAAATTGTAGCTCCTTATTGGCTCAAAAAAATAAGAAAGATTAACCTACAAAACCCTATCAGCCATTGCTGTTAACATACCACGTGTCAGCATAAATCGCTTTCTCGAGAATAAGACAGCTAAAAAAACAGAAGCCCTCGTTCCTTGGTTGTGGACAAGATTTTTTAATTTTTTTTTTTTTTTTTTTGGTACAGATGATTCGAACCTGGCTTTCTTTTGTAAAGCCAATCATTTTTGTGTCTATGCGACGTGGCCTCCCTATTTACAGAAGAATTCTACCGCAGCTTTCAAGAATGGGCGAGAACTTCTCTGAGCACCCAAAAACTGAGGTGATTTTAGATTTGGATGGCACGCTCCTGGACACAGGTACGAAGATTTCAATCATTCATTGCCTTCTTTACAATAACAGTTTGTTTAAGCAATAATTATGCTGGAACCCTGCTTTTTGTTTGCAGAGACTGTGGTGGAGGAAGTGCTCAAGAGATATTTGGCGAAATATGGGAGGCAGTGGGATGGCAGAGGAGAGGAGAATCGATTGGGCAAGCGCCCATTGGAAGCCGCTTCTGCAATTATTCAAGATTATCAACTTCCCTGCACTGCTGAACAATTCATGGCGGATATAAGCCCCTGGTTTGATGACGTGTAAGGTCATAGTGTTATTTTGTATTCTTCAGTTTTAAAGTTTAAACATATGTTTTGCTTTTTTCAAGGCATAGGGGAGTTATTTTTTTATTTTGTGTTCTTTGATGTATTACTTGGTATTTTGTGTTCTTGGATGAATTCCCTTGCCTGGTTGCACTCAATGAGTTGGGTGTGGTACCTGGGCGTTTCATGTTGCTTGGGGATTTGAACCAGGGCTCTTTAATGAAAGTATTAATGGTTTATTACTTGAGCTAGTCACACGTGACTTTTGTTTGGTCAATTTCAGGGGAGTTTATGGATCGCATTTATCGTTGTATTTATAAGATTTGTAAAATTACATTTAGCTTGGGCTTTATTTTTAAATTTTCACATCCATACTCATGACACCATGTATTCAAGTGAGTTATAGGCTATCTTAATTGGCGCGGGGGATTTGAATGTGGGTCATGCTCATATGAGTGCTCTTATTAAGATCAATTACACTGCAATCCCTTGGACGGGATTAGAGAATTTTTTATACACCGGGGATTTGAACATGGATTGAATGAATGAATGAATGAATGAATGAAGGATTTTAATAACGTCCACAAGACCGCAGCAGCCTATGGGACCCATCAGTCGCACACATCCTCTTCAAAACGGGACTTCAGCCACAAACGTTCCCTAAGTTCCCTGAACTTCGTTCTTGAGATCTTACCTTCTGCTGTGAAGTTTGATCACGAGGTTCGCCGTATTACCCAACCTTGTCGCTTCAAACAGTTTGTTCAAGTTGGCGATTTTCAAAGTTTCACCATAACTGTATCGGATGTCTTTGTATGCCTCGCACTCCAAGAGGAAGTGTCGTTCCGTCTCCACCACCCCTTTGTTGCAAAAGAGGCATATTCTCTCCTCCCAATCCTCTTTAGGAGTTAGCCATCTACCCGTTTCACACCTAAGATGATGAGAACTCATCCTAAGTTGGGCAATCAGCATTTTCGCTTTCCATTTAATGTCTGCTCCTATATAGGCTTTTTTTCAAAATCACTTGTGGGGTTGAATTCTTTGAGGTAGTATTCCTTTTTACAGCCCATTTGTTTTGTCCACATGATGCACTTGAATTTTCTTCTCACATATTTTTTTATTTCTTCATTAGTATTTGGGCACTCCTGCATGCTAATATCCCACCTCTTTACCCATGTGTCATTTTGCTTCCTCCAAGTATTCTTTCTTCTAGTTAGCTCTTCCTCCATAATTAGTCTAGGCCACCTGTGCTTCTTCATGTTTTGAATCTTCTTGAGGTAGCTTAGTAACCGTATCATCGCCGATGCCTCTAGGGGGAAGGACCCCGTTTCAGCAAGTAGGATCTCATACGGCACCAAATTCTTAACTTTGAGACTGCTTATGATGAAGTGTTTCTAGATTCTCTCTATCTGTTTCCATTTCTGATCTGACATACTGCTGCCCCAAATTTCACACCCGTAAAGAATCACCGGGATAACCAACAAATCGAAGAGTGTTCTCCTGGTCTTTCAATCCCATAACTCCGCAATCCTGCACCTATTTTGAAGAGAGTACAACGCTTTCCATCCTCCTTGGATTCTTTTTGCTCTACACGTTTCCCAGCTAAGCTTGTGGTGAAAATCAAGCCCAAGATACTTGTACTCCTCGACTATCTCTAACAGGCTGCCTTCAAAGGTAACGGTATATTGTTTCTTTTTTCTTTTCAGAGAGAAGATCATTACTTTGGTTTTGCTTGTGTTCACCTGCATTCCAACCTCTTGGCAAAAAGTTTCAAGTGCTCTCAAATGTTCCCTCAAGCTGCTAGCTGTTCTGGGAATTAAAATGAGGTCATCCGCATACAGAAGCAGTTTTATAACATACTTAGCTAGTTGAATCCCCTCCCCACTATCCTTATTTAACCATTCTTCTAATTTATCAATGTACAGTCCAAATAAACAAGGGGATTTGAGCATGCATCATGGTCGTATGAGTGCTCTCATCACCATTACACCACAACTCCTTGGATGACACCCACTAAGTTTCATTGACTTCTTTGGTTGCCTATTGGCTATTTTTTCTACTAACAGAGCGAATTTTTCTTACCCATATTTAAACAATTTTTTCTTACCTTTGCTAACAAATGTGCATGACACTTGTGTGCTAAAGTGGGTCCCAATGCCTTGTTATTGTTACAAAAAATATACGAGAAAAAATGTCCTTTGAGTAATGACTGCTCATCGAGGTCATTTGGGTAATGACTAAAACACATATGAATATAAAATCTCACAAAAAATAATAACTAATATAAATAATGTTATTAGATTTATGTTTATAAAATGATAGCTTAAGTTGTTAGCATTGCCAAATTTTGCAATGTTAATGTTACAAATGAATTCTCTTCAGTTTTATGCCAAATATTAGTCTATATACATATATTTCTTAAAAAAAATCTTTAACCAACTAGCATCATATAAAACTTTCTCTGCTGGGATAGTCAATTTCCTCAGATTTGCTATAATGTTTATCATCAGCACAACCCTAACCTGACCTTATTTCTATCTTTTGAATGGGAAACTTTTCTACTAGACAATCAGATACTGTCTGTTTCTTTTCTCTTGTCTCGTGAAAACTGTTTTGTATGACTCCAGCTGAACCCTAACTATGGCTTTTGTTTTTCTAGACTCTAGTGTACTTTCTGATTGAGAATGAGGTGTTGACCATTGCTTTTCTTTGAATTTGTACTTCATCCTCGTCTTTTTGATTGAATTTTAGTGCAGGTTCTCTTTCTGTTTGTTTTTTAAGTCACTCCTCTCTTGGATTCCATTTTGTACGACTCTAGCTAATTCCTAATTAGTGCTTTTGTTTTTCAAGTGTATCTTTGATTGAAAATGGATGGTCACCATTGCTTTTTTTTGTAGTTGTAATTTGCCCTCATCCTGTTATTGAATTTTTAATGTTGATTTTGCTTCTGATACCAGAACTTATGATGCATTTAACAAAATTTGGTGCATCAACCCTTCTTACTTGTGACTTGCTACGTGAAACTATATTTTGAATCCCAGTTTTTGTCCCATGATGAAGATGATTTAATACATTGAAGCAAGGACAATCTTTAAGCCTGAAATATTGGAATTTCCTTATGATTGGTTTATGTTGACTGGGAAACTAGACAATGATAGTTTTCACAAATAAATAGGATTACTAATTGTAATCAAGTGCTTTCACAGGCTATATATACCAAATTTACCGTACCTAAACCATGGTTAACCTCTCAAATACCTGTTATCTTTAGTACAGACATTGAAAAAACTATTGTTTTTTAATTTTTTTTTTTTGGGGTAATTAAAAAGTATCTATTTATAGGGCCTTCACTCAAATCTTATAAGCAGTATAAAGAAAGACTGTAAATCTACAACAATTCCGATCTTCCCAGGCTTATCCAGATTGGAGTGAAGAACTGAATCTGAAATTCAAAACCAGATTTGTTGATATCTTCATAACAATAACACTGGAGCTGAAATACAGCAGCATGCTGACAGGAAAAATATTCAAACTAACAAAAGCATCCTTCATATCTTCAAGAATATCGTGCTACTGAAACAAAGGAACAAAAATTGCTAAAACGTAATGCTTGAAACTTCCGGAACAACTAAACTGATAATGTCCAAAATATTTACCATAAATATAATTAGCATATCTTCTAATCAACAGGTTTCACTTTATTGACTGATAAAAACACGGATGTAGAAAAATAGCAGCTTAACCCTAGAAGCCAAAACAAAACCAGGCCTAAAACATGTCTTAGAATTATGACTGAAAACCATTGAAGATTGTATCCCAGAGTCGAAGTAGAACAACACTGATAGAAGCCCAGAACAAGCAGAAAATTACATATAACCACTAATAGATACAACCACAAAAACTAACTTCGGAAACATGGAACTCTTTTCCATGCCAAAAAAAAGTTTAAAAGACAGGAGAATTAAATACTAGTTGCATTGTAAGAAGGGGATCAACACCAGTATCCACATCAACATTGGAATTAAAATTATTTGGGGTTAAAGGATCACACCAAAGATCCTCCACAAAGGTATCAGGCGCCACAAAAGGAAGAGTAATGTCTAGAGACTGGGCGATATTGATCCATGTGGCAGTTCAACCTGGGAGGTTTAATGCACCACTGTCATTCAAAGTGCAGCCATTCCCAAGGAAGCAGTCAATGTTTCTTTTGTGGGGTCAAGGTGCAGTGCTGCTTGCAGCCAGCCTGCACTGCTGCAGGGTGGGGTTGAGGGGCAATCACATAGAGATATGGAGCTAAAGGTCAACCCTTATGGATTAACCTATGTAATGAATAGGTTATGAAAGAATCTCATCCACTCTTAACCCTTACAGAGTTATGCGACAAAAGGAATGGAAATTCAGCCAATCTTACATATTTAAGATGAAATCCTATTCAATCCTGTCATAAGTCTTATCAAAGTCTATCTTAAAAGAGAGTCTCTTTTGTAAAGACTCAAGACCTCTCTAAATTTTTATAAGAATATCAAGGATAAATTTGCCTTTAATTAACCTTGTTTGCTCCCTTGTTGACCTGCAATATATATTATATATATGTGGCAAAGTTTAAAGTCCCCTTGTTTTTCAAGGGAGTTTCTTATGTAAATGAATCGTGCTGGCTAGTCTGTGACCAAAAACATTACCTTACATTATCTGTTACTAGTAACACATACAATGAAAGTAAGGCTTCAGATTGTGGGGAGGAACAGAGAAGATAACTTGCTAAAAGCAGTTCTCTCTCTAAATTCATATATACATATATAATTTAAATAAAAATAAGCAAGTGATTTTTTATACTTTTTCCCAGGGGTAGCTAATGTGAGGTACGAATGGCCGGTCTTCAAGCCCAGTAAAACGATTTCCTTCATTCAGCTAGTATCAAAAGAGAGATTTCACCAATAAGTATAATACCAAATAAAGAAGCTGCATAATGCATAAGTTCATCTATCTTGTCTTTTATTTTGAAATCCAATTTGACTGGTGAATGATGCTTCAATTACAGTTATCGACAAACTAAGTTTTGATTGAGTACATTAGTATCGCAAAATTTGTTACAAAATTTTCACACCAGACAATGTTGCTGGATGACATGAAATTTTTAGTCTCTATAAATTGCAGGTTGCCTATGGCTAAACCTCTTCCTGGTGCTGTTCGGCTTATCAGACATCTACATAGTCATGGTGTAAAAATGGCACTGGCCTCAAACTCACCAAGGACAAATATTGAAGCAAAATTATCTTATCAGCATGGTTAACTCTATTTGCTTTGCATCATTTACTCAATGTACTAAACGATTGCTGTTTGTGATGGCCCATTTACATTGAAGCTGTTTTCTTTGTGTTGTTGGCATCCATGTCATTAGCTTTTGGTTTTTATTCGGTGGTAAATTGAATATGTCATTGTGTGTTTTTAGGTTGGAAGGAATCTTTTTCAGTCATTATCGGCGGAGATGAAGTGAAAGAGGGTAAGCCGTCACCTGAAATGTGAGTTGCTTTAGGCTTTGAGGAGCTTTGATGTTCAGTTGGTTGGAATGATGTATAAAGTTATTTCACATATTAATTTGTTGAAACTTATATCAACGTAATAAACTCTCTAAATGTCTTCGTGTTTGTGACTGCAGATTCCTTGAAGCAGCCAAGAAACTACTGGCCACACCTCTAAGCTGTCTTGTCATTGAAGACTCAGTGTAATCTGTTTAACTTCAAACCTTTTTTTTAACAAGAAACATTACAGTATTTCTATATAAGAGTAAAGTACAAACTGCATAACATAGTTCTGCTATTGCCCGACCAAACAGCAAATCCCTTACCAATTTGCTAGAGACTACTACAATTACAACTTCTGTTATATTTTCAAACATCTCATATTGAGAGCTTTACAAAACACAGATTTTAGATAGATCATGCCATTCACTGCACATATTGATATTTGTAATATACAATTACAGCACTTTATAATTTTAATGGTCCTTAGGTGGCATGAACTGTTTAAAAAACTCGAAGACAGGAACTTAGATTTTCAGCATTCCTGCCTTCAAGACTGCTTTCTATAAAACAAAAACTGTTGAGCTTCTTATGTGCATTAAAGAGGGCTTCATAGGAAGCCTAAAGAATTTAGTCTTGCTTCTAGTGGGTGTTCTGCAAATATGCCTTCAATTGTGACTGGAGGTGATTATTAACATCCGAAATGCTTTGATTTTGAATAACTAACATTACTCACTCTGAACTCATTCCATTGTAAGAGACCAACCAAGTGCTTGAAAGATTGTCAGTGGGCGGAAGGTTTATCTGAAGGCATGCATGAAACTTTTCAAACTGGCAAACTGCTGTTAGTCTGTTAGAGGGATATATTTCCAGCACAGGATTTCGAGGAAGTTGCAATCAAATAATTTAGTAGAGGATTTATTTTTCTCCGGATTTCAATTGCATTTTGATACAAAATCCTAAAACTAGTGATCAATAATAACAACTGTGCATAACAAAACCTTTTCTAACATATATAATGCAGCAATAACAAAACTATCTACTGTGTCAAGAATGGTTTGCATGAATGATCTGTAGTTGATGCATATGCTAGACATTGATTATATAGGGGTGATACCACCTGCGATGTGGAGTGTTCCCCAGGTCATCGGGATTGCTTGTGAGCAAACAGTGCATACCACCTGCTAGAGATTGCTAACTGTGGTGGCAGCTCAGTCTGTGTCTTGTGGCCAAAGTAGTAACCTGGATGAGTGCATGGAGGGCATGGTTTTGTTCGTGCCCAGAACCTTCCCGGCTCAAAATCAAAATAAAAATTTTATGACCAGAAGTTTTTGGCCTTTGGCCTATTCTCCTAGCTTATGGCTAGATAAACGTAATTTTTTTACTTAAAAAGAAAAAAAATTTAAGGCCTGTTCTATACTCCTTTCAAGTGGGTAGCTTATTGTTTGGCCTGTGGCCAAAACCAAACCCCCCAAAAAAAAAGCAATTAAAAATTTAAGGCTTATAACTTTCCATAAAATCACTCATCTGAACTAAAAATAAAAACGATAGGTGGACTCTCCCAAAGACACCCTGGAAACAAAGAATCTGTAAGGCATATAATTTAATAGAAGCAAAAGATGAAACACATCTCCTTTTAACCTGTGTACTGCGTAATGATATTAGGCACAATTACATAGATATTTGCGGTCATTGGCAAATAATGAAATCTTAAAATCAAGACAATGCAAAAAATCATAGCAAATTTATTTGAAATTAAAGGTTAGAGAAACAATCTTCTACAACAAGCAAAAACACTTTTATAGGCCCTATAGACTATTATGGCCTAAAGGACATTAAACAGTCATTTTATCATTACTTATATATTTTTAATATTGTGCATATTCTTCTACAGTCAATTTATTACTATATAAAAAATAAATCTATATAGTAAAAAATCAAATGTAACTCCCCCAAGTAAAACAAGAAGTTACTTTTGGGGACTTTTGACCTATATCACTGTGCAATATCATCTACAAAATCATCTCCAAGACTATTTCATTCAGGCTAAGATCTCTGCTCGACTCTTTTGTGTCTAAGGAACAAGAGGGATTCATGCCAGGCAGGAACATTCAAGGAGGAGTCATAATCATGCATAAGATTATTCACTCTCTAATTCATAGTCACAAAAGGGGAATGCTGATGAAACTGGATATCAGCAAAGCTTATGCCAAGGTAAACTGGCATTTTTTGATGAAAATTTTGGAGAAGATTGGCTTCAGCAAAGAATGTTGTGATTGAATCTTTAGAGTATCTCTAGTCCTAGATTCTCAGTTCTGGGCAATGGGTGTCCAGCAGGCTTCTTTGAAGCATACAGAGGTCTGTGGCAAGGGGACCGTCTCTCCCCTTTTCTATTCATTCTGATGGTTGAAGCTCTCAATCATGCCATTAAGGGAGCTAATGAAGAAGGAGCAATTAAGGGAATAAATGTGGCAGATGGGCTGGAAATGTCACCCATCAACAGTTCCCTGATGATACCATTCTTTTTGGCTCAGTCACGGAAAGAGAGGGAAAGAATTTCAAGAATATACTAAAGGTTCACGTGAAGGCATCAGGAAGAGGTAAATGATATGAAGTCTGAAATATTCTTCATAAACACTTCATGTCAATCTCAGGGTAAAATAGCTCATATCCTGGGATTCAAGTTTGGCAAGCTGCCGAAGAAATACTTGGGTGTCCCTTTATTCGCTTGGGCTGGGAAGACATCTCTCCGGGACAACCTGACTAAGTCTTTTCATTTTCGGCTGTCCACTTGCAAAGGTAAGAGGCTATCATTAGCATGACAGCTGACACTCATAAAATCTGTACTAAGTGCCTTGCCTAGTTATATGATGTCTATTCTTTGCCCTCCGACCAAGGTCCTGAACAATGAACAAATTTGAAAGGCTAGTCCTATTTCAACGTGAAGGGCATATATTCGTCCAACCCTTCCATGAATGAAAAGTTGAATAAATGTTTACATTTCATTTGAAAAGAGTAAACCAAATATGCGCTTCATAAAAATAAGAGCTATATAATTTTTTTTATATTCATTTTTAACAAATTTAAAAATGAAGTAGAAAGTTTACTTTTTAGAAATGAAATTTATATAAACCTTTCGCTCGACGGAAACCTGAAATGAAGAAAATTTAACTTTCCATCAAGTCTGGAGATCAAATCCAAAATTGCTTATAAAAGCTCTCTTTCCTTTGGCCGCCTAATTTGGCACAAATGTAGGGAAATAACAACCAAACAACATAGCACATAGGCACTCTAGCGCCAAGATGGCCTTGGCTGTGCTTTCATTTATTAAATTTCAATCCATTGTTTTAAAATGCATGGAGTTGAAAACATTCTACAACCATAAATAAAGTTGAAAGCATTCTGAAACAAAAATAAATAAATAAATATAATGCTATAGCATGTGTTTGAATCCTTTCTAACAACATTAATAACTCAAATACAAGACAAATACCTCTAAAAGGAAATTAGATAAGTTCATGTGAGCATATTTCCATTTAAGAAAACCATCATGTGTGCGGGGAACATAGAGATCTATTGGTCTAGTGGAAGAGGTGTTCGAGATTTTATATGCTTCCATGCATCATAAATAACATTTCAATCTACCTCATTTAGAGCATGATGTGCACAAAGGGAGATAAACATTAACATATCCAACGTATTAAAAGAAAGTCTAGATATGTTATCATTATTTATATTGTTTAACTTTGAAAAACTCTACTTTCACAAGCTTTTGTGCTTGATGGAATAACAAGAATAGCTTGTCATAGTGGCATCAAACATGGAAACCCTTCAAACCATTCAAGTTCACCCCCGTAGATACCACGGTGCAAACATATGTTTTTTGGGGTATGATTTATAAATGGAACAAACAAATTCATCCATCTCACCTAAACGTTTGATAGTATCCACAATAGGGGAGGTTCCCAACACTATTTTTTTCACATAAACATTTTAATCATCTTTTTGTTTGACAATCTCTATCATCCATTTCTTTGTAATAATTACAAGGACTGAAAAACTTAGCAGCATTAAATATCGATAAATTTGTGAACCTTGTATCTAGAGAATCAATAACCTTCCCTCTGAAACTTATTCCCAATTCAATGCAATTGTCTAGTGTCCTTGATTTTTGTGAGTTAGGCAAACTCTCAAATCTCAATGCATGTACATGTATCATACTTGTTCCATCTGCAAACTGAAGAGTTTCTCCATGTGTTCTATTTAAAAAAAATGATATATGTATTATACTTGTCCCAAATATGTTTCTTTGAAATCTTCTACGAAGCATGTCAATAGTGTTGACAATTCTTCCACAGGTCAGATTGTCTCTTGCCATTCAGAGAATTCACATCTCTAGCCAAGGAAGGAATAATACATTGGGTAAGATGTAGACCAATTGAAATAACTCATTTGGAAAAGCCTTGGTTACAACAGGATTTCCTTTGGGCAAAGAAGGCTTGTTGTCACATAGCTTCGAAAAAGTGCAAACGACATAAGTCCGCAGGAAATAATCCAAGAGTAAGGAGAAGACAACAAATATCCTTTGGGAAAAAGTCCAAAGGAATTCCTTTGGACTTTTTGTCCGAAGGAATACTTCGGGGTATTTGTAAATAAAAGAACCTGCAACCTTCCAAAAGGTCTGCCAAAGCGTAAAGTGCCTGAGGAATAATTCCTTCGGACTTTTTGTCCGAAGGAATTCCTTCAGACAAAAGTCTGAAGAAATCCGAGAGAGAAGTCAGAAAATCCAAAGAAAATTCAAAGTAATAAGGACCCCTGCAAAAAACCCGGGTGCCCTACAATTTTTTCGAAAAGCCATTTCTGAGAGACACAAGCCCTTGCAGAGGGCACTTGGTTGGTGACAGGACCTTTGCGTATTTTTCGAAGGACATTCTACCATGCCAAAGAAGACAAAGAAAATAGCTTCGGGATTTTTGTCCGAAGGAATTCCTTCGGACAAAAAGTCTGAAGAAATTCGGAGAGTTCAAAAGCAAAAATCCCGACGGAAAAAGTCCAAAGGCAAAAAGAGGAAAATCCAAAGGATAATCCTTCAGACAAAAGTCCTAAGGAATTCCTTCAGACTTTTTGTCCGAAGGATTAATTCGGGAAAAAGAACAAATGGTAAAAGCCCGCAAAGAAAAAAGCCCGCGGAAATTCAAAAGACAAACGCCAGTCAAGGACAATTCAAGCGGACAATTTGTCCGTGGGAGAAGTCATAGACAAATGCCGAAGAAAAGGAAAGCCCGAAAATAAGACAAGTCCAAAGGAGCCCGAGACCAAAGGGAAAGTCATAGACAATTCCCGCAGACATTTCGTTCGCGGGAAAGAGAAAAAACAAAAAGCCCGATAGACAGCCAGACAAGAAAGTCCATGGGAATAAAAACCCAAGAGCAACGCATGCACTGAAACATAAACAAAAAATAAATAGACAGGAAATAAATTCAACCTGAATTTATCTCACTCAGCAAGATAGTTTTCCATGCAAGCACTTTCGTCCGTCTCAAGCTCGTAACGTTCCAACAGCTCAATCGGAGTTCTAAATTCGGACGTCGAGTTGACTGTTCTAGATTTAGAATTGACTAATTGTTAAACGCCACATCTACTAGGAGTTTTCCATGCAAAGGAGAATGATCTCTTCGTCCAACTCAGCTTATCAAACACTCCAACTCATCAAACGTTCTAACTCGGCTTCCAACAAATCAAGTCAGGGCGAGCTCCAAGTTGACAACAGTTTCTGGCACGCTTGATGGGACCACGAAAAGAGTTCTTTACATAGAGTTTTCGCAGCAACAGAAGATATTCATTTACATCCAATTGCAGAGTTCATAGCATCATTCAGGCAATCCGTTCATGCCAAAGGTTACCACAAGATCAACAAGCAAAAGTATTCCTTTTGAATTTGTAACTTATAAAAGAGCAAGGTCTAGGAGGGCAAATCCATATCCTCAAAGGGAATATTTACCTCCCCCTCATCTTATTGTTCTGAACACTGCAATCCCCACCATTCAGATGGCCATTAGAAATCAAGTGTTTGCTCCATTCAATAGGGGAAGTCCACTAAATCTAGCACAGTTAGATGATATTCCTGTATCTGCCCTCAAAAGTATTCCATTCTTCTTTGAAAAAAATCAAACAACCCCTATTGAGCATATCCAGGATGTGGCTAATCTTTGTTCAGTTCATAATGTTGTTGAGGATAATGTTGCTATCAGATTACTAGCTGCTTCTTTCAAACGAAAAGCATTACAGTGGTATAGAACCCTCCCACTTAGATCCGTTTCCACCTGGGATGAATTGGGTGTTGCCTTGGTCAAACAGTTTGAGGACAAATCTGATCACTTATTTTTAGTTGAGCAATTAACTACCATACAGAGAGCTCCTCATGAATTCATGTCTGATTTTAATTTCATATTCCAGAAGACATGGCACAGGGTACCAGTTTTGATTAGGCCATCACCTGAATATGCATTTTTATATTTTTTAAAAGCTCTCAATTCTGACATTAGTATGATGATACAATCAATGGGTGGTACTACTTTGCCAGATGCTTATGAAGCTGCAATAAGGGCAGAAAATAGTTTGATTCAAGCAGGTAAGCTTTCTTCAAGACTTCCAATGCCCATATTTCCAGAGATAAGATTTGTACCAGCCCTCCAAGTTCCTCAAATTCCATCTTTGGCTACAATTCCAATACCTCAACTTCCTATTGCAGCGCCTATTAGTCAATCTAGTGAGATAGGAGAGTTGAAAAGTTTGTTACAATCTTTTGGAAATGAAATAGTACAGCTCAAAAGGTAGCAATTTCAGTCAAATAGGGTTTATCAACAGCAAAATCAGAACAACTATCAGCATTTCAAAGATCAAAAGTCTCCTTATCAGGGTTTCAGAAAAAATAGACCACCCTATCAAGCACAAGGAGCCATAACTCCAACTAAGCCATCTACTGCTCTTGATTCAAATGATCCTTCCACTTCAAAAGCCATTGTTCTAACTCCACCTCAAAATAATTTGGTGCAGGATTCAGGTTGGTAGCCCTCAAATCTCAATGATGTTCAAAACCAAAACTTGGTATCACCAAACAACACCATGCCACAGATGACACAAGAAGAGTTCTCTTTTCAAGGGGGTCAATATCAAGATACAGGTTTAACATCACAAGGAGCGACTCAAGGGCAGCCTGATGCTATTAATGTAAATTGGTAGGTAGATGATCATATCGCTTTTACTCAGGATGTTAAAACTAACGTTTCAAATGGTTAGATTGCAGCTATAACCTATCAAAGAACTAAAAGAAGAGCTGTTGAAGAAGCCCAAGTAGTAGCAAATACTTCAAGTGCTCTTAGTATTATTGCTCAAGGTACAAAAGAGCAGCTTGCTGCCCCCACAGCGCAAAAAAATCAGAATGTAGAGGTTATAAAGTGCAGCAAATACCTCTAATTCATGAGCACAATTACCAAAAAAGGCTAGTCCATCTCAATTCAGTATTGTAGATCAGATGAAGAAGTCTAATATCAGCATTAGCATGTGGGATTTTCTTTCAATTCCAGGCAAAAGGATAAACTCATTCAAGAATTTTCAGCGCTTGAATTGTCTCTAAAATCAGTTGATAAAGAAGGTGCTGTCTTGACAAATTCGGATCAGCCAACTAAGCAACAGGTACAGCAAGGAGATAAGATATCAAAGGTGGACAAAATTGAGGTAAAAACAAAGAAAACTCCCATTTTTTATCTTTCTTTGATAGTGAGTGATACTTTAGTTCATAATTGTATGGTGGATAGTAAAGCTAGTAGTACAGTGATGCCCAAATAGATTGCAGACAAGTTTGGCCTTGTTTATGAGCCAAATACTAAAGGGGTACTGCAATTGGATGGTTTACCAGCAAAAACGGTAGGCATTATCAAAGATTTGAAATTGACATTACATACCTATCCTAATGTGACTATTCAACAGGACGTTGTAGTGGTGGACCTATCTCCTTATTTTGTTATGTCTTTCAAGAGATTTCACCTCAAAGATTAGGAGTATTTATCAGTTGATTGGACCTACTTGCTGTTCAGGACCAGATATAGCACAAAGATAACAATTCATTCAGAACCTATTGCACGTTTTCACATGGAGCCTTATACGACAAGTGTGGTTAATGCAAGTTGTATCATCTCAGATGAAATACTACAAACTAGTGATGTAGAAAAGGACTCACCTTTGGATGGAGTTCCAGATTTGTTTCTTGATGAGTGGGCTTCCACCTTGCATGAGCATGATCCCTACAAGGTGATTGAAGAAGGTGATCTTGGTGTGTATTGTCTTCATGAGAACGATGCACCAATTCTAGCCATGGTTAAAGAGGACAAATTTAATGAAGGCTTGTGGTAATTATACTTTAATGGATCAAAAAATAAGCATGGGATCGGAGCTGAAATGATGTTAATTTCTCTTACACAACAAAGGTATTTCTTTTCTATTAAATTTCAGTTTGGCTATTCAAACAACGTTGCTGAATATGAAGCACTAGTCCATGGTTTGCAGTGGGCTAGGAAGATGAAAACAAATTGTTTGCAAGTGTTTGGAGATAGTGAACTTGCAGTCCACCAAGTAAGAGATTTGAATATATGCAAGAATATGTTGCTTAAATATTACAGGGACAGAGTATGGGATTTACTTGAAGATTTTTAAGCTTTTAATATTCAGGCAATACCAAGAGATAGGAATAAACACGCTCATAAGTTGGCTGCTGTTGGGGCACAATTTGATATCCCAACTGATGGAAAAAGTGACATTTTTCAGTCACATATAAAGATAGTTGTAAGGCCTTCTATTCCGGATAACCAAGAAAATTGGCAGGGGTTTGAAAATGACAATCAAATTGTGAGATTTTTGCAGGAAGAGGCTTAGTTTTCTTTAAGAAATCAGTCGAAATGCTTACAACAGTGTGGTGATCAGATTGTACAATTGAAAATTAATAAGCTATCCAAGGGATTGGTCACTCTTGAAAATATTTTCAGTGAAGATGATGAGCTAAGGAAAGAGAAACCATCCTTGTCAACAAAGGAAGAGCACTATATGCCAATGTAGAGATTGCAGCTGGTAAGATTTTGAAATTGGGAAAGGTATGCACTCCACAAAAGAAAGCTTTCATTGAATTATGCACAAATTTTGCTGATATATTCGCATGGCGGTATAGTGATTTCAAAAGTTTTGATCCAAGTTTGGCCCAACACACTATTGAGTTAGAAGACGAAACTAAACCAGTAAGACAAAGACAAAGGCCAATCAATTCAAAGCTTGAGCCTTTGATGAAAGCTGAGCTTCACAAGCTCATAGAATCGGCTATCATATTTCCAATCAAGCACTCAACTTGGGTGGCAAACCTCGTTCCAGTTCGGAAAAGAATGATGAGATTCGTTTGTGTGTTGATTTTCGTGATTTAAATAGGGCTTCGCTTAAAGACCACTATCCATTGCCATCAATGGAACAAATTCTACAACTTGTTGCAGGTTCAGAGAAGTTTTCTTTGTTGGATGGATATAGTGGTTACAATCAGATTTTGGTCAAAGAAGAGGACCAATTCAAGACAACCTTCATGACTAAGTGGGGGACATTTGCATACAGAAAGATGCTATTCGGTTTGTCCAATGCTGGAGCAACCTTTCAAAGAGCCATGGATATGGCCTTCCAAGGCCTTCTTAACAGTTTTGTGCTTATCTATTTGGATGATATAACAGTATTTTCAAAAGATGCAGAAGATCACATGGTTCACCTCCGACAAGTTTTCAAAAAGTGTAGGCAATTTGAGATATCTCTAAATCCCAAAAAGTGTGTATTTTCAGTTCATGAAGGTAAGCTTCTCGGACATGTTGTTTCAAAGCACAGTTTAAACATAGATTCTGAATGGATTCAATCCATTCTTACACTCTCTTTGCCTAAGAGCAAAAAGGCTTTGCAAAGTTTCTTTGGAAAGATCAATTTTATAAGGAGATACATTTCAGATTTCTCTACTGTAACTAAACCACTTACAGCGATGTTAAAGAAAAATCAGAACTTCAGTTGGTCCAAGGAGGGAATAACAGGGTTTGAAGATGTTAAGAAAGCCATAGCAAGTGCTCCTATGCTTTTAAATCCAGATTTTACAAAAGACTTCATTCTGTATACGTATGCTAATGTGGACACTATTTCAAGCATTCTTATGCAACAAAATCATGAAGATTTGGAGCAGCCAATAGCTTTCTACAGCCAAGGCTTGCAGGAGTATGAGACAAGGTACTCTTTTGTTGAAAAACATGTCCTTTCAGTTATAAATCTCGGAAAAAATTTAGGCACTTGTCTAATAATAAAATACATCTAATGGTTGCTCATCCAAGCATCAAAGAATTTCTTCAGAACAAAGACATAAACGAGAGAGGGCTGGTTGGATAACCAAAGTAATGGAATATGACGTAGAAATTAAAATTACAAAGTTGGTTAGAGGCAAAGGACTTTGTGAGCATCTAGCTCAGGACTTACAAGAAGCTAATGAAGCTGTTTTAGTGTCAAATGATGAAGAGGTTGCTGCTGTTCACACCTCACCTTTCAGCTGGTTTCGTGATCTGGTAAGCTATCTGCAAGATGGTTTTTACCCTTCTCACTTAAGTGCTTCAAAAAAAAGTATTTCAGATTGTAATCAATTGCATTCTTGCTCGTTGACGGTGTTTTGTTCAAAAAAGATATCAATGGAATGTTACTAACGTGTGTGGAGCCAAGCCAAACTCAAAGATTACTTGAAGAATTCCATGATGGACTTGGTGGACACTTTTCCGTAAGAACTACAACACTTAAAATCATGAGAGGTGGGTACTATTGGCCTACTATATTTGGCGATTGCCATACATGGGTTAGGAAGTGCAAACAATGTGCCATGTTTGTAGGAAAAGTTAAACTTGCAGCCCTGCCCCTTCAGCGAATTGCAGTGGATCAACTTTTTTCCCAGTGGGGATTGGACTTTATTGGTCTCATTAACCCTCCTTCGATTTCAGGGCATAAGTAGATTCTAACAGCTATGGACTACTTCATACGTTGGACGAAAGCAATTGCATTGAAAGAAGCAAACGAAACTAGCGTTCTTGATTTCTATGAAAGTTTGATCACTAGGTTTGGAGTTCCTTTGACTATTATTTTTGACAATGCAATGGCTTTTGTGGGATCTAGGATCAGCCAATGGGCTGTCCAGCATGGTGTTTATCTCAGTACTTCATCGAACTATTATCCACAAGGAAATGGCTTTGTTGAATCTACAAACAAGAACCTCTTAAAAATCATACGGACTATTGAAGACAATCAGAGGTCATGGCATCTCAAGTTGAAGTCAGCTCTATGCGCTAATAAGATCACCTACAAGAGGTCAATAGCCACCTCTCCCTACAAGCTAGTCTATGGTAAGGAAGCAAGGTTACCTATTTCTCTCGAGTTTCCAGCTTTAGAACTAATACATCAACTTGAGTTGTTGGAGAATGAGCCTATGGATATCAGGTATGCAGAGCTTATGGAGTTGGAAGAGATAAGAAATCAAGCCATGCTAGCCATGGAAAGTCATTAGGCATAGGTGAAAAGAACATTTAACGAGCTTCCTCACGAAGCTTCAATGAAGGAGATTTGTTTCTCAAATGGGATGAGGATCGAGCCAAACCAGGAAAGCACACAAAGTTTGATTCCCTTTGAAGTGGTCCATACACGATCTCTAGCTGCAAATCCCACAACGCCTTCCAACTTGCTAAGATGAATGACCAAGAGCTTCCAATCCCAGTCAATGGGATACATCTAAAACATTGTTATTGAAGAGCAGAACTCTATGTACATAGTTGTTTTTGCTTTCCTCCAAGTGCTGTTCAAGCATAGTAGTTTGCTTCAGTTTTGTCCAATAAGTGCTTGTTTGCACATTTGCTTAGTTAGTTTTCTGCTTTTGTGTGTTTCCCTTCTTATTTTGAAAGAGGTTACTTTAGCCATGATCAACGGAGATTTTCAGTCAAAAATCAGAGTTATCATTGTTTTGGGAGTTCGAATAGCATCTATATGGTCTGAGTTCTCAAGCATAGCAGACATGCTGGGCCAGTTGAGTCGCCAAAAATGTTGACAATTCTTCCACAGGTCAGATTGTCTCTTGCCATTCGGAAAATTCACGTCTCTAGCCAAGGAAGGAATAATACATTGGGTAAGAGGTAGAGCAATTGAAATAACTCATTTGCAAAAGCCTTGGCTACAACAGGTTTTCCTTCAGGCAAAGAAGGCTTGTTATCACATAGCTTCGAAAAAGTGCAAATGACATAAATCCGCAGAAAATAATCCAAGAGTAAGGAGAAGACAACAGATATCCTTCGAGAAAAAGTTCGAAGGAATACTTTGGAGTATTTGTAAATAAAAGAACCCGCAGCCTTCCAAAAGGTCCGCTAAAGAGTAAAGTGCCCGAGGAATAATTCCTTCGGACAAAAGTCCGAAGAAATCCGAGAGAGAAGTCAAAAAATTGAAAGAAAATTCAAAGTAATAAGGACCCTTGCAAAAAACCCGGGTGCCCTACAAAAAACCCAAGTGCCCTACAAAAACCCTGGGTGCCCTACAATTTTTCCTAAAAGTCATTTCTGAGAGAAGCCCTTGCGGAGGGCACTTGGTCGGTGACAGGACCTTTGCGTATTTTTCGAAGGACATTCTGTCGTGCCAAAGAAGACAGAAAATACCTTCAGACAAAAAGTCCGAAGAAATTTGGAGAGTTCAAAAGCAAAAAACCCGACGAAAAAAGTCCAAAGGCAAAAAGAGGAAAAACCAAAGGATATTCCTTCAGACTTTTTGTCCGAAGGATTAATTCAGGAAAAAGAACAAATGGGAAAACCCTGCAAAGAAAAAAGCCCGCAGAAATTCAAAAGACAAACGCCAGTCAAGGACAATTCAAGCGGACAATTTGTCCGTGGGAGAAGTCATAGACAAATGCCGAAGAAAAAGAAAGCCCGAAAATAAGACAAGTCTAAATGGAGCCCGAGACCAAAGGGAAAGTCATAGACAATTCTCGCAGACATTTCATTCGCGAGAAAGTGAAAAAACAAAAAGCCCGATAGACAGCCACACAAGAAAGTTCGCGGGAAAAAAAACCCAAGAGCAACGCATGCACAAAAACAGAAACATAAAATAGATAGACATGAAATAAATTCAACCTGAATTTATCTCTCACTCAGCAAGATAGTTTTCCATGCAAGCACTTTCGTTCGTCTCAAGCTCGTAACGTTCCAACAGCTCAACCGGAGTTCTAAATTCGGACGTCGAGTTGACTGTTCTAGATTTAGAATTGACTAATTGTTAAACGCCACATCTACTAGGAGTTTTTCATGCAAAGGAGAATGATCGCTTCGTCCAACTCAGCTTATCAAACGCTCCAACTCAGCTTATCAAACGTTCCAACTCGACTACCAACGGATCAAGTCATAGTTCTAAAATTGACATTGGCATTGGATTTCATGCATGGTATTATCATCTCATACTTTCAAATGTTCCAGCAGCTCATGAAGAAGCTAAAATTGACATTGGTGTGGATGTCCATGCAAAGAGAGGTGGGCGTTTCAATAAACAAAGACAAATCCACTTCCTCTAGCGCCAAGGAGCTTCATGCAAAGACAAAGGGAAAACATATTTTATTGAAAGACAAAGTTAGCCTTGAGTTAATCTAAGCTGATCTTCCTCTTCTATTTTTCAACGCCAATCTTTTGGCTTTTGTAATTCTCTATAAGTTGGCTTTCAGCGTTGATTAAAGGGATCCCTCTCTTGGCAAGACCAGACTCTGTCAATGGTGAGTTGTGTAACCTCTTCAATCAATAGAAGGAGTGTACTTTCAGATTTCAAGTGTTGGCATAGTGCATATTCATTCAACAATTTGCATGTGGTAGATTTTTCTCCCTTCCCAAATTCTGATTCATACCTAGTTGCTAGCTTATCGTATTATGCAGGTCAAATTAAGTGTTCTTTATGTTTTTTGCTGAAGCTGTAAGTGGATGTTAGGTGGCTGCAAAGTGTCTTGTATCAAACCTCTTTCCATCATTTTCCCTCATGTTTTGGTCATTGGATCGAACATTTTCATGAAATATTTATGTATAAGTGATTGATTGAAATCGCAGGTCTTCCTTTTCCCTTTTTTGTTCAGTGTTCAAGGTTCCAAGTAGAGTGGATCAATCTTTTGGTCTATCACTGTTATTAGGTAGGATTTTCCCTTCAAGTTTCCTTCTCCTTTTTCCATGGTAGTCCGCAACACAGAGTAGAGATCCTCATTGATACATCTTACAGAAACCAATCTTCTCTAGAGGTTCTTCTCACCATTGAGGCACCCACCCTCGTGAGAAGATCCCATTGTTTCAACCGGACAAAGGATTGGCCACTTCATGCATGTCTTCGATTCAGGGCACAGTTCCAGGTTGACAACAAATAGTAATATCTAAAGTAGCGTCATTGTGATGTCCCCAAATGAGACAATTATGACAAGTTGGGTTTCCCAACAAACTCTTAGGCGAAATTGAAAATAATCTAAATTCTGTTATAAAAACCAGCAAACCCTAACAACAATAGATATCCAAATTCCAAGCAATAACACTCCACAATAACCCTAATAATTAATGAATATGAAACTACAAGAAAATACATATCTTTGTGGCAAGATAAAATGGCGATGTGGCGGAATTTTTTTTGCAATAATTTTGATTGCTAAGATACCAATACAATTATGTTTTTTTCCTTCCAATCAATCGTGAAACCCTTGCACAAACTCACAATAAATATGCCAAAAACATCTGCAATTTATTAGGGCTTCCAAAGAACAAATTAAGGCTATCAAAAATCAATTTAGCTCTTCAAAACAAGTCACCACACTTAAAAAAATTGGAGAAACAAATATGAAAATCAAACCCTTGTTCTATCCCTTCAACAAAGTCTCCAAGCTTCCCAAATCAAATCGTTCCACTTGAAAATTTATTAAAATAATTTTTAGAATGTAAAATAGATTATTCCCTTCAATATTAGAGCCCCAAAACACACTAACACCCTGCCCAAGTGAATCGCTCCATTAGGGAAAATTATACAAATAATTTTTTGAATTAATTACCTTATTTTTAACTCTAAGTAATTTATTATTTGCCTCAAGCGACTAAAATTTCAAAAATTCATATCTTTCGGAATATTTGAAATTTCAATGCAAAAGTTAGCTCAAAATGATCACAAAAATAGTAGCTATCAAACAAAATTAGAATCAGAATTTTTCTTCCATGGAAAGTCCCCCAAAAATTGATTTGGAGTTATAAAAACACTAGTTACAGCTCTAGGTTCTTTCAAACTTGAAAATTGAGTTCAATTGCGCAACCAAATAATAAAAAATTAATGCAAACAACTCTCCTAGGTATTCACTTTGCCTTTGAACAAGAAGATGTTATAAAACACCTTTGTAGATTTAATTGCATGCAACCATGCAAATCTGAAGCAGAATTACAACTCTTGAATAGCGCTGCCCTATGTGGAAGAATAGAGGTTTTTGTTCCCAAACTCTTTTGTGCACTTTAAGGGTTTTGTCCTCAAGTCACTTGTTCAAGCTTGACATATTTGAGCATAATATTCAATATCCTAATAAACATCCTCTTCGAATGAACAATTCACCTTCCTTTTATATCCATGCTCCAAGTGTGATGTCCAAAATACGAGGGAAACTCTCATTTTTAAAATATTAAAAGAACCTCCTTATAATTTCACTTTAGACCTTAAGTGCCCATAACCCTTAAAAAGGCCCCAACTTAAGTGGAAATTAAATTATTATTACTTTATTTTAAGTATTTAAAAATACTTTTTTGTTTTAGTAATAATATTATTTTAATTTCAAAATGGGGACATTACAATCCTCTCCATCCAAAATTACTTGTCTTCAAGCAATTGCAATATCTACAAAGGTGTCCGAACATACCTTATTATGCAATGTCTAATTGTAACTTCTTCCCATGAAAAATAAGCTCCAAACTGAACTTGTACTTTGTTGTACCTGTGTTTTAGACACTGCTCCATGGTGCCAAAGTCCACATAAAAACCATCTAGTGGCTCTCTATGTTCCCATGCTTACAACTCTAGATCGAGTTGGGCATGATGAAATCTACCATCATGTCAATCCAATCATGGCCTTTGGAAGATGTCAAACTGTTGTCCTATCTGTAGAGGTCCACTTGAACCATCTTCAATGAATTCATACTAGTAAAGTTGTAGTCACAACTCACCTTACTCATTCCTCTATGCTTTGAGGAAGACTCCCAAATGTGCAAAGAAGTAGCCAAAAGAATTATCAGGTGCAACATACCTTTGAAGCAACTCATCACCATATGCAATCCACTATGAATGGTCCCCATCATAGTCACTGCATTCGAATTCATCGAGGAAAAAATTCGGATCTAAAAAATTTAAGATAAAATTCGTGATTAAATTCGACTGATAGAAATATAAACATTTAATATATTTTAAATCTATATAATAAAAAATATGTATTTAAAAAAAATAACATATATATAAAAAATTAAATATATATATTAATATATTATAAATTTTAACTAATAATATATTATAATTACTTTGTCTATGAACTATATTATTATTTTATATCATATTAATATGTTAATTTTTTATAAATTATAAATTTATTATATTATATTATAATATAATAATATTAACTATTATATAAACCATAAAGAATAAATGTAAATACATTATAATTTACAACATCGTTCATTGTGGATTCGTTGTGGATATGTCGGGAATATGTTAATCAATCTCAAAATATTGAATGTCGACGTTTTGGCATGCAAAAAAGGGCAGTTTTTTGGTGGATTTTGTTCGCAAGGTGTGCATTGAGCAGTGACAGGGTACACCATTACATGCTGCACAATGCTGAGTGTTTGAGTCGGGTCGTCACGTAGGGTAGGGCAAATGAAAATACCAACAGTGAATGGAACACAATAGGGTTTCTCGTTGAGCGAATGCGAACACAATAGGGCAGACAAAAATAGTGAATTGTAACGCATTTTCAAACACTTAAAATGCAAATTTTAATGCATTTTTCCAAGATTTTTTAAATTATATTTGCCTTTCTGATTTGTGATTTGATTCCTACGAATCAAATCACGAATTTCAACGATTTTTTTATGATTGCTTGAAATTCGGTCAATTTCGAATTTTATCCATTAAATTTGTCGAATGCGGTGACACTGGTCCCCATCATATGCAAAGCATGTTTTATCCCAGGCTACCCCTTCTCATGACTACTGTGTAAGTATGTGACCATGTAAACATCAAAGGAATGTTCAAAGAGAAGTAAGGTACATTGTTGTTCCATACAAATTTTACCCTTTTTTGTGCAAATCATGATTTCCAAAGGAATCAAATCACAAATTTCAACGATTTTTTTATGATTGCTTGAAATTCGGTCAATTTTGAATTTTATCCATTAAATTTGTCGAATGCGGTGACACTGGTCCCCATCATATGCAAAGCATGTTTTATCCCAGGCTACCCCTGCTCATGACTACTATGTAAGTATGTGACCATGTAAACATCAAAGGAATGTTCAAAGAGAAGTAAGGTACATTGTTGTTCCATACAAATTTTACCCTTTTTTGTGCAAATCATGATCTCCAAAGATGTCCTTTCTTGAACTCAAGAACCGTTGGAAGTAAGCAATTAAATCAGTCATGTTGTTCCCACAAGGGGGCTGTAGTAAAAACAAAAAATCTGATTTTTTTGTTATTGCACAAAATCAGAAACACATAACAACTGTAGATGTGCACCAAAATCAGTAATTCCTTCCCAATAAAGAGGCTATAGTAGAGGCCAAACAAAATCAGAAACACAAGGAATAATATCTTCTCCTTGACATGAGTAACAAAGTACCTCCAAAACCAATTTTTTTATGTATGCTGGGTGGTTGTAATGAATGACACAACATAAAAATTTTAGAAACAACTTTTTCAGACTTCTTATCAACAATTTCAAGCTTCTTTGTTGGCTGTAGTAGTGGCATAGAAACTGAGTTTTCTGATTGCACAAAATGTCAAAATCAGAATTATACCAAGCAACATTTTTCTTTGGTGTAAGTGTCAAAATGCTTTCGAAATCAAATTTCTTATGCATGATGGGTGGCTGTAATAGATTGCTCAACTCAGAATTTTCAGAAGCAAAATTTCCATACCTTCCAACAACAGTTTCAGCCCTCTTAGTTGGTTGCCATGTACAAACAATGTGTCCTTTTTTGGGTGTCAATGGCCAAGATTGTTTCCAACAATTTCCTGAATTTTTCTGAAAGGAAAAAAACAAAATTTTCTTCACCAATTTACCTTGTCAACTGCTGCTCATGATTTGAGAAAACAAAATTTTCTTCGCCAATTTACCTTGTCAACTGCTGCTCATGATTTGAGCCTTTGTCCAATCTACAATAGACCTTAAATCTTCTTCCAGGTCCTCCATATCATCCCTTCCAATTGGTTGCCCATGTATGGAAGCCAACTTATTCCTTGCATTGCCCTTTGCAAGGGATCTCCAAAATAAACCTACAAATGAAACAAGCAAGTTAGGACAAACATTGGTGTTTAATAACACGCTTTTGATCCAATTGTCAATCTCTAGGATCATAAGGTACATCATTCCTTGTTGCCTTGGTCCTCCCTTGCAATTCTTTCTTACTTGAAAACCAAGAGGTATTTTCTTGTTGCTTTCGATATGAATGTAGCAACTTCCTATTTCCTTTTTTTAACCCCTATGATGGCTTGGAATTCATTTATGTATCTTTGAACCACCCTCTTCATGTTGAAGGGTGTGACGCTCACCTCCTTGAGACCCATGCATAACATGTACACCAAAAAATCATGAATGAGACAAGCTGGAAATGCAAAAGACCATCAAATGGTTATCAACGGCTCTTGCAATGACCCATGGGTCATAACACTTGTCACCTCTTACCATTCTCAAGTCTAGCCAAGTTTTTCCCTTGGCGTATCCATTTAAAACACCATAGACAGGGGCTGTATAAAAATTGTAACAACCCTTAATTGCTTGCCTTTTCCCTCCAAAAGATAATGCACACTTTGCATAACTTGAAACTTGTGATCCCATATAGCAAGCTTTTACCACAGTATCATAGAACAATGCATTATTTCTTATGTAGTGCATCCTTTCACCTAAAAACTGAATTGTAATTATTGTAGTTGATTTACCAACAACAATACATACCTCAAGCTTTGCCATTGGTTGGATACCCTCCTCTTGCATTTTCCTTCTAAACACAATGATTATATGTAGCTTCCTTAACCTTTGGAAGTTCTGATTTTTTTGTTACTTCCACCTTAATGTCTACCATTTGCAACTCCATTAGTTGCTCCATAGCTAGTCAGAAACTTTCAGTAGTCTGCACTTGAATTTTTGGTTCTTGTGGTTCAAAAAATTCAATCATTGGCTGCCCTTTACTAAGCTGAAACAACTCTTTTTGCTGCTCCAAAATCTCTGATTTTTCTTTCATTTAATGCAAGCGTTCCAACTCCTCAAAGTAAAGTTCCAGATCACTCCAATTAAATCTCCCAATGAGCCACCTGCTGGATTCATCATAGGTATTTATGAGATGGTGCTCATGGGTTACCAACCTATGGTGCCACCAATCATAGGCAACCCCCTCTAAATGTGATATAGCAAATTTCATGGCCACATTTTCCTCCATAGGACGAAGTGAAAGGTATTTGTCTACCTTATCAACCCATGCATTAGCTGAAATATCTACAAAATTGTCAAATATGGGAATAACAAATTCACCAAAAGCATCATGTACTCCCTTTTGTCTACACTGGTTCATCCTATGACTACATCTTCCTCTCTTCCATATCACAAACTCAATGAGATTTAGGGCCTTTCGGATAGAGGGTGGAAAGGTCATGTATTCTTCATAGGTTTCCATCAGATCAATCTGAATAGAAGGCTTCCCCTTCATATCTTCCATGTCATGTAACCCTTCAATTCCCACAGTTAGCCAAGATGTTGGCTCTGATAGCACTGTAATGTCCCCAAATGGGACAATTAAAACAAAGAGTTTTCCAACAAACCCTTAGGCAAAACTAAAAATAATCTAAATTCTGTCCTAAAAACTAGTAAACCCTAGCAACAATAGCTGTTCAAATTTCAAGCAATAACACTCTACAATAACCCTAATAATTAATGAATATAAAACTACAAAAAAATACCTCTTTTTGTGGCAAGATGGACTGACGATGTAGCTAAAATTTCTTTGCAATACTTATGATTTTTAAGATGTTGGTACAACTGCATTTTTCCCTTTCAATCAGCATTGAAACCCTTGCACAAACTCACAATAAATATGCCAAAAATCCCTGCAATTTATTAGGGCCTCTAAAGAACAAATTAAGGTTGCCAAGAGTCAATTTAGCCCCTCCAAACAAGTCGCCGCACTTAGAAAAATTGGAGAAACAAATCTGAAAATCGAAACCTTGTTCTATCTTCAACAAGGTCTCCAAGCTCTTTAAATCAAATTGCCTCACTTGAAAAATTATTAAAATAAATTTCAGAATGTAAAATAAATTATTCTCTTCAATATTAGAGCCCAAAAACACTCTAACAACCTGTCCAAGTGAATCGCTCCATTAAGAAAAATTATACAAATAATTTTTTGAATTACTTACTTTATTTTCAGCGCTCAATAATTTATTATTTGTCTCAAGCAGCTGAAATTTTAGAAATTCTTATCTTCCAGAGTATTTGGAATTTCAATGCAAAAGTTAGCTCAAAATGATCACAAATATAATAGCTATCAAACAAAATTAGAATCAAAATTTTTCCTCTATGGAAAATCCCTCAAAAGTTGACCTGAAGTTCTAAAAACCTTAGTTACAACCTTGGTTCTTTTAACTTTGTAAATGGAGCTCAATTGCGCAACCAAACAATGAAAAACTAATGCAAACAAGTCTCCTAGTTATTCACTTTGCTTTTGAACAAGGTGGTGTTATAAAACACCTTTGTAGATTCAATTGCATGCAACCATGCAAATCTGAAGCGCAATTATAACTTTTGAATAGAGCTGCCCTATGTGAAAGAATGGAGGTTTTTGTCCTCAAACTCATTTGTGCATTTGAAGGGTTTCATCCTCAAGTCATTTGTTCAAGCTTGACATACTTGAGCATAATATTCAATATTTCAATAAACATCCTCTTCGAATGAACAATTCACGTTCTTTTTATATCCATGCCCCAACTGTGGCATCTAAAATAGGAGGGAAACTCTCATTTTTAAAATATTAAAAGAACCTCCTTATAATCTCACTTTAGGCCTTAAGTGTCATTGACCCTTAAGAAGGCCTCAACTTAAGTGAAAATTAAATTATTATTACTTTATTTTAAGTGTTTAAAAATACTTTTTATTTTAGTAATAATACTATTTTAATTTCAAAATGGGAACATACAGTTAATAGAAGTAATGCCAGCATGATCCTTTTGAAGTTTTTTATTGGACGTATTTAACTTAATAAGCATATCTGCAATTAAATGGATGCAACATTGTGCTTGAATAATTCTTGCCAAATCATACTTTTTTCTTCCTCCAACTCCCATTCTTTCAACAATGCATGCATGATTTCACAAGCCTTTCCACAACTTTTTCTCTAGAGAGCCACCTAATTTGATGAATTTGCAACACTTCTAACCTACTGATTTGAAATAACTCCATTAGCTCTCTTAATGCACCACATCTTTTAGTAGATTTCTTAAGCCGTGAGTAAATTTTTTTTGCAATTTTATTAATAAATTGTAGCTCTAGAAAATAAGATGAAGCATCATTGCTACCAATGCTTCTCGATAAGCCATGCAATACATATCTAATAATTGAGGAGCATCTTGATGAAGCTTAGTAGATAAACCTTTATGGATGCTCCTCATAATAGAAGCCCTATCAAACCCAAATCCAACTAACTTCATGATAAATCCATCTCTACTAAAAGAGTTGTCATGGCATCATATGTAGATTGAGTTGTTCCATCCTTTAGTTGAAGGAGGCATATAAATTTTGTTACACATTGACTTCTTCCTTCATTTGTCAAATATGCAAGTAATATAAACTATCAAATGTAATTTTATAGTCTAATCAGTACTTTCATCAACTAAAATTGAGTAAAATGGATTGCAAAAATTTTCATTTTTAAAATTTTGCCAATATACCTCTTTTGCAGCTTGTTGAAGCTCTTCACTAGATGTTGTATTTGTATATGCAGAGTATTCATCTTTTAGAGGCATGTGTAGAGTGCTTTTATACTTGTTCAAGTCACAAATTGGCTTATAGAGTTCTAAAGATAAATCATGTGTGGCAACAAAATACATAGTTTCAATTACTAATATGAATCTCTCTCAGCATCTACCATTAGTTCTACATGTTTGGTAATTAGAATACCACTTCATTTGCTTGCTCCATTCTAAAGTTGTAAAGCAAATTTATGAGGCTTTGATTCTGCATCGGTTTTTAGACCATTGACTTGAAGGGTGATACTTCCATCTTTAGCAAATGGAGTTTCTCTCTTATATTTTACACACAAAGAACACTTTATCCTTTCAACACCATTGCAATCTTTTACAGCATAAGCCCGTGGAAATCTTGTTTTCTATTTGGACTTGAATGTTATTTTTTGTTTTTTTGTTGCTTATTCCTCTTCCAGAATTTGTTCTCCCATCCAATTCATCGTCTTCTTCATGTGTCCGAACATCAATGTCTTCATTTTGGGAATGACGATATTGATTAAAATCTTGAGGGGTACTAAATGCATCAGCAAGTGATAATTGTCTTTTGTCCTCCTTAGGACGACTAATAGAAGCCATTTTCTCGCAATTTATACCTATTCAATGAAAAAATTAATATAGGACCTAAACTAATTTGGCCACAAGATTATGTTGAAACAAATAAATATCTAAATTTAATGATAAACCTAGCAAGAATCAATGCATTTTGGGTTACAATAAAAAATATCTTAAACACAACGAATATGCATCACTAAGGTAATTAGTGATAAAATTTGGATTTTACATACCATTTAAAATTCAAATGCCAAATATCATTACTAATGCAAATACCAAAGTGAGATCAATTCAAAGTGAACTCTGTCATTGCTATGGACCCCTGTGAAAATGTCATGCACTATAACCTATACTAGTATTTGTTATTTACATATTACAATGAAATTATAAATAAAACCCTTATTTCTACTTTCTAATTGATAGGTTTCAATTAGACAATCTTACAAAATAATTTCTTTAAACTTGTAAACCTCAGTTTTCCTTATAAATTACTTAATGTACAAATAAAAATAAGTATATGAACATACCCAATAATATATACATATATAATTCATGCAAATTGTAGAACCCTTTAGAAATATGTGGGATTGATTAATTACCATGCCAAAAAATTGGGAGAAAAGCTTGAATATAAGTAGTCTATTTGTGGGTGTGGGTGATTGATGCTTTGAGGCCTTCCAAAATGACATCATTTATATCTTCGAGGAATGCCAACCTCTGCAAAGGTGCTTCCAATGCAAGCTACTGCTGCTGCTGTTTCCATCTTTCCTCTGATCTTGGAGCTTGAGATTAATTGTCATTGGGTATTACGTGACTGCCATTACCAACCTTTGTGTCGCCCTCCTTTGCTATTACCAATCTCCTGCTGTTATTACCAGAAATCTCATAAAAATTTAAAATTCTAAATAATTGTACCTTAAAATCTCACATGTTTATCCAGAAAGACATAGACATATATCAGAAACTGTTGTGCATAAAATCAAATTCCTGAAACATTAAAAATGGGATTCATAACCATATAATAATATATTTTTCCTTGTGATTCATGAAGATGAAACTTGAGTAACCTCCAAAGGTAGCAGTCCCATTCTTATTAGTGCCGTTGTAAGTGAAATATAATTTGTTTGTATTTTTTCAAACAATTCACATATCTTTTCTATATTTCCACGTTTTACAAGCAGCATTTGCTGCTTTAGTTTATGTGAATAGTATTTATAGTAATTGTAAACTAAATTTTTCCCATTTCTTTTAATTCACTAACACAACTTTTTAACAAAAAATAGAAAAATAAATAAATATTATATTTATTTGAAAAGATAAATAATTTATTTTGTATAAAATAAAGATATTAATTTGCAATTTATGATATGCATTATTTTATCTAATGACACAAAATATACAATAGAAATATTTTATATTTTCAAACTTCTAGATGAAATTGATAAATTGGCATTGGGTTTGCTTCAATACATTCTTAACTAACAAGTTAGTTGAGCTCATTAGATTTTCAGAAGTGCTGATCGGGCCATATGAAAAAAATTGTATTTATGCCATTTGAATTTTGTGGAAGATAAGAATAAAATATAATCAAACTTTACAAGAAATATGAGTAATATTTATCCAAGGGTCACTTTCTCCACTTAGCTTGTCATGAAATGGCACTTCACACTCTACTCTTTATTAAAAAACCAGTCCAAAATACAAAGCTTGCTAAGCCCTATGTTTTTGTCTTCTTCTACCAATGAAGAGATGAAAAAAAACTACATAAACATGGCTTTTTTGATATATAATATAATTGTAGAAACATCAAAGCTGTAGACACAGCGTAAGAGTTGAATGGGAATATTATGACTAGGCCGTATTTTTACATACTGTCAGCACATACGTTAGTGCTTGATAAAAGGTGACAAATAGAAGCATGTAGCGTGTAACACATGCACACACACACAAATTCTGGGTGGTGCCGACAAACATTTTCTAGATTAATTAACTCTTCCTGGGTGGTGCAGACATATATCAGAAACTGTTGTGCATAAAATCAAATTCCTAAAACATTAAAAATGGGATTCATAACCTCATAATGATATATTTTTACCCATGATGAACAAAGATGAAATCTGAGTAACCTCCAAAGGTAATGGTCCCATTCTTATCAGCGCCATTGTAAGTGAAAACTAATTTCAGTAAAGATGAATACTGCATAAGCAGAGAGACATCTAAAAGACTATTACGCCCATCTCTGCTAAGTTTTTCAACATGCGCAAATTCTGTCAAAATGTTCAGTACAGATCACTTGCGTTGGGTTTACAGGGGACTTACTTGGCAACACGGCGAGACAGTTGAAAGCAAAGGGCACAAAATTAAATAACAAGGTTAAGGAAATGAAAATTATAATGTTGCTAATGTGCCTCTTAGATTAAGCAACATAAGAATCATTAGCTTTGAATCGCGAATCCCCAATGGAATGCCTACAAATTTAACTCCATAAGAAAAACAGAGACAAATTTTGGATGATGGATTATAACTTGAAGACAAAAATGGTAGATTATGCTGCAGACGTGGCATGACTACCGTCAAGTGGAACAAAATTCTATTAAATGATCATTAAGTGGGATTTATTCTTGATGTGACTTGAACAGTCTGGCTTAAGCAAATGGCAGGCACAGGCAGGTCTGCGCTAATTGTTTAATATTTGTTCTTTGGAATTTCCAGTACCAACACCATAGTTACCAGGTTCGGAAATCCGAATGCGTTTGAGAGGCGGAAAAAATGCGAAATGCGAAATTTTTGAAAAAATCGGGAAAAAAATCCGGTTCAAAAAATAAAATAATATATATATATATATATATATATATATATATGCAAAATATTTCAATCTACTAAGGAATGAACATTAATTTAACACTTGTAAAAATGAGAAATGCATAAGAATTTCAAACTTGAATTACATTAAAAGATTGCAAAATATTCATAGTTTAGAGCCTAAGCTCAAAATTGATATAGACCTTAAGTTTCAAACATTTGCAACATCAAACCCAGCTTCAAAATCAAAACTAGCACTAACACTAGCACCATCAACGAATCCTCCATCCAGCTTCATCAACACTATCAATATTTTCCTCAACTTCTTCAAAGGATGGTTCTTCAAGATGAAGATTGTCACCTTCTTTTGCAAGATTGTGCTCAGGCAATCTTAAATTGCTATGAACAAACACAAGATCTGACAGCTTTTTGGCTCTTAGTCGATTTCTCTTATTAGTATGGATCAAATCATGCGTACTCCAATTTCTTTTGCATGCAGAAGCATTGGCGCATTGACTGTGGACACGCACGACAAGCTTTTGTAACTCTGGGGTAGAAGAACCATACGTCTGCCACCATAAATGGGGATCCATGCTAACAATGTCTTCTTGTGCCACTTTAAACCACTCGGCCACTCTCCCGCAGTGTTGAGACCACTTGCAGGCAAGCAAAATGGGAGCCACTCTGAAATCTTGAAACCTTGAAATATGGCTAAGTTTGAAACTCTAAAACCCTGGAATCTGACGAACTCTGAAATATGATAGGATCCTCCAAAACCTAGAATTTGCATTATAGCTCCTAGCGGTCCGAAACCCCTTTCAAACACCCTGAAAGTATATAAATAAAATATAACTTAAAGTATAAGTTTACATTTATATATGGACATCTAGTTTGTTATACTTAAATGTTTATTTTATTTCTATATTGTTGGGTTCGGGCTAGATTTACATTTTCTAAATTTTTTTTTGTTGACTTCCATTGTTTCTCCCTGTCCGTACAGTTTTAATGTCAACAAATACGGCAAACCGAATTTTTTAATGCGGAAGCCTGCAAAAAAGCGGAACGTTCCGGATTTCGGCCAGATGCGGCCGAATCTGGTAATTATGATGGTCACTGCAACACATCTCTTTTCAAATCGTGATATTTGATGTCCTAAAATAGTATAAAATATAATATAGGCACAATATACTATCACCTCACCTCAACTTGTGTAAAGCTACCAAATAAATAGATTAAATTACGAATCAGAAAATTGATTCCCAGTACCAATGAAGATATGTGATTTTTAATATGCATTGATTTCCCTACGACATAATGGCATTGACGGGTATTTTTAAGTAGAGCCCTTCTTTTGTCATTTTTATAATGTATGTATACTTCTATGTTGTCAAACATTTCATAAATTTTGATTTTTTTTGACAGTCTATTTTTACATTGCATTTCTTTGACGAGTTTGAAGCCCTTTGGACGGGCTGGGACAGGTTCAATTTTGTTCACTGGTCCTAAAGAACCTTAACCATATCATTAAAAAATTTGTTTGGCAAGGAATGGATGAAAAATAGAAAATTCTGCTGCTCAAGTGGGACAATGTTTGCCTGCCAAAGAATGAAGGTGGGGCTGGCATAAGAAAGCTTGATCTCCGAAACCTTGCCCTGGGGTCAAATTGGTTTGGCACATGTATACTCAGCGTCAAGCTCTTTGGAGCAGATTGCTGCAATACAAGTACTTTGGCGAACTTGTCTCAAGCAACATTGTCTTTGTTGCAAAGCCCTTGAGGGGCTGTCACATGTGGAGTTTTCTATTGAAGATCCGCTCCATCATCACTGATCACATCTCTTGGGAAATAAATGATGGAAGAACGACTGCATTTTGGGATGACTCATGGAATGGTCATAGGGCATTGCAAGATTATCAAGAGTTGGACGAAGCTAGGGCAGTACTCTCTATTGTTTGGGGTAGAAAGGTAGAAATTACCTTGAGGTAAGGAATGAATGGGGTACTGAGTCATGGAAATGGATAAACTTGGATGAGGCACCCATCCCTATTGGCCAACGAACCTTCTTGGCCAATATACTATCCAAGAGGAAGGTATTCTTAAATGGCAAAGAAGATGCTATTCAGTGGATAGGAGCGAAACCAGACAACTATTCAGTAAAGTTGGGATACAAAATGGCTGAAGTTTTTGAGACAGCCTATGTTTGGTCTAAAGTTTCTTTGCTAGAACAAGGTGGGATTGCCTAAGGCTGGTGCTTTTGCATGGTTGGCAGTGCAGAATAGAATCGTGACTCATGATAGACTACAAAAAATGGGAATGGAAGAACCTTCTAGATGTTGTTTATGCCTCAGCGTTGAGGAAAATGCCGACCACCTTCTCTTCTCTTGTCCCTTTGCTGCAAAATGTTGGGATTGGCTTTGTGAAAAACTACATTGGCATTGGACTAGGCCCCCCTCTTCTTCAGTGTTTTCCACTTGGTACATTGGCCTGCTCAAAGATGCCTTCTCAAGTTTATGGAAAGTTGGCCCAACCATTTTGGTTTGGACAATTTGGAACAAAAGAAACAAACAAATTTTTGAAAGGAATTTTCCATAACGGAAATCTTGAATAAAGTGGAAATAGCCATCTCTAAAATTGTCTTTTCTCATGCGAAAATATTCTTAGGGTATCTTTCTGATTGTGATAAGTTGTTTAGACCTAACTAGGCATTGCTACATGTTCCCCCCGTTAATGGGTCTGGCATAGTGATTTTTGGTCAAAGGAGGGAGGATCACACAGAATGGGTCCCTCCCCCTCCTGGAATGTTCAAAATGAACTTCGATGGTGTGGCCAGAGGCAACGTAGGAGCCTATGGAAAAAGTTGTACAATGAAAGACCATTATGGGTCCCTAATAAGAGCGACTTTTCTAAAACTGGTGGATGGGACGAATAATGGAGCAAAGGCTTAGGACCTTGCTCTTGGGTTGGAGCTTGTGGTCCAATGTGGAATAAAAAAATTAATTATTGAAGGGGATTCAATGGTGTTGATATGGGCTCTCCGCAACCACAAAGCCAAATCATGGAATTTTGAGAACATCTTGGGGCGAGTTTGGCCTCTCTTAGACTCTCTAACGATGTGGGAGGTGAGTCATTGCTTCTAAGAAGCCAACTCAATAGCCAATCTCCTCGCTAATCAAGGCATTACGCAAGCTGAGGAGTTGGTTATTGACAATCAGGGGGATGCTTGGCCTGGTTTGAACATGTTGGTAAGGGATTGAATTTGATGATGGTCCCCATAGCTTCTAACTCCTCGCCTAATTGGGAGCTCTTAATGCTAACGGAAAGGTCAACCAATGATCCATGTAAATTGTTAGGGTAGTGGCATAAACCTACACGTGGGAAGGTGATAATTGCTTGGCATGGTAATCATGGTACGTTATTGAGCCATTGCATACAATGAATGCGGAAGGAGGTGGTTTTGATTTCAATTTGAAAGGCGGATGGTGTGGGAAGCTTATGGAAGCAAGGGAAACATCTAAACAAACTTGTGTTCTCCGTTCAACACCTTGAGATGAGTGAATCGGGTCGGAATAGGATAGAATGGGATGAGGAGCTAGCTGTAATTGAGTCATTACTGTTTCTATTTGAAGAGAAGTGTGAGATGGCGTTTTGCAGCCAAGATCAGAGGGAAGACTTAAAAAAGTCTTTTGGGCTCCTACAAAGCAAATCATAGAGGCTATTTGGGCTATAGTGGGTTCTATTTATGTTCACTCAAGCATTCACAACAAGGTCAACTTGGAATTTGCCTCTATTTTTGTGAGCAATGCCCTGTGAGCCTTAGGGGATAAGGTCACTCAAGAGTTGTTGAGAAGATGGTCTGCCCTAGCTTCCGTCTTGGGCTGCCTCAGACTTTGAACATGGTTGACATGGAGGTTCCTCTACCCTAAATTTTTTCAGGGGTGGAGCATATAGGGCTAATTCCTATGCTTGTTTTTTGGGAGTTGGAGGAACTGTTTATGGTGTTGGTGGATTATATGGAACAATTACAAGCATTCATCAGATATAATAGCACGATAGGGATGGTTTTTCCACATATGAACTTGGAAAATCTTAAGTCCTCGTTACTTTTGCTCAAATGGTGCTTGAAAAACGATCGACAGTTAAGGTGATGGCTGTTGCAAACTTCCTAGTCCAAGGTTATGCAACAAAAAACCACCTTTCGGGATCTATGTATGCTAGGGAAGCTAGCTCATCAAGAAGAGGTAATCCTGGGAGTAATGGACGTGTGATTCGCTTTCAAGCCTCCCTGATTTTCATGCATAGAAGGTTGTCGGCAGCAAGATCAGCCCCAAGGATTAGTGGCATCCTCAAGAAATGTAGGAGGAATGTTGGGCAAAGAGCCCTTGGCTATGGGAAAGCAGAGAATGTGGTTGGAAAGACTTGCAAATCCGCAGATGTAGGTGGGGCTTAGATGGAGACAATGTGGAGGCTGGCTAGGTGGAGTGTGAGGTGAGTGGTGGAGCTGAGGGTGTGGAAGGTGACAACAAGGAACCTATGGATGTGCTGACTTAGTGGGGTTATGTTGTGTTTAGGTCTAATCTAGGGGAACTTGTTTTGTGTTTTGGTATGTTGGAATGCCAACTCATGCTTGTATAGCTTGGTTATGGTTTTTTGTTTCCAGGTACATCCCCTGCTTGTGTTTATTTTTGGACTAAACATTTGGCAATGATTATTTTTTGCGGTTGCTTTATTGTGGAGTTTCCAATAATGCAATCAATGTTTGTATGTTTCTCTTTATAATGAACGGCTAAGGGAACCCCCAATCCTTAATTACCCATGAAAACAAAAAGAAATAAAAGGTAGCATTTTAAATGTATATCTTGAAATAATATACAATTGAAATAATCATATTGATAAGAAATGAAAAATATAAAAAGAAAACATAAATGATAAAAATAACAAGTTCGAGAGCAGATTTTTTCGCAGCTGCCATTCTTGTCATGCTTCCTTGTCAATTGCCACACTCTTGCATTCATAACCTACTACTTTTCCTTTTTCCCTGCCGCATTCTAATGTACCTCTCATTCCTTTCTTGCCCTTTACGCCTTTCAGTATCTTTCACGGTTCCTTCCATCACCACCCTTAACGTTTTTTTCTCACACAGCTTGCATTCACCATTATTTCTGTTTTCTATTATATCGTTCTTCACAAAATTATCTACTGATTTTAACAAAGATGTAAGTTGAGGATTCCCAGTAGAGCTGAAATCTGATCATAATCCAATTTACATAAATATTGAAATTCATGGAATTAAACAACAAGAAGTGCATGCCCTAGCCAATTGAGAGAAGCTGCTAGCAAAATGTAATGTTCTCATGATCTAGGAAAATCAAAATATCTTCAAAACAACAACGAAAAAGAGCTTTCAAGAATTGAAAAAAGAGAGAACAGGGAACACATCTAGCTGTCTTATTAATGAATATAATCCAGGAAACTTTGAGCACATGAAAAAGATCTTGACCATAGAAGCAAAAATAACACTTGCAATTACTCACAAGTAATCACTGACCACCCCTCAAACCATGCTGAACGTAATCTTCAAGCTGAGTTTTTACTAGAACTGCGGTCAATTATCAAAAGCCCACGTGTAATTGGAAAAACTACCAAAATCCTGTGAGTTATCCCAAGTTTTTCCCATTTTACTCCGAAGTAATTGAATTCCATTTACACTTTTAGAGTGTTGTGCCATTTCCATTTTTATGGAATGCAACAATGATCTTGACATAGGAAAAGGAAGCAAGACAACTTTCGACAAATCTGTGACTTTATGAAGAATGCAAGGTAGCAAGAACCCTGAAATAGCCAGGTAGAGAGGAGGAAAAGGGAAAGATATATGAAGTTGAGTCGGCCATAGTTCACATACAAGTACTCTACTCGGACTCGGCAAACCAAAAAAAATTTGACTCGACAAATACTCGGCAATACTCATAAACTTAAAAAAATGCTTAAATTTTTTTAGAAAACATTAATTTTATACAAATTACAGTTACAAAATGTATCAAATGAGTTTGTAAAACGTTGGCAAAAGTGTTTTATATTAAATTTGAATACAAATGAAGTACAAAATTGCATCATCATGCGAATACAACAACAAACCGTTACTTATAAATTTATGATGCCTGTCATTGAAAATCATAATTAAAAATTGCATATCGATTCAAGTTACAAATAACAAGAATCTACAATTTCCTCTTCCTTGTTCTTGTGAAAAATATGTGAGATTGAGAGGTTCGAGTCCTCGCACTCTGTTGCATCTCTTCGCTCTATCTAGAAGTCTACGCCTGCAACTCCACCCTGATACCAAATAGCAGTTACTCCTTTGCTACATGTTCACCAACATCTACAAAATGTCATCCAATTCAATCTCTCATGCTTCTGCTGTACCACTACCATACACCCTCCATAGCTTGCCCCTTGAAATCAACAATTTCATTTTCCATGAACAAGGGGGTCTACTTGTCCTGCACAATCCAGTCACTTTAAGGATCGATCTCATGCAAATCAGTAGGCTACTATGATGTGTCCACCTTTCTTGTGTGAAGTCAAATGTTGTATTGCACAAAAACTAGGTCATTGAGGCATTGTTGAGTCAACTTATTGTGCTTCTTCGCATGAATGACATTAAACAAACTCCAGTTGTGCTCACATCTAGAAGCACTACAAGGTTGAGATAAAATTTGGTGAGCTAGCTTTGAAGATTTAGAGTATTTCCATCCCAATCTTTCCACCATGAACCTGCAAATATGATATTCAAAATTTTGTAAGTAATTAATAGTTGTAAATTTGTAACTTGTAAAGTATAAGTTAAGACTTCGATTTTTATTACCTAGTGTCTGGGTGGATCTCCCACGAATAGTTAGTGCCAAATAAAAGAGCCTCTCCCTAGCTTGCCTATAGTTCTACAACTCTGAAATAATGAGGTCCCTCACCTCAGTCTTTGTGGCCATCCTCTCAATGAATGTTGAGAGGCCTTTCATAACCTCTCTATTGACATTTGTGAAGCCATCAGAGTAAGAAAACCTGGAATTAAGGTAGTACCTTGCTGCATGAATGGGTTGGTGGAATTGATCGTTCCACCTCTGATCAATTATTTTCCAAATGGGATCAAATATGTCTTTATCCCCTATAAAAGTTTTGGATGGCCTTTTTGGCCCTATCCATGGCCTCATAAATGTATCCCATTGGGTTTTGATCCCCACCGACCAAGTGTAAGACCCTCACCAAAAGCTCTGACACCTACAAAGTTATAAACAAATAAAGTTAAAAACTTACAATTTAAATAAATACTTTAAAAATTTGAAAATAAAAGAATTGACATGAAATTGAAATTTGAAGTTACCTTGATGATCTCTATGACTCTCTTTGCAAAGGCATCATAAAAAACTGTCTTTGCGGTCCTCGTTCCATCAACTTTCTTTGAATATGTTGAGTCCAACCATGCTTGACTCAGATATCTTACGTCAATGGTATCAACAAAGTATAAATACTTTGCAATGTAAGGAAGTTAGTTGCAAACTTGTGACAACTGCTCGCACAAGCTCTTTCCCTTGGTGTGATCTCTTATCAAGTTGGGAAACTAAGGGTGATTATAAATGTATTTAGTGATGTTTTTGACATCTTTTGCAAACAACGTCACCCAATTAATTGTTTGTCCTCCAAAAGAAGGTCAAGGCAAAGGGTTGCGCAAGGGGTCCAAAAAAGTGATGGATGCCTCTCCTTAAGTAGTCTCCCAGCTTCCACATATGTTGTTGCATTGTTAGTGACAACTTGCACAATATTCATGATGCCCACCTTTAAGACAACCTCCTCGAGCATCAAACTCGAAGTTTCTGCGTTCTTTATTTCGTTAGAGGCATTAATTGAATTAAAAAAAACCATCTCACCATTTGAAGCTGTTTAAAAATTGATGAGGGTCTAGTTTCTTCCATTTGTCCAACCATCTGAAAGAATGGTGCATCCGAACTTCGCCACTGTTTCTTTTGATCTTCCATAATTGACTTTGCATTTTCAACATCTTGGAGCAACCTCCCACTTAAGTCTTTTGGAGAGGGCGCCTTGTACTTTTTCCTTGCAATTTTCAATGCTATCACCAAATACTCAAGTATGCACTGTTCGCTACGTTGAAAGGAAGATTGTTGTAGTACCAAAAAAATTTGCATGTGTTTTATCTACTTCCACGTACACCTCCTTGTTCCACCTTGTACCTTGCAGTGAAGGTTGTGTCCCAAGTATGTTTCTAGGTTAAAAAAAGCTATGTGATTGGCTTTTGCTTGAATTGGATGTGCTTCACATGCGTGGACCACGACTAGAGCCCACAATATTTGTTATATATACCTCAATTTCCATTGTTGATGCAGGAGTTATGGCTGCTTGTACCCTTGCCCTTGTTAGTTTTTTCTCATATAACAATGCAAGCACTGTGTTCATCTGCCGTTTTGCCTCTTCTGTGGTATTGGGACATAGTGTGACGTTGCAGCAAGGAATGCATGCAATATGATACTTGAGGCGATTGATGCCTCTAGAAACCTTTTTCGAGCAAAACGTGCAAATTACACTCCCCTGGGATGGTCCGGCCTGTATGGCATACTTCCAAGTAGTGGTATGACTTTTAGCGAGACAACTGCTACTCGTCAATGCTGACCTTGATGCAACATTGGATACCATTGTATGCTAACAGTTAACTTGTAGCATGTTTAAATGCAAAAAAATGAAAAAGCATTTAAAAAAAACTTAAACTATAAAATTGTAAATGTAAACACTAAACTCTATATAATAAAAATGCAAATAAATTTAAAAATGACATCTAAAAAAACCCTAAACCATAAATTTGTAAAACTAAACCCTACAAATAGGAAAAAACCAACAATTTTATTCATAAATTGTGAAAAACTATTGTAAATCATGAATAAGAATTATGGAATTGAATGGAATGCACGTAAAATTTTCAAACATGTTTAGAAACCTAATATTAACAATTTACAAAGAATTTACATGGTTGGAAATAAAGGGAAAAAAAAATTAACCTGGAAATTGAATTCCCCAAATTGGCTCTGGAAATCTGCTACAAGCTCTCTCTAAATCGCTTAGAGGATGCGCTCAAATGTTGTGTGATGAGAGTGTGGGGGCATGTGTCCTTAAAAAAGAGAAAATTCTATGTTTTTTGCATTTTTACCTATTTTTTCCATGTTTTTTTCCACTTTTTAAACTTGTGTTGTCTGTGTGTTTCAAACCACGACGATTTTGTGCACAGTACTTACGGTGAGTACTATGAGAATACTCATACAGACTCGATGTTTAAAACATGGGAGTATAAGTGAAGTATACTTGCAGGGTAGGATTTCGGTGAGTACTCGCCAAGTATGCTATCCATATGAACGATTGGCGAAGACAAAAAAAGCAACATATTTCCTAAATTGAGAAGGCCCGACTCCCCTTCCATTAGCATGTTACTAAAACAAGCAACAATCATTGTCCAACATTAAGATTTAATAATTTCCAAACCTCGAAATACTAGGCCTGTGATTATCATGGCCATTATACCAGTGGTACTCAAATAGAGCATTTGCCATGGCAAGCACCACACAACTAGAAACAATCTCTCCATTTGCACATTCCTTCTTGAGCCTCACCTAAACACAACATCATGGTTGTGGGAGATGATAGCACATAACTAAGCAAATGAAAGAATCAATCAACAAATGTTCCTTTTCTTTCCTCTTTCACCCATCATCAAATCCAACTCCTAATCCAAAGCAAAAAAAGGATCATATTTTTGGACCTCATGAAGGTTCTTAAAGTCAAGCATCCTCTCTCTCATCTTTGACTTGGGGTATGAAATTGCCTTGGTTTCCAATGCCAATCTTTCCTAGATTCAACCCAACTTCAAAATCCTAGAAGTGAGCCCTGAGGAACTTGACAACGAACTTCCTCCTCCTATGGAATCTTTTGGAGAGTAGAATGTAATGACTATTGAGGATACCTTGGATAACTTAAGTATTGAATAAAACCATACGTTGGTTAAGATTGGAGTTAATCTCTCTCTTGAAGAAAAAAAAGCCCCTTGTAGAGTTCTTGCACAATTACACTGATGTGTTTGCATGGGAATATGTGAACATCTCAGGGATGGACTCATTAGTTTCTAAGTTACCGGTTCATTTTGGGTTTGGGTTCAAATGATATTTTTTGGCCTTGGGTATGTCTTGGGTTTGTCCGTACAAAAAATATATTAAAAATTAAAAAATATAGAAATTCTAGCCTAGTAAATAATAAATTAGTGACATTGTCATTAACCACATAGTATGCATATTGATATTAAAAACAGAATATCGAAATAATCACAAAATACTTACTGAATGCCAAATATCATGATAATCATTAATCATTAATATCAATAATTATTTAGTTAGATGAGACGTTTCTTTTGTGAGCTTAGTTTTGTAATTATTTAGGCAGTTTTTTAAATATTTACGTATATAGGTCAAGTGGGCAGTATTGTATAGATCTTTGTGCTGGAAAAGTTCCAACCAACTGAAGATGAGCGCGCAGTTGTGCAACAAGCCTTTGGGGCAGTCGGATTAGCAGAACAGATCTGAGCAGGAGTGGGTTTTGACATCTCGAGTCAAGAATGAATGTTGCTGCTCTCATGGAGGAGGCCAAGATGGATAAAATGGTTGCCAAGGAAATCAGTTTGATAGACGGAATTACAGACAACCTGTTGACGTTGTTTCAACTAAATACCACCTATGTTGATGCCCGTCAGGGTTAGTCTCAAGGATTTGCTTCCTTTGTGCAGTGGTTAAAAACCAGGCTAAAATAGCCAAGGCTGTTCATGCTTTGATCATGCTACTTCCAGGTGCAGAGAGAACAATGATAGAGCCATCATTGGTTATTTTGGATGCGTTTTGACCATTTTTTACTGTTTTTCCTTGCAGGTTCTGTCCGGGTTCTTCTGGCAGTCGAATTCAGGTGGCCCAAGACGAACCCTGGGCGGACCCGAACGGGTACCGGACCAGGACCAGGATCCGGCATGGACCCAATCATGGTTCTTTTGTGAAAATGGCCGAACTGGCAACTTAGATCAGTTGTGATCTGCAACATTGTGAAAATCCATGACTCTAAACTCATTCATCAAGAGCAATGCCCCATGGCCCCTACAGTTTCCCAATTGGTCAAGGAAGAGATTGAAAAAAGCATTTGTATGGGTTTCATAAATGCTGTCAATTACCCCAAATGGATATCAATTATTGTTCCTGTCCCCAAAAAGAAATTGAAGGTCTGTGTTTGTAGACTTTTGAAACCTTAATGTCGTTTGCCCAAACGACAATTTCCTAGTGCCTTGTATTGATATCATTGTTGATACCAAAGCTAGATTTGAGATGCTCTCTCTTATAGATGGATTCTTAAGATACAAGCAGCTTCGTCTACCCCCTCATGATCAACATAAGATGACATTCACTACTCCCTAGGGTACATTATGCTATGTTGTAATGTCCTTTAGCTTAAAGAATGTTGGGGCCCCTTGTCAACGAACAATTGTAGCACCCTCTTGGTATCACCTATAATAAAAACATATAAACATGATTCAATAAAACCCAAACTATATTTTTCTTTAAAAAGATTATACATATACTTATATTTGCACTTAGATAACGGAATATATATATACGCATTCACATTTGTAATTATATTTGTATATACTCACTGAATCTCAAGAGGTCTTGTTCACCAAGTTCAACTTTGGTTTACCTAGGGCTTCTAGAGACTTCACTAATAAATGTGGAAGGTTTAAAAACCTAGAAATCGACTATTCGTTTGATTAAATCAGATATTGGCTGCGAAAGTTACATCTTCAGGAACTGTTAATGCTGAAATACTGAAATCGTAAGATTAGGCTAAGCACTGATCAGATTGGATTTTCAATAATAATCTTACAAAATATAGCTGTGTGAGGTCTAAGATCACTTCAAGGAGGTGTAGTGATCCTAATTTCTTATATTTACAAAATTAAATTTAAAGTATAAGAATATAAAATGTATTGGAACAAATTTAATTTAAAGTATAGTAATATGAAATGTAATAGGATACAAATTAAATATAATACAAATGAAAACATACTACAGCAGTGCTTTTCCAAGCTGTGAAACGGTGCGATTAGAAAAGGTGTGAAGTACATTACAAGATGTGCTAATTACATTAAGGAGAAGCTATGAGTAAGCCTTAACGCAAAGCGACACCAAGGCTACCCAAAAAGGCCTTCAAACAAGCTTCAAAAAGACTGAAAATTCACCTTCACAGAAAGCTGCAAATTATCAAAACATAGGAGTTGCAAATTGGTCTAGAAAAGGTATGGATTGCACTACAAGAGGTGTGAGTAGCAAGGTGCAAAATGAGTGAGGAAAGATTAGTGATCAACTTGTTTCTTCCCAGCAGAATTTTTGCTGTGGATTTTACACTTATTGCAACCAAGTCTTTATGTAAAATAGAGTTAAATGAAGTGCATCATTGTTGTGAATCAAAGGGGGTTATAATCAAGTAGGATAGGTTTCAGACGAGGGAAACTCTACATTCTTTGGACTTCACATCTCATTTCCTCATGTGTCGTTACTACTTTGTGTTTGTGTAGGCTTATGCCAATCCCAAGGAAAATAAGGCTGCCCAACACCATTGACAAATTCAGCCTCCTCCACACATATGTATATTGACATATAATTGTGAATCTTCAACATGCTAGTAGCCTATGTTCATTCTTCTTACACAAGTCTAATGAAAGGAGCTTCTCGTAGAGATTCATACCTCCTTGTATGCAAGTACAGTGATATTATTACTTGTCTCTCTACTATAGGGTAATGTATATACATCCCTCTTAACTTCCAACAAGATACCACATGCATAAATCCCTAAATCAAGGTGCGCTGCAGCATGCAAAAGTGTAAAACAATGTCCCATTTTTTGGTCGGTTGTGACCATTTGACCGTGAAAGGTCCCTAAATGGAAATATGGGTTTGGTTGTTCGAAAATAAATGAAACTGACATGATTGGGCTTAGATATTTGATGTCATTGCATGTGTATTTGTTCTATTCTTTTTTAAGTTCAGATTTTTTTGGGATACTATTTAATATAAATTTTAAATTTATTTTTGGCCTAGAAGTAAGACACTATTATGCTTTGACTTCACAAATTTCCTTGGGGCCTTCTCTTTTGAATCAGTCGATTCTCAGTCAACTATATAATCATATAACACAAACAATTGACAAAAGGACTACACAATTCTTAATTCACAGTGGAGAGTAACCCTAATTCTCTTTTCTCCCCCATCTTTGAAGCACATTGGCCATAGCTAGGTGAGTTGCGCTTTCTAGGAGAACAAACGGTTGAAGCTAAGCAAACCAAAGCTACTTCCATAGTCGATGAGATGGACAATTAGTATTCTTGAAGTCTATTGATGCCTCTGACAAAGTGAAAAATGCACAAACTTTGTGTGATATGTTGAACGAGGTGGTCATGGAGGTGGGTTTGGAGAACATTGTCCAAGTTGTGACCGACAATGTGGCAACATATGTAGCAACGGGTAGACTTCTTGAGGAGAGACACCCATCATTTTTTGGAGCCCATGCTCAACCCCTTGCATTGATCTCCTACTTGAGGACATATGAAAGATGTCATGGGTAAAAAATGTGATCGAAGAGGCGAGAGATATCACAAAGTACATCTAGAGTCATCTTTGGGTGTTGAGTTTGATGAGAGAGCACACCAACAAAAAGAGCTAGTGCAATCAGGGGTCACAAGATTTGCTACACACTTCATCACAATGCAAAGCATTGCAACCTTCCTATCATCTCTTAGGCAGATGTTTGTGAGCACACAATGGATGGAGTCTCCATACAACAAGAAGGTCGATGGACAAAAGGTCAAGAAGACCATTTTTTGTGATGGCTTTAAAAAGACCATGGATGAGGTCATAAATGTAACTTTGAAATTAACTTTTTTTAGTTATTATTTATTTATTTTTAAATAAACAACTCAAATTTATCTTAATTTAAATTTTAAAACTATACATTATTTGCTTGTAAGTGTTAGAGCCTCTAGTTAGAGTTCTCTATTTGGTGGATGGAGAAAAGAATCCGATGAGGTATTTGTATGAGGCCATGAATAGGGCCAAGGAGAGCATAGCAAATTTTTATGGGCAAAATAAAAAAAATATGAGCCCATTTGGTGCCTGATTGATCGTAAATGGAACAAGTAGCTCCATCGACATTTACATGCAATGGCCTACTATTTGAACCCCAAGATTTTCTTTGCATATTCATTTAAGGTAGATGAGGAGGTCATGGATGGCCTAAATACATGCACAAAGAGGATGGTGGTTGATGAACCCAGTAGAAACATAATTGTGGATGAGCTGCATATATACAAGAGTGTAGAAGGGAGGCTCTTTTCTTCACGTCTATGCATTCAAAGGAGAACGACCCATCAACCAGGGAAAAAACCAAATTCAAATTTAGTCCTTTATGCTTGTCATTGTATCATTGTATCATTGTGATGTTATTTCTTTATAAATGCACACCTAGTTGACTGACAAAGTTATAAATCTCTTATTGCAGATTTGTGGTGGGAATATTATGGTGCAAGGACACCAAATTTTCAAAAATTAGCCATCGGCATCTGGTCCCAGCCATGTAGTGCTTCTGGATGTGAAATAAATTGTAGCATGTTTGAGGCCATTCACACAAAGAAATGCAATAGGCTGACAACACAATGCCTCAATGACCTTGTGTTTGTGTAGTACAATCTTTGCTTCCGTGTAAAACAGGTGGAAGGAACGAATAGTCACGAGGTGATTGACTTGGATGATATCGATCCATACTTAGATTGGATCGTTGAATCTAATGATGTGCCCTAGGAGCCCATGTTTACCAAGGAGGTCGCAAATTTAGAGAGGGAAGCAAAAGAAGCTATAGCGGCACAGAAAACAGAGGCATTTGGAGGGGTTGGCGAGGACTTGGAGTTGGATGATATGTTTGTGGATAATGTTCCAGTGGAGCAGTCTTTACCTTCCACTTCTACGGGGCTGCAGAGGAGTTGGAGAGAACAACTTCCATGAGCCATTTTAGTTTTCTTTTTGTTTAAAATAGAGCATTTGGCATTCACATTGTACTCTTATTTGCTTAAAAACTATATAAATCGTGCTTGACTCTGATTTATGTGTTCTCTAAATCTCTACAATCATTTCTTTAAATTCATTTCATTTTCTTATGTATTTCACTGTATTTTATGAATTTATATACTTTTTTAAAGTAGTGATAAAAGTGCCGAGTGATTGCCGAGTCCTGAGTACGGGTCACAATTTTTGGTTGTCGAGTAACCGCGGTCCCCATTTTTTTCTACTATGGTTGTAATCCTTGTCTTGTTTGTCTTGTTCAATTGTAAGAGCCACTCCTTTAGGTCTTATGATTTGCAATTTTGATTTCAATTGTAATTTGACTCAACATAAGGTACTCCATCAGCATGACTTCCCATTTGTACGTTGGTTGGAACAAAGTATGTCATGTGGTTACTTTATAAGCTATTCAATAGGACCAAATACTTCCAACATTCTTTCTTCCCAGTTTGCACCCTAAGTACGGCAAGACTTCAAGATTGCTACCGACAAAACATTGTTGATTGCTTTGGATTAATCATTGGCCCTTTAGGTAATATGGATTGGTCTTCCCAATTTGCACCCTCAGTACTGCAAGACTTCAAGATCGCTACCAACAAAACACTGTTGATTGCTTTGGATTAATCGTTGGCCCTTTAGGTAATATGGATTGGACATAGAATGAAATTTTTAAAACTACGATGTAAGGTGCTTTATCATTTCATTGACAAAGTAGCCACCTTTGTGACTTAATTATTTGTTTGGGAATGCAAAATTAAGTGACTATTGGCTCGTAGATGAATCTAGTGGTGCTTTGTGTTGAGTTGTTTGGTAAAGCTTTGGCTTTTGCCCAATTGATAAGATATTTGGCTGCCACCACAATGTATTTGTGTTAGCGGAGTAAATCACCTTCTTGAAAGGTTTGATGAAGTTTAGTCTACAGTGCTTGAAAAGCTCGTGGTTGGGATGACCATAAGGCATAAAGTCCCTCTTAGGTATCACATGTATAGACCCATTCTTTGGTTTATTTGAACATGGTCCACCTTAGTCCGATTGACAACTCTTTTCGTGTGGTTGCATCTGATTTCATGTGGCCTCTTGTGGGTCCCTCATGATACTCTCGTTTGTATCTCTTCTCGCATTACACACCTCCAGATTATGCAGTTAGGTTCCATCTACAAAAATCCATTGTTTATCTAAAAGGTCCTCGAATTCAACATAATCTTTGGTCTTTTCATTGGCTGCATATCTTGAGGAAAGGACATTGTCGACAAGTATTTTCTGATGTTGTACCACGAGGTTATGAATTCAATTTGAAACAAGTGGGTATTTGAGAGCCCATCATCCACTCCATCCAGCAAGTCACCATACTGGATAATGGACAGTTGGTTGTGGATAACATGATTTTTTCTGGGTCAAACAATGATTTCGAAAGTAATATCATTCAAGAGTAGCAACCAACGATTGATGCATCCATGGATCGTTGGTTTGTTAACCATATACAAGAGTGTCTAGCAGTCCATGTAGAAATCAATAGGTTTTTCCAACAAATAATGCATAATTTTTTGGATTGAGTAGATTATTCCAAAAGCTTTCATCTCTATTGTGGTATGGTTGTTCTTTGGATTTGAGAAAAGTTGATTGGTGAAGTAAATTAGGTGATACAACTCGTTACGTCTCTTTTGAGCCAACATGCAACTCATTGCATGATTTGAGGCATTGACATGCACATGGAACTCCTTGTTCTGGTTGGGGTATTTGCAAATCAGAACATTGATCAAATGTACCTTCAACTTGCCGAATTCATTTTGATGTATTTATAACCATTCAAATGGTACTCCCTTCCTGGTCGATTTAGGGGATGCAAAAGTTGGCAAAGTTCTTGGGGAACCACCTATAATGATCTGCATTACTTAGGAAGGACTTTACTGACATTGTGTCCCTTGATGCCACCATCTGGGCTACCACATGGGTTTTATCTAGATTTTCCTTCAATGCATCCTGACAAACTACATGACCCTATAGCTTCTCATGGGGGACCATATTTGAGCTCTTCTCAAGGTTTACGGACAACTTTGCTTCTCGACACAACCTCAGATATTTGAAAAATGCATCCAATTTTGACTCTGTAGGAGCCTACATGGTTTAGTCATCTGGGAAAACTTTGAAGTTTAAAAAATAAGCAGTATAATTTACTGAAACAAAGTAGGTGCTTTGCATATCCAACAACATGGTATTTTATGCGTAGATCCTAGTCTTGATGATGAAGCTCATCTTCATTTGATCCTCTCGTTCAACACTTATTAGTGAAGGGAATGGATCCTTTATGGTAACAACATTCAAACTTTGGTAGTCGATACAGATTGGAATCTGGTCAGATTCCCTTTTTAGGTTGATTACAATGGGTGAAACCCATTTGCTTCTGCTCACTTTGAAGATAATTGCTGAACATCTTCTTAATCCATGCTTGTGCTTTCTCAGCATATTTGGAGTTCATGTGATATGGCTGGCGATAGACAAGTTGTACTCCTGGTATGAATGGGATTTGGGGTACACACAAGTAGTACGCCTTTCAAATATTTGTAGGTTCACACAAAACATCCATGTAGACCATGAAAATTCTAAAAGCGACAACCTTCAGAATTGGGTCCCACTCCACAGTCCTCACTGATGCTGATTTTCTTTTGCCACCAATTTCATCTTTACAATGATTAGTGCCTCACAATTAATGCCATCAACACGGGGAAACCTGTCACTGATCTTCATATCATTGACCTCATATTTCATATGTAGGGAATGTTGGGCGTGTAGAAGTAGAGGGCCTCTGAGGTGCTAACTTAAATCTTGACTCCTTCCATGAAGTACTCTCTGCCAGGCTAATCTATTCTATATCTATACAACGACATTTTGGTGAAAAGATCTCATCCGTTGGACCATTTACCTTCCAGATGGTGGCGCGAGTTTTGTAGCATCTTATTAGAATTATTTGCCATGGCCATTGAACTTTGTTACCTTCTATTGATCTAAAGGATCAGGGCTTTCCATTTGTGTTCTTGATCTCACTTTTCAAGCACCCAACTTTTGCAGTTGATATTAATGCGACAGCTGTTCAAGCACCCCATTTGTGCATTCAACAATCTTCCTCTAATTGCAAAAATCTCCTGCCTTGATAGAATTGAGGTACAAGCTCCTTTGTCAGATTATTCTCTTGAACACCGACATATGTCTCGTGACCTCCATCTTCTACCAGAATCTGAGCAATCCTTGCAGCCTGGGCCTGAACATCAACTTTGTCAGCTTGTACTTTTGGATTTCCTTCCAAATCTCCTCCAATCACACTAGGGTCTTGCAATGTGAGAAGAGAAATATGAAACTCGTCTTGCTCACTGATTTACAATTCTTCAATTCCTTTGATGTTTTCGCAATAATAAATCCTCTCATTGCAGGAAAGATCAAGAGACGCTCTTTTTCTAAGAGATTCCCTCATCTAGATGGGGCTCAATATCTGGTTCTTGTAGACACTTTTGCTTGACATGATCAGCAAGGTTTACACTTCTTTCATCAGTAAGGGGCAGGATTCTAGCAAGCTCCAACAATCTCTCTCTGCTAGCTCTTGATTTTGTACCAACTTTCTCTATAGGCAGAACATTTACTTCCTCCAAAGGAAATGGTAAGCTCCTGGTTGCCACCCCTAGCGGCCTCTCTATTCTTGCTCTCCGCTTTGCCATTCATGTGGACCTTCTGACTTCTTGTACTGGTCCATGGTTACATTGTTACTTTTTTCTCTTTGGACTTCTGGTCATAAGCTGCTGCTTAATTGAAAATGCTCTTCCAATCTCTTTTGCTCTTCTTATCAGAGTCGAGTCTTGGTACATTTGGTGGGTTCTTTCTCATTGGATGTCTTTGTCTCTCTCTGCATGCTGGTCTTGCATGATTATTTAATGACCGGCCAAGAGTTTGGGCTGACTTATCATCAATCATTTGACATTTTCATTCCAGACGAGGTTATCCTCTATGTTGTTGGGGTCACCTACGTGAAACCAGCTTATTGCTGGATGTATTCATGGGCTACTATTTCTATAGAAAACCAAACTTTTGTGTTAGTCGGTATTCTCTATTTAGATTGGACGGTATTTGATCAATCTCTTTGCGCATAGCTGTTGACAGACTTCTCGCTGACCACCAATAGCTGTCTGATCTAACCCAAACCTGGAACAGCAATGACACCAAAACTTAGTATGGAAAATAGAAACAAAGTATGAACAAACGAACCAGAAAGAAACATACACAGAAGATAGAATAGAACTTGGCATTTTATTAATATATTCATATGCAGAATATTCAAAAATATCACCAGGGAGAAAAGCAATGAGTGCTCCCCCACATTACTTTAGACATAACAATATAAATGTAGCAAGCATCAACCAAGAGGTGCGTCAGCTGGAAACTGTCAACATCCACCTGATGGACCAAACTCAACTAACTGAAAACAAAACTAAGTTTGTCTGGACATACAGCACATAAGTCAGCTAAACGCCTTTATTGTAATCTCTGCCAATCATTACAATACAACAGAAAACTATAAGAAAACTAAATATATCTAACTAGTACGTAACTCATGAGTCGTGCACACAGAAGCTTGCATAGTTCAGAACCCTCAGACAGAGTTGCTGTCCCTGAGATGTTGCAGAACTGTTTAATTTATCAAATCCTATGTCGTAAATACTGAAGGTGCAAAGAATGTCATCAAGAACAAAGTTTTTTTTTTCATAAGGTTTTCCGATTATCTCTATCATTAGATAAGTGTGCAGAGGTTGTGAAGTACTTGGAAACCCTTGTTGCGAGTTTATTTCTGATTTGAAATCCATGGCAGAAGCTATTCTTTCAACCTTAGCGGTCCTCCTGGGGTGAAGGACCAAGTATCATAGGTCAAAGATATAATGAAACAGTGGGATGATGATCAATAATGAATAACTGACATGGGTTTATTCCAAATTTTAATGTCCTTAACCATTTCTTAACCTTGAGTGCCCGAATCCTTAAATATTATGGCATATTGCATACATAGTATATACCAATGCAGGTCTCTAGAAACTGTGTTCTGGGAAAATGTAACGATCATACTGTGTAGAGACTTTTTTGGCCTGATTTGGTAGTCCTACCTCAGGACAGTGCTTTATTTTTCTGTTTCTTTATTTTTTTTCCATCTAACCAATTAGATCTTTCATAAAAATTATTTATTTTCTAGTCTTTAAAAGGTTTACTCGAGTGGTTTACATAATCTGGATTCCAAAAACAATCTCAGGGACAACACTAGATCACACAGTATAAATGAATGTGTTTTGTTATTTATGAACAACAATTGGAGTGCACAAAGGGAATATGGAAATGCTCATACCCCCGCCCCCAAAAAAAAGAAGAATCATGTGAAATATATCTGTTTAAACTGAACGTTCTCTGTTCATTCAAAATTGTTGAGATGCCAATGCTATTTTCCATCCCATGTCATATTTATTTATGCCAGGTTATACTTTTCCTTGGAACTCAATAGATGTTAGAACTGTATTTCAAAAGATTTTTGCTTTTCTAAAGGATTGTGCAGATGGTATTTTGCAAAAGATAAAATGCTGTGTTTCAAGAGTGTATCAATCTTCATAACATCTCCAATTAATAAGCTTATTTTCATCTCTAACAGGCCTGGTGTCAGAGCTGCAAAGGCTGCTGGGATGGAGGTGGTAGCTGTTCCGTCTATTCCAAAAAGTTCTCATTTGTACACTCAAGCTGATACTGTGCTGAGCTGTCTGTTTGACTTGCGGCCTGAACGTTGGGGTCTTCCACCATTTGAAGATTGTAATTATCTGGTTTATTGATTTGAGCACTCACTGATTCTGTCTATATCAAGAAAAAAATAAATGAAAATTGTAATTACACACACCTTATGTAGAGGCCAATGGGACCTTTAGATTTTTATTTAATTATTATATGCCAAAACCAAAATATGGTAGAAAATCGGAAATTGCACATAACTTTGCCAGTCAATCATGTGTATGATGGTTTTGGTCCTTGAAGTGTTGTTAAATCTTTACAAATAGTGAAAGCAGCCAATCGGATTAATATAATCACATTTCCTTTTAGCTTTATCATCTGCTAGCATGGATAACCATTAAGAAACCCCATTTGCAAAAATTCCTGATGCAGCAAAAAAGTACAGGACAGTCTTTCTTGGACAAACAGTTTCCTGTTCTTGCCACTCCTGGCAGGTTTAAAAACAAATTTTGTAGTGTGTGCAATGGCCATGCATGATATTTACATAATATGAAGGCTAGTGCCATACAGCCCTCTTATGCCAAGATTGATCCTACATCGCACCTTCAAACCCTTTCATCAGAATCATCTCAGCTAGAGCTGAAGCTGATACCCTCTGAACAGTAGCTGAAAGGAGATCCTCACAGAGGGGAGGCAATGAATGACTTCTTCCTCGGGACCCCATTCGTGCTCATTCAGAGCAGTTGTCTCACATGAAACTGGCTGGGTTTCTAGAGATGATCTGATCAAATATCTGCACCAACATGCCCAAAAATCGGTAATTCAGCCTAACTTCTCAACCAAAAAACATAGTGGTTGTTTTTTGTTTTGAATTTGGTATTTTTGCAGTGCAATAAATGGTAGTGTTCTTCTGGATTCAACTGCATAACAATTTTAAAGTCCGACATTTCGGATCCTACCCCTGGATCCATCTTCAAGGTAGTAAAGAAAGAAGCCAATTCTTGTTACCTGAAAATGGAATCCCCACACAAGTTGTACTTCACCATTGATGAGATGGAACAAAGGTGTTGGATGCTCAAAGAAAAGGCACTAATCTGTCACTTCATGGGGGCTTATCCAAGACGCATGTCTCTCCAAGCTTCTGGGATAGAAGTTTTTCCCAGATTTTGGGATATAAGAAGAATTAGGTGATGGCAAATTATATATATATATTACAAGAAAATTATAAAAAACATATTTTATAGCTTTTCAGTTGTATAATTAATTTTTTAAATATCATTAAAACATTCTGAAGAGCTGAAATTCAAATAACATTAACATCTATGACATTGAACATTGAATATTGAAAATGAACATTTATCATTGACTATTGAAATTTGAACTAAAAAATTGAATGAAATATGAATACGAAATTTTAAATATGAATATTTGATTGTCATATTATCAATGATCATGAAAATAATTTTTTCGAAATACCCCTTTTTGTTTTTTAAATTTTTATAAGTTTTTTTGTGTTTTTAAAAACTCATGATGTTGACATTTTCAGTGGATTGGGGTCATCCCTCGATGTTCCGGGCATTGAGGGATCTCAGGTTTTCCCAACAATGTGTGTGTGTATATAAATTGCAAGAATATTATAAAAAAACATGTTTTTTAGCTTTTCAATTGTACAATTAAACAGTTAAACATCGTTTGAACATCCTGAAGAGCTGAAATTCAAATAACATTAACATCTATGACATTAAACATTGCATTTTGAACTAGAAAATTGAGTGAAGCATTGAAATATGAATACGAACTTGTAAACATGAATATCTGATTGCTATAACATAACTTTTTAAATGTGTCCCTTTTTTTGTTTTTAATTTTAAAAGCATATATTTTCCCTATTTTCAAAACAATTGTTGATTCCAGGATGTACCTAGGACATTTTCAACAGATTGGGGATGTCCCTTGATACCTTGGGGCATTAGGACATCCCAAGTAGGGCCTCCCCATAAGAAATGTCCTCGAGACAGGAAAAAATTCTGAAATGTCTCAGGAATGTGAGAAAAAAATGCAAAACATCAGGGATGCTAGCGGTCTCTATCACATTCCCACATCCACGAAATGTCTAGGGCGGCCCTAGAAGGTAGGGGATACATCCCTACGGAACATTGTCTAGGGCCCAAAACACTAAGAACATGGTGAAAAATTGGAAGCCATCAGGCTTAGTTGATATCCCCATGATGCCAAAAGGGTATTTTATAGCCATCTTCTCATCCAAGCATCAAGACTTGGGTTTTTAAGGAGGACCATGGTTAATGAAAATATCAGGGCTCTTCTTGAAATGATGTTTCCCAGCTTCCAACCTCACGGACTATCTCTCAAGCAAGTCCCAGTGTGGTTCTGGCTGCCACTACATCTAAGCGAATACTTACAAGAGTCCTTACTGCAGAGAATCAACAGTGCTATAGACGAATATATCACAACCTCTAAACTCACAATGCAGCTTGTAGTACTAAACTATCTCAAATTTTTTGTGAACATAGATTCAGAAAAGCTAATACCAAACACAATCTTCTTGGAAATGGGGGAAGAGATTCAGAAAAGCTACTACCAAACATGATCTTCTTGGAAATGGGGGAAGAAGGTGGAAAGCATAGTTGCAACATATAGAGCAACTCAATAGGTATGGGTATGGGTACTGGTACACCATTTCCCAGAAAAATAGGAGACGGGTACAAATAGACAGTAATACGGGTATAAAGAGACAGTAATATATATTACTGTCTCTTTGTACCCGTCTCCTATTTTTCTGGAAAATGGCGTACCAGTACCCATATCCGTACCCATACTTGTACCCAACTATGAATTTCAACTTAAATATCAGGGCACCAAATATAAATATAGACACCAAATACTCGATTTCTTCTTTTCAAATTTAATTTTATAACACAGAAAATGATCAATAGTTAAAAATAACCAAATGTATTAATGGGATAAGATAATAATATATTTCTAAAGTGATGTATTTATAATGTAATAACAATTTTAACATAGTGAAAAATAAGAGTTACGAGTTAGCAATTCAAGGCCCTAAAACTGGCAGGCCCCTACTCATATAATTTTAATTTTTTAATTATAATTATAATTTAAAACTTTATAAGTTTATAATATATATTAGTTTATTATATAATATTAAAATTTGAATGTAAAATTTATATTTTAATAAATAATAAAAACTGAAAAAATAAAATTTAAAAATAATTTATTAAAATATTTGGTAAATATTAAAATATAAATATAATTTAAAAATTATATTTATATTAAAATATTTAGTAAATATTAAAATATAATTATAATCTAAAAATTAAAAAATTATAATCAAATTATAGAGTTATAAATTATAATTTAAAAATTTAGTGCAGCCCTATGTCAAGAATACTATAAAAAAGAGGAAATCGTTGCTAGAAGAACCATACTTAGCAATGGGAAGGCAGTAGAAAACAATGAGCAGCAAAAACAAATCTGAAATGCAATGGAATCAGAGAATACTTTGAAAGAAATTCTGGGAACAGTCCTTAATGCTCAGTCATCATAATGCAATTACTTTTGTAGATACAGTGCCTCTTTAGGACATCAAAAGCAGCAGCGGGCACCCCATACCGGATGGAATCTATATATGGGGCACTCCCCCACCCCTACCTCCACCGCTATCCCCACCCGCCCATATATATATAGGGCCCTGTCCTGATTATAGATATAAGTTTATCCAGTAGAAACTTGCTAACCCATAAAAATTTCCTGCTTCAAACATGTTCTTTGGCGATGCCACTCTTTATTTACTTTTACCTTTTCTGTATCCATCCCTAATCTGTCATGCAAGACCATAAAACCCAAGTAAACCAATTTTTCCTTCATAAAACTTCAGCCTTTGATTGAATCGAAATAACAATTGTGTAAAAGAAGCTAGCAGTTGGGTGTGGACAACCATCAATTAATAAAATAATTATCATTTAAATTCCATCCTAAAATATAGTCACCATTTCACAATCATACATGGGCAGAACACGAGCAATGTTTTGCAACATATAAGGGGCACAGAGTTTAGGGCCCAAAAAACAGTCTGAGGAGCCGCCATGGCAAAACATCCATCCAATGGGATCCTTCTAGGTAGGCCCTGTTGTCAAATAAAAATTTCAATTGGGGAATGGAGGTAGAATCACATTTCTTTGGATACCAAGAATGTAGTATAGCACATATTTATATTCCCCCTGCCCTTATGGGAACATTGGATTGTTAGTTGTTTTATAAGTCAACTTTCCGACTGGATTCACTTTAAAACAAACCAACGAATCATTACTGGGGTTGATTCCAATATAATCAAATCTCCAGAGGAATTAAAAAGGGTCGGGGGCGGGGGCAGGGATTTGATGTTGGATGAACGGAATATCTTATTTAGCTGATCGAAAGCATGCTTTTAGGTAGTTGAATTCTTTCACGAGCAATTTTCAATTATATTGTTGATTTTTGTGGGATTTTTTACTTGTGTGTTTAACAAATTTGCAACATGATAAGTACTCAGATCATGTTAGGGAAAAGATACTGATGTCTGAAGCAGCGTAGTTACTGCAGAACATACAAAATCAGACTGTTTCTGAAGGAGATGCTGTAGTTGAAGATGCACAAATGTATGGGCAAATTGTCCGCATACTGAGACAAGATGGAGTAGTTACAGCTTTGACGGATCTTAAGCTGGTAAGTACTCTGAGCAATGAGGACATATCACAAAATATTACTAACCTGTTGTATAATTTGTTAAAACTGCACAAAAAGAGGACAACAACGAACTGAAAGGGGAGTCTGGTGTGTGAAAAGCAAGAAGTCGTGAGATGTTGATTCTCGAATGGATATTGAATTTGCAGGATATGAGGTCCCAAACGTTGTCTTCGACTTTGGGAGCATAGTTAATATGATTCCTCAGTCTACATGGGAGGCCATTGGACGACCAACACTCAACTTCGGTCTGGTAACACTGAGTCTCACAGATTATGGAAAGGTAGAACCTATTGGGAGGTTGGAAGATGTAGAAATAAAAGTTGTTGATCGAAATCTGTGAGGGGATTTCAAAGACATTGACATGAAGGCCGATGAAACGCACTACCCTGTTTGATTGGAAAAAAGTGGGTATATGATGGTCAGATGACCATCAATACAGTGGATAATCAGTTGGAGGTGCATTAAGGAGACAAGCTCATCATCATTCCATTGAACAATGCTAAAAGCAAGCCTTATATTATTCCCAAAGAGCCTGCATCACCATACGCCTATAGAGAAGATAATTGGTTTAAAGTCGGCATGAAACCAAAGTCGCAGGTTTGGTGAAGCAGAGAGTTAACTAATTCCACACAACGAACTCAATCGGTTCCATAGTTGCAACATATAGAGCAACTTTCATATCGACCTGTCAAAACTATGGAGCAAGTCTACAGTTCCACATGGAAGAATGCAGGTCCCCATCTATGCGATCACCCACAAGGTTAGAAGTGGGCCTATTGTACCAGGTGACTCCAACATATATAAACTACATCGAACCCACTCATGAGAGTACTCTACCATGCAAACCTGCATCTTCGGTTAGTGGTGATTCAGATGCACATTTGCTGAATTGGGTGGGTGGAGACTATGAGGTAAGACCGATGAGAATGGTTTTTGCTACCGAGTGACGATTGCCTCAAATACTTAACAACAAATGATTTAGTGCAATTCATTTCTAGGTTGGAACAAAATATTTCTAATATAGACCTCCTAGTCAGTGCACTGAACTACGTGCTCAAAGGTGTGGCTGCGACATGTTGGGCAGTTCACTGTTCCAAGCAATTGCACTGGGAAGAAACCTACGAACTGATGAGAGCCTGGTTCCAAGTAGCGGTTGCGATCTCTAATCAATGGCCATTGTTCCAAGAAGGATAGTGCCTGGAGTTGCACATTCACAGGTGTGTTGATATATAGTATTCACAAGTTGTGGAACCAAGATACTGCATGTATGTGTTAGAGCATACTCTTAACACCTTTGCCATGAGCATGGTACATGCACCAAGAGTGTAGACATGAGACTAAGAATTGGCCACAGGTCCAACATGATTTTATACAAACCTTTGTATTTGAGGATGAGAATCCCATAGTGTAGAAAGCTCTCCAAATGTTGAAGATGTTTTTATGTGATGGATGGGAGGAATACATACTAATTGCGTAGGATCAAAGTTCGCAGGAGAAAGAAGCCAGGGACTTGAGCAAAGCTATTAAAATTACAGGGCTAATAAACAGAAAGAAGAATTTTTGTTGAAATCATGTAATAGGATTCCAGATAATGTAGAGCAGGCAGAATCCAATGATAGTGACAAGGATTTAGATTTAAAGGGATTCCTTGAGCCTGAACATCAAATAGAGGAGGCGAAAGTCAACATTGCAGAGCAAACAAAGGATATGCAGTTGCAAAATTTAAATATTTAGGAGTAGGAAGGGGAAAGGACACTGGGAGACTCTCTTCTAAATGGCCAAACATAATATGTCAAGAACTAGTGTGGAAAGCAATAAAAAACATTGGTACAGACTCAGTACCAAAACTAGCGACCATAGGTGATTATTGGGCACAACAAATCTCAAAGAGGCTCTAGTTGTTATGAGATTATCAAGATGTATTTCCCACAGTTTTTTGAAGTCAAGGGTGTTCACCCTTCATTTTGAGAAATGCATAGAGTTGGAGTGTGCAAATCGTATAAATAAGTGACCATACAAAATAAATCCTAAAATGAAGCTCCAAGTTAAGGTCGAGATTGACCAAATGCAGGAAGTAGGGATCATTTATCCGATAGAAAAATCAGATTGGGTAAGTCCGATGATGGTTTAACCCAAGAAATCGGGAGAATTTAGAGTCTGTGGTGACTATAGGGCACTGAATGATGCTTGTGTAAACTCTAATTCCTTTCACAAATGAAGTTCTTGAGACGGTCGTAGGGCATGAAGCATAGTTACCACATTCGATCGAACATGGCTCATGTTCGGTTCGAACCGAACAAATGGCATGGACCGAATTTGTGCGGTCGAACTTGATCGAATAACCTTTTTTTTTTTCCGAACCCAATAGTATGTAAATAAAATAAACATTTAAGTATAAGTTTCTTATACTTTAAGTTATATTTTATTTATATACTTCCAGGATGTTTGAGAGGGGTTTCGGACCGCTAGGAGCTATAATGCAAATTCTAGGTTTTGGAGGATCCTATCATATTTCAGAGTTAGTCAGATTCCAGGGTTTCAGGGTTTCAAACTTAGCCATATTTCAGGGTTTCAAGATTTCAAGGAGACATCATAGGAGGTATGAAGGCTGCATGAAGGGATGTATGCGTGATAGAATAGTATGAAAATATCTCTCGCAAAGTGCCACAAGCCGATCCCACCCCATTCCCAGTGCACCCCTTAAGGCATGCACTCTGTGAGATTCAATGCATCAATGAGCCCTTGTGAGAGAAAGTGTCAGTAAATGATAAAGTTGAAAAATAATGGGAGTGGCATTCATGATTTTGTGGGCAATCGAGATGATTTATTCTAGATTTGAATGTACATTTTGTCTTTGAAGTAATGAATGAATGAACGATGGTGCTAGTGCTAGTGCTAGTGCTAGTTTTGATTTTGAAGCTGGGTTTGATGTTGCAAATGTTTGAAACTTAAGTTCTATATCAATTTTGAGCTTAGGCTCTAAACTATGAATATTTTGCTATCTTTTAATGTAATTCAAGTTTGAAATTCTTATGCATTTCTCATTTTTGAAAGTGTTAAACTTAAATTAATGTTCATTCCTTAGTAGATTGAAATATTTTGCATATATATATATATATATATATATATATATATAATTCCGAACTTCCGAACTTACCGAACCGAACTTTTTTCAAATACATATATATATATATATATATAATTCCGAACTTCTGAACTTACCGAACCGAACTTTTTTCAAATATATATATATATATATATATAATTCTGAACCTCCGAACTTACCGAACCGAACTTTTTTCAAAATTCCGAACTTCCGAACTTTTTCCCCCTTCCGAACAAACCGAATTTTTCGAACATGGTAACTATGGCATGAAGTATATTCATTCACAGATGGCTTTAGTGCCTATCATCAGATTCCGATCGTAGCAGAAAACCAGACTAAGACCACTTTTGCAACAGAGTGGGGTTCGTTTGCATATAAGGTAATGCCTTTTAGTCTGAAAAATACCCTTGTTGTTTTCTCTAGAGCTATAGTCATTGCATTCAAGGACTTCATACATGATTTTCGAGAGGTTTATCTAGATGATTGGGTTGTGTTCTCCTTATTCAAAGACCATTTTTCCAAGTTGCGACTAATTTTGGAAAGATGTCGAGCTTTGTGCATCGCTTTGAATTTGAAGAAGTGTTTGTTATTTACTCCTTTTGGTGTTCTCTTGGGACATGTAGTATGTAGCAATGGCATTCAAGTTGACCAAGCTAAAATTGCAGTCATTGTGGGGTTGCCACTACTCGTAAGTTCATCTGAAGTGTGATCATTCCTAGGACACATGTATTATCAGAAGTTCATCAGGGGGTATGCAACTATATCCGCTCCAATGGAAATACTACTACGCAAGGATACAAGGTTTGAATGGGCCGTTAAATGTCAAGCAACCTGTATAGATTTGAAGCAGAGATTAGTAACAACCCCAATATTGGTATTTCTAGATCGGAGTAAGCCCTTTCATGTTGATGTAGATGCTTCAGGAACCGTAGTAGGAGCTATGTTGGCTCAACCTGGAGATGGGGGCTTGTATCATCCTATCCACTTTGCAAGCCGAAAGCTTTCAACAGCTGAGAAGGAACTATGCCACCATAGATCAAGAAGCTTTAGCTATGGTGTTTGTGCTACAAGAATTCAGGAATTATCTTTTGGCTACACTATTCGAATTCTTTATAGACCACCAAGCTTTGTGATATTTGATTAATAAGCCCATGCTAAAAGGATGGATATCCAGGTGGTTAATGCTATTTTAAGAATTCTACTTTAATATTAATGTCAAGCCTGAAAGAGAAAACATGGGGCCGGATCATCTTAGTTGCATAAGGAATGGCGAGGAACCAAAATAATTACAAGATGAGTCAGCAGATGCTCATTTGTTTCGAGTATCTAAGATCACAAAGAATATGGAAGATTGCCAACTTTCTGGAATAAGGAGTTTTTCTTGTGCACTGTGGAGAAGGATAAAAAACAATTGAGCACAAGAGCATTGCGACTCAGTATTATAAATGGGCTTCTTTATAATATGGCTAAGGATGATGCGTTGTGCAGAGTAGCCTTGGATCATGAGCGACCACAGTTGCTAGAAGCACACTAGGGAGTCATAGGAGAATCTACTATGAGGAAAACACTACCAAACAGTCTTTGGTGGCCTACTTTATTTCAAGATGTGCACATAGTTGCAAAACACTATGATGTCTATCAACAAGTAGGAAGGCCGAACCAAAGGGATGAAATGCTTTTGAATCCAATGCTAGCTGTCCAACCATTTGAACAATGTGGAATCAATTTTTTAGGGCTTCTTAATCCACCTAACAAGTGCAGTCATGCTAGATATATAATTACTGCGACGGGTTACTCTACAAAATGGGTAGAAGCTACTACGACACCAAGTTGCAGTGTCAAAGATGCAACCAAATTTTTGTACGAAAACATCATAACCAAGTTTGGATGTCCTGTGAAGTTAGTCAACAATAGGGGAATGTACTTCTTAAATAACCCTATCACAACTCTGACTAAGGAATTCATGATATTGCACCATAAGAGCACAACATATCATCTTCAAGCCAATGGACAGGCAAAAGCATCAAACAAGGTTCTTGAGATGATGCTTACGAAAATATGTAATTTGCAGAGAGATGATTGGGAGAATTGAATTCCTGCAATCCTATGGTCATATAGGAACAACTATAAACATGTGATAGGGTTCACTCCTTTTCAGTTGGTCTACAAGATGGAAATAGTGGTGCCAATGGAATACATTGTTCCTACTTTGCAAATTGCACCAATAATGCGACTAGGAGGTCAGGACTCACTTCGGGCAAGGTTGTTGGATTTATGTCACATGGAAGAAACCAAGCAAAGAGCAAGTTGTATGTAGGAAATAAACAAAAAGAGCCAAAAGACATGGCATGATAGCAATATGTGATTAAAGGTGTTTCATCCAAAACAAACATTGTTTTTATATGATAACCAATTTCAAGCACACCCAGGGAAGTTGCACATTCAATGGAAAGGACCATATGTACAACAAGGAACTATAGTGCTTAGGGACCTTCAAGGAACCATCCTACCAGGGTGAGTAAATCGTTGTAGGCTTAACACTGATCACCTGTGATCTCTATAAATCTCGTGCTGAAAAATAGAGTGGGTGTTGAGTAGCACCATATAGTTAGGAATTTTGTTTATTTTACAGTTTTTCTTTGTATTTTTGTAGGTTTTTAGTGTAGCTATGTATAGTGTGATTTTAATATCCCAAACATTTGGAACACATTCTCAAAGTCAAAGTCGCAGAGCATGAGAAGGAAGCAACAAAGCAATGGAAAGACACAAATCGGTCAACGAAATAAGTCTGGGAACAAGGTGTTGACGAAAAGGTACATAGGAGAGATAGAAAATAGTAATCCCCAAGACGGTTAATGACAAGGCACTTCAAAGATTGCATCATTTCCCAAACAAATAGATGTGTGAAACCTAGGTAATGTACAATAAAGGAAATTCTTTAGAAGTGAAAAGGCAGTGCATCACATCATTGAATGTCGTCAGATGAAACGATGAATCTATCCATCGAAATGCCAAGGTCATATCATAGCAACCGATGAAATTTAAAGAAAAAAGCATAATGATGTGAAAACAAATCAACAAATCAATGTGAAGTGTCAGATGATATGGGAAGAGGAAGATTTATATAAGGCAGGGCAAACAGAGCAAAATGCATTTGCAATCCACAGAAGACAAGAGCCTTTTGTGAATTGAGTTTTAGCTATCTACCTGAACACATTTGTTACCATAACCGCCACAGAACAATGAACATGGATAGATCCCAAGTTCTCATGCCGTTGTTCGACTCATAAAAGGAAGAGATGGGGATTGTGTTTGCAGTCAGGGAAACGAGATAATATGACTTGGATCCTTTCGATTTCATCGTCTTAGCCGAGGTCGAATTCTTCTCTCAGGGACAAGCCGCGGGTTCACAACTAAGAGCCCTAGCCATACCAGATAGGCTATGAGGGTCGTATGCAAAACACCTAATCAAGCTACCCACCTATGGTCAATTAGATAAAATGATGATGACTCTTGTGAGTCATTACACTGGAGCCATACACTTGTCAAAGGATGTTACCATCCACATCAATGCAAATACTACGGTGTAGGCAACTGGGCTTCCTGCAAGAGAAAAATCTTTGGGACAATACAAAACCAAGAGTCCTTCGATCCATTCAGACATCAAAGAAAAATATTCATGAGCGTCCTGAGGGATTTTATATTGATTCAATGGATGATGCTGCAATGCGAGTACTCACAGAACGCATCACAAAGAGACACTAGCAAACAACAAAAATGCATGGCAAGCGACCAAGGGGTCATCGATATCACATATCACATGATCCAACTTGAAGAAGAATTCAACTGGTAGGAGTTTTTGGTAATAGAGTTGATCACCAACATTGAAAAGGTCCTCACAAATGCATTGCAGATTTTCCAATACTAGTTTTTGGTATTTTTACTTTGCTTTACCCAATGGAAATACCTGATGGCCCTATCACACCGGATGTAGACTATTGGCTTGCCATTGCTTTTGCAAACCTCGCATGGATGAAAACAGGGCAGTACTATGCATAGCTTGGGTGGTTTGACCAATGGTGGATGGAAGTTCAAGGGCTGATTGCCTTGCACTCTCAAGTGCCTATAGATGTGCTTGCTCGCTACGATCACCAAGCTTCATAATGGGGTTCAGATATGAAACCACGAGCTTACTAAGTGGTTAGTCACACCCCTATCATTTTTCATCATTATGTTAGACGCATAGGCAGAGGTCATGAGGTAGAAAGTTATGGTTGCAAGATCAGTCCCACCTCTGCAATCTATGCCCTCCAACGGATAACAACCTTTGCCACAAGCACAAGAGGAAGCATAGGAACAACAATAGGCACAACTAGAACCATCTGCATCCTCGTCCTAGGTAGTTTCAGGCAAGAGGAAAGCCCCAACCTGTAGAAAATCACCATTGCCAAAGAAGATGACTCGCAACACAAATTTGTGGTTGAGCGATACGAGCATGCCCAAGATTGTCGCCGAGTATGACTTGAAGAACTTAGGGATCACTGCGGAGGAATTATACAAAGCCATGATGGAAGACATCGACAAAGAGGTCTACAAGGAGTAAAAGCTCTTTTGGAAGGCGTTCCTCACATGTCATCTACGAAACACCGTACCAGCTGTACTATTGGTTCAAATACCTAAACCTCCATCATCCATAATTGTGGACATAGTTGCAGAGGAGGAAGAAACCAAATGCAAAACAAAGGCCATTTTTTAAGGGGGAGCATCAAGCTCAGGGTCATCAGTTACAAAAATGACACCGACACAAATGATTGCACAACAAACAGGGGTGGAGCGCGCAGCGACACAAGGAAGCCCCCAAAGACCATTGATATGTAGGCTGCACACTCATGCAACTGCGAGACCTACAACAGTCGTAGAATGCATGGGCACATTTGTCGTAGCGCAAGAGGTTGTAGAGGAAGAATCTGAAGAAGAACAAGGAGTGGAACAACAAATTGTTATACAGATCAACCAATTTAAGCGCAATAAGCAAACGTTGGTTCCCCTTGCTAGCTCAAATACACTAGTAAGCAAGCACAACGTGGTTGTGTCACCATCCCCTTCTCCTCCACATCATTTCCCACTTCCTTCCCCTCCACATTCACCCCCTTCACCACCATTATCCCCATATTCCCCAACTGCACCCTACGTGGCCTAGATTGGTGAGTCTATGGCAGAACCTGTGCAACAACAAACCGCAACACAAAAACAATCGGAGCAAGCTCAACCACAAATTAACATCGCATAACAACAAGTGCATGAAACTGCGAAGGCTACAAAAGAAGTTGTGGCTAAGGAAGCACAAGAAAAGGCCAAGATGGAGAAGGGCAAGAGAGAAGAAGAAGAGACAGAGGAAAGAAGCAGAGAAAAAGGAAGAAGAAGCAGAGAAGAAAAAGGAACAAGAGGAAGATGAACAAAAGGGTGTGCAGGGGGCACAAAAAAAGAAAGTAGAGGCTGAGATGGCAGCCAAAGATGCTGAGAACAAATAAAGGGAGAGTTTACGATGACAAGAAGAGTAAAAGAATGCTGAGGTTGATGCAACAATCAAGGAAGTTGAGGAGAAAAATAAAGACATGCACAAGCAAGAGGAGTTGGAAAAGATGAACATGTTACAAAAGAACAAGCCCAAATGGAGGCCAAGGCGCAAGCAAAGGAAACTGCCAAAGTAAAGGAAGCATTGGACAAGTAGCAAAAAATTGAAGTCGCAACAGAAACCCAGAAAGTTGAGCCATCAGAGCAAGTGGCACAACAAATAGAAGCGATGAAGGACACAATCACTGAGGTCCACTAGTCTTCAGGCACATCTCAGGGATCAAGATCAGCCCAGGGAGAGATACAAGAAGCACTGTAAGACAAACCGCAAATTACTAGTCAATGGTTGTGGGATGTTCAAGCTCCACCTTTGCTACGGACGATATTCACACTCCTTGTCGCACAAATTCGACACCAACGAATGCTGCCCACAACTACTGCGACCTTAGTTTCATTGGCTATGACAAGCCAGGAGGCGTCATTAGACGTGACCCAGCTTACATTGGCTAAACAAATTGAAGGAGTTGCCACCTTCCAGGAATCTATTGCACAGAAGGCATATGAGTTGGAGTAGGACAACCTTCAACTACGAGAGGAGAATGTAGACCTACATGACCGGCTAGCTAAGGCGCATAAAATAATTGACGATACTTGTCTAGTGTTAATTGTTCAATTTTTGGGAGAGTAGGTTTTGTCAGAGGAGAAGCAGTTCACGGCTTTACTAACTCAACGTATAAAGGATTGGGCTGTTGCGCATAAATTGCAACAATTTCGAGCCCAAGGCCAACACTTGCGAGCTGAGTCAGAAGTGATATTTGAGCTCTTTGAAGAATACAAGCAAGTAGTTGATGCTGCGATGCACCAAGCGATACAAATTTTTCGCATTATGCTCAATTGGAAGAGCCAATTGGAGGATGCAATAAAAGAGATAGCGCCAAACCTGTTCAAGCCTGAGAAGTCCAAAACAATAATGGAGAGTGAAACATCTCAACCTCTCGAGCTCAACATTGCACTTAAAGATTCTCTGGGTCTACGAGACAATGTAATGGACCATATGTGCACCTGGGAGAATGAGATGCTATGAAGTACGTTCACCGGTGTCCAAATGTAGAGGTCTGTAGACGGGATGGACTGGATCACACAGGATATCCAATAGAAGGTTCAACAACATAAACCAATCATTGTAGTTGAAGGTTGAAATTATCCAAACTATCATGCATAGCCAAGCTCCACTGTGAACACTCATCGGCATAGTACAAGATGTCTTGGCAGACAAGTGGCAATTTAAGCATGATTCGATGAATCTCAACACTTCAATCGCAACCATGGTTGAACCAAAGTTCATTCCACCTGGGCAATTTATACAAGAACTACGAGAAAAGAAAGATTCCCAAGCGTCGCAACAAATGCTTCCAGTATCTGATTCCGTAGCAACGTCCTCAGTAATGGCTCCACCAACATTGCAACCTTCATAGTCTGAGTCGACTCCAGTTGCGTAACCAATGTCTCCATCATTTCAGTAGGTATTATGAATCTAGAATTTTGGAAAATTTTGAAGATTATAGAAGTAGGGAAGGCCATAAGCTTTAGGAGCAAGGCTAAGAAGGTTGAAAACCCATAAAGGGCGGCCTCTTGGTTATGCCAATATATTGAAAACACGCAAAGAGTGGTAGATTGGTGCACTGCGTAGTTGAAAACCTGAAAGGGCAGCTAAGTAGTACGCACGAGGTGAAAACTAGTAAACGACACTTCGAGCAATAACTACAATCATTGCTAATGGACCAACCATTCAATGTAGTGCAGGCAACTTCATCAACTCCAGACTTCGATACACTTCTTGTGACTGTCTCAGGATGAGACAACTATTTAAGTCTGGGAAAGTGCGCAGAGTATGTATATGTGACATATGTGCGATGTAGAATATTTTATGTAATGTATAATATTTTGTATGTATGTTGGCATATGTGTGTATATCAAAGCACTGTAAGAAGATGAAAAGACTCCTTTGAGATAGAAATGAAAGGAAAGGAATGTGAAGCGATAAAGCATCCTTGAAGCTCTATAAATATTGTATAATTGTAAGGAAAGAAAGTTCTGAGTCATGAGATACTAATATAGAGATCTGTTGATGGTTCACTAAATGTTTTTGTGTTGTTCTGTGCGCATTTATTTTCCTATTTTGTTCGACTATGTGTATTCAATGTAAAAATGTATGAACTATGTTGATAAACTGCTTCTAAATGAATATCTCCTAAGTATGAACGAACTGAATGAATTGACTTGCCATATCCCCGTTTGATTTTCTTCTCAATCTGTAACCGAAGTCGCACAAAAAAACCTTAGCATGTTCTGATTGGAATTTCTAGGAACCTCTGCCAACAAGTATGTTGATGCATTGACTGACTCCACTTCTTGCTGTTGTGAACCAAGAACTATGCTTGAACTAGCGTAACACAGTTCTAAGTGGATTGTTTGCTTAAGTGTTGTAAATGAAATTAGCATGAAATTAATGAACTAACGAGTGAGAAAATTTGATAACAAGAAGCACACAAGAGGGGGAACTTGAGAGATACCCTTGAGAAACCCTATGTGGAAAACTCTAGCTTGGAAATGAGGCCGTGCCTCCTTCCTCTCTAAAAAATGAAAGGTTAAAAGCTCACAAGGCCATTGGCTTCGATCACAACCCATGTTGTCATGTTTGCATCTGATTCTCCATGCTCTCTCTGTAAATTCCCCAGCTGCTGCAACTCTAGTTGACTGCTTAGTTGCTTGCCAAGATTTTTACTTAAGTAAGACATGGTGAAACCAACACAGAAGATTCCAAAACCTAAAAAACCTCAACAATTGGGAAACCAATTGACTCAATTGGGTAGTTGGTATATGTTTTTGTCTTTTTCATTATGGGTTTGGACATGAACAAACCCGTTACTGATGTCTTGGGGACAATTTCAGGTCACCTGAAATCTGATTCTGCTTTCTGTTGTCTCAAGACAAGATTGGTCTTGGGCATATTCGTCATGTATGCATAAGTGACATGTCTGGGTTGGATTTACATGTTTGGTCTTGTCCGATTCCGTCACTGATGCACAAGTGACATTTCGTGCTGGATTTAAGATTCAAACTTCTGAAGGCCATAACTTTGTCATATGAACGCTATTTTGCTTCTGTTTGAAGCATTGGAAGGCTATCAAAGAGTTCTATCTATTGATGGAGGTTGCATTAGGTTTTGATCTGATTTTGGAATTGTTTAAGAGCATCAGGCTTAAGTCAATATATTTGGCTTATTTTTGCATATAAAGAGTCAATTTAGTGGCCTCATGGTCATACAAACCATGTGATTGAATATGACTAAATTTTACTTATCAATTTGTGAACAATTTTTTTTTTGTCTTTTTTTTAAAATTTAATGTTTTTTTCAAGTTTATCAATTCATTGTTTTCCTTATTTTAGTACATGGTTATTATGATTTTAAGCATATTATATTTTTTCATGTTACCTCTTTTTGTAAGTGGGTAAACATGAATTTCTGTCTTATCTGCATTTCAAGTAGGTGTTCCTATGCCATTCCTCTTATAGCTACAAAGATACTCAAACCTTGGTTACCAAGTTTGCAACCTTTTTGTGGAAACAATCAAGTTTAGGTGATTTTTTGGGTGGCAGGATTAGTGGAGACTTTTGGTGGTTTTCTTTTTGGGGTTGTCAACTATTGTTTATTGGCATCTCCAATGTCCATTGAAACCTAGGAGCACATATCATAGGATGTGGTTCATGTTTCTAAGATAGGTGTGCATCTAAGAGATGGGGGGACCTGCAAGAGATGTCTTCCTATTGCAGGTGACATTTCTAGTAGGCAGGGAATATCATAATACCTTAGTATATGCTTATTGCTACAATAGGAAACACAAAAAACATAAAGGTAAATGAAATAGCCTAACTCGTAAATTGTTGAAGACCCCACCTGTTGGTCAAATTCCACCCCCAAGTTTGCACCTTTCAAATTTGGCCAAGTCCAGTACTTAGCTTTTCTTTGGAAGAAATGTTCTTTGACAAAACCTGCATCAAATGCAAGTCTTTTCCTTTCGGAAAGTTCATTTTGGTCTTTGCTAAGCCTATGCCGAATTTCTTCGGGTTTTTGTTTTAAGCCTTTGCCGAATTCTTTAGGACTTTTTGTCTGAAGCATTTTTCCTTAAGTGTATTTCTTTTGGACTTTTCGTTTTCAACTTTCCCGAAGGATAAGTCTCCAAAAAGTTACCTTACGCATTTTTTTCGAAAGATATCTTTTCAAAGTCAAAGGGTACTTTGCAACTTTTCCAAACGGTCCAATTCATCTTTTCCGAAGGGGTCATTTCAACTTTTCTGAAGGGCATTTCACTTTTTCCAAAGCTACTTTGCAACTTCTCCTAAGGGCACTTTTCAAGTAGGATGCCCTTTACAAAAAGTCCGAAGGGTACATTTCAAAAAGTCCGATGGGTTCTTTTGCAAGAAAATGGATCAAACAAAAATTTCAAAGGGTACTTTGCAAGTTTTTCGAAGGGTACCTTGTAGCTGAAATGGTCCGCAAAGTTCTGAAGGGTATTTTTCGGGCAAGTGTCTTTTCCAGACGGTCCATTTCAAAAGTCCGAAGGAATTCTTTCAAAAAGATTGTCCGATGAATTCTTTCAAAAAAAGGGTAAGAGACAAAAAGTCCGAAGAAAAGATCATTTCAGAAAAGCCAAAGGACACTTGCAACTTTTCTGAAGGAATTCTTGCAGAGAAAGTGCCTAAAACAATTTCCCCGAAGGGTACTTTTTCGGGGAAGTGGCCACAATTTTTCCAATGGGTATCCCTCCGCAGCGAAGAGGACCAAACAAAAAAGCCAAAGGAAATGTTCGAGAAGATTATCCGAAGATAGTCGTTGGGATTCAAACAAAGGATGACGGCCCGCAGGAAGTCAATTTTAAAGTGTGGAGAATAGTCGTTATTCAAAAAGACTTGGCGGGAACATGAAAGCAGATGTGGAGGTAACAAATGGTTGAATCTCGAGCCTCTGGTGCAAACAAAGCAAGCAAAATGGACAGGTTGACGGTTTGAGTCATTGCTTCCAAGAAATTGACAACTACAGGTGTCTGAAGGATAGCGAGCAGTTAGAAAGAATATTTTCTAACTGTCATCATGAGTTCCATTTCCCTTAGCAGTGCGATGTGTCGGCTTCTCTGTTTTCAGTTTCTAACACTCATGGATGATCTTCGATAGAAGCAGTTTCCTGTGCTACTCCTAAAGGTTTCATGCCACTTGCCACCATTCTCATGACTTGTTTTGGACAAGTAGACCTATTGGCATGGCATGGCTCGCTCATCCATCTCTCTCATGTATCTATAACCGATTTTCATGTCGGTGACACATGTCCTTATGTCTCTTCAACTTCTCTTCCCTCCCTCTTCCTCAAAATTCTATAAATTGAACCATTTTGGCCATTGCAGTGGACCACATTTTTGGTATGGCAAAGCCCTGCTAAAATGACATTGCACTTTGCTTTTGAACATTGAATACAAAATCAATTCTGAATTGTGAACTTTTGTCTGAGTATGTGAGTGATGTATAGCAGAGCCAAGTGATAGCATCGTCCTTACTCCCTTTATCCTTCATGTTTGAACAAAGGTTCTGATGTTAACAGGACATGTGAAGTGTGTTAAATGCATTAAACTCACTTTCAAGTGTGCAATTATATCTATGGTATGCAATCTGCCCCTTAGGTTGATTATCTTGTTGATTGTCTCAAGCATGTTACCTTCACACTGAAACAGTGTTAGTATCTTTTCAATGCATGGAATTGATCTTGGAAAACATTTTTATTCAGCAGAAGTGTGATAGTCGGTGGGATAAATTCTTGGTGGATCACCTCTTTAGCAGAGTTTTCTGTTTTATGTAAACTCTTGACTCTTTTCATGAACAAACATTAGATTGGCTGATAGACACTTCGAAAAGAATTCAGGGAGCTAGCCCTTTTTAACCCTAGAGACTTATCTCTCTTATAAGTTCCCACTAACTTGAGGGATGATTCAATGTTGCATCAAATTGAAGGAGCTTCATAGACCGTCCTAGGGTGCACAATTTGATGACAACACCACCCAAGCCATTTCTCATTCATTCAAACAAAGACATTAGCAAGAAATTTGGAGAGTATGCAAGCATGCCATGAGGAGGTAGTAAAATGGGGAGCAAGATTAAATAAAATTGTGGCTTTGGGAAAATATAGATTTGCAAGGAATATTATCACACATGAGAGGACAGCTGAGAGAAATAACCTCATTATCATTCATGATTCAATTTTAGTGACAGTACAATATATTTTCTTTCTGTTACCGGTGATTTAGGAGGAGAAGCTCATTAATCATAATAAAGGATGTCAAAAATCAAAACTTTCAGCTTTGGATCCATGTAGGATTTAAAAAACTTATCCATGGCTGGTTTGAGATCCAATAAAGTAACAGCAGTGATCCAGATGTTCGCTGCTCACTTCCCAGAGAATCCTTCCACATTCGGAAGGAGGGGGAGCAGGGGAGGTGGTCGGGTCAGAGATGGGAGGGCTTCATTATTTTCAAGGCTTATGATGAGATCAACTGCCACTATTTTTAGCTCTCTAGTTGAACACAGAGACCGAATTGAGACACCTGAGAGACCTGTGGTAAGGATATCAAGCTGTGTTGCAGGGGTACGCCCCCAGCGCGACGCCTCCTGTTCGGAGGCGCCTCCGGCACAGGGACGTCCCGGGGACGCGTCCCCGAAAATTTCCGGCGACTGTAGTGGAAAACCCTTAAAAAAAAAAAAAAAACGCGCGAAAAAACCTGCGATTTGCACTTGAAAAAATGAGCTTGATCAATATAATGGGATCCTTACGAGAATCGTGGCATGGATTTTAACTTATAACTACTATGGGGGGAGGGTGTTCTTTGAATGCCCTTGCGGGAAAGAGATTGTTCCCCGCCTTTGCCCACAAACAATTCTGTGTCTGTGCCCGCAAACAATTCCGGATGCTCGAGTTGGGAAATAACGGGATCAAATTAATTAATAACTATTAAAAACTTAAAAACAACTAAAAAAATTAAAAAATAAATAATATTTTAATATATAAATATAGAATATAATTTATAAATTAAAAAATATATAAATATTTAGTTTTAAAAACTTTAAATATTTTAAAACAAATAAGATATACAATAAAATATTAAAATATATATATAATAAAATATTAAAAATATATATATAATAAAATATTAAAAACATAATATAACTATTAAAAATAAAATAAAATTTAATATTAAAAATTTAAACTAAATACTATTTAGTTTTTACATTTTTAATATTATAATTTATATTTTATTTTAAATTTACAGTTTACTATATCTTTAGGTAGTATTTAAATTATATTTTTAATATTTTTAATTTTAAAATTATTTTAAATTTATATATATATATATATATATATATATATTTTTTTTTTTTTTAAATATATATATAGAGACGTACCCACGACGTATCCAAATCAAGGTTTTTGAAAAATGACGTACCCGCGTACCTGAATCGTACCCGTACTCGTACCCGTACCCGTATCCAAACAACGTAGATATCAAGTTGTTAAAAGGATCAGGGGAACTTATTGACATTTTTGTAGACACAGAAGGGTGCTACAAATTCTAGCCCAAACTTCTGCCCCGGGAAATTTTCAAGAGGTAGAGAATTGTTTTCTCCAGTTGAACATAGAGACCGAATTGAGAGACCTGAGAGACCTATGGTAAGGATATCAAGTTGTTTCAAAAGGATCAGGGGAACTTTTTGACATTTTTGTAGACACAGAAGGGTGCTACAAATTCTAGTCCAAACTGCTGCCCTGAGAAATTTAAAAGAGGTAGAGAAATGTTTTAGGCCAACAAGAGGCAAACCCAAGGGGGCTTAAAATTTGTCTTTAACTCAGGTTTCACCCTTCAGTGGCTATCCACAGCACAAGATGTGTTTGTGCTATGGAGCCAAGAACAAGCAATGTTAACTCTCTTTGATTTGAAGTCCTGCATGATGCGAGTCAACTGCTGACATTAAAAATGACGACCTCTCTCTACAATGTCCACCACATGGGAGAGGTGCCATGCTTCTTCAGTGGTTACTTTGAGAAATCACATATGAGATAAAACTCATTTTGTGATTCGGTATAATATGTTGAATCGAAAGTTTTATCAATATATGGCAGCTACAGCGTAGCTTGAAATTTTAGTTGCTGCTGTTAAGTTTTATGAGAGTCGAATGAGCTGTTTTATACCGTCTAAAGAGCCAAGTTTCCAATGGTGGTTGACTCCTAAATCAAAATATTAATCCCAGTCTATGTTGATAGAGAAAGTATTATGTAGATGAAATGTATGTAGTTTGTCAGTCTTTTTTGGTTGCTCCCTAGACAATTCAGAACTTCCTACTATGTAGCCACAAAGTGATTACTAAGAAAGGGGTTGTAGATTTAGCTGTCAATCTCGGGGTTCTTAGGTTCTAGGATTCAATGTATCTTTAACTGTGCTAGTCCAGAAATAACAGAACTCATTTATTATGTATTGTTGTAAATCTACTTCTATAGTTAGTAGCAATTTCATTAATTTTCGTATTAAAATAAATAATTCCTGAATTTCAAGTTTGTGGCATGGTAAACGCCAAACCTGACTAAGGTAGCCACCACATTGTTCAAGAATACCAGAATTGTAAATGATGGCAAAGCCACTGGAGTAACCCATTTGCATCGGTAGCTTTGAAGTTGAGTGGACAGTAAGTCTGTGAATGTGTTGGTGTTAAGAACCGAGGAAAATTTAATTCTGTGTGAAGTGATTAGACTAGCATTTCACTTTCAAGAGATTTTATTTTGCCGGAGCTCCCCAAACCTCTTATATACTAAGAAATGAAAGTTCACAATAAAGGTATCTAAAATATCCAGTTGAGCTTGTAGGTGTTGTGTCATGTCAATTCTGGCATTTCTTTCCAGGTGGCTCTGCTTGTTGGGCTCCTCTGTATGGGCTCCTATAGTGTCTTCTGGATACAATTGTTGATATGTGAGTTGATTGTTGGTTCTATGAATGCCAAGCAATCTTCCTTGATTTGGCAGACTAATGTGAGAACTATAACTTTGCCTTTGTTCATGTTTGTAATCTGATTGTCTAGGATTGGTAGAGTTGAGTTCTTTTGTACAGGTTTGCCAATTGGTTGGTTCAATTCAGCCTCCTTACATAGCAAAGAGTTGAATCTGTTGCTGTTGCAGGTAGCAGGATTTCTATTAATTGCAGAGAGAGTCTCCTTTGATGACCTTATTAAGTTGTACAAATCCAGTATCGTCATTAGCAGTTTGTTTACCCTATCCTTTATAGAACTTAAGGGCAATATCATCATTTATCTTTATCGAACTATAGCATTTGAAAAGATTTTGTTAGTAGTCAAAAGGTTGATTACAATTCAGTCTGATGTCTTTAGCAGAAGAGATTCAGGTACACCAGGTTTGAGAGTAAGCTGAAAGCAAATGCCTGCATAGGCGGTTACCTCATGGTCTAAGGTGTGCTTGGAAGCAAAAAGGAGTTTGCCAAAAGAGTTATTATTTTCCTGAGCGTGGCTTCTTGTCAGAGATACTGATGGATAAAGGGGAGCTTAACCTATATGGGAACACCAGAGGCCATCTCTGCCTTAGGGACAAATCCAAGAGACTAGGAGAGGCACAGCTTACCATTCCATATGAACCTGAATCAAATATAGCCGTCCTGTCCACTATGGAAGAACAGAAAGCAAGAAAGTATTCCCTTCCTAAAGTTGAAATCGCAACATTCTCTTTAATCTTGAGCTGTTAATCTTTGGTTATCCAGTTTGATAGAGTATGTGGATCAAGCCATATGTTATAGAGTCTCCAAATGAGTCTTCTTCTCTTTCTATGTCGGCTGTCTTATCCATTTTCAAATCAATGCTTGTAACTGCATCCCATTTCTTGACAAATGTTTTTACAAGAGCAGCGGTTGGAGCTGGCGCAAGCTTCCTGCCAAGTACATTTCCACAGCTTTGAAAGTTGGGATGCTTTTTACTCCATGAGTGCAGCATTAAAAGTCTAAACTTAGGCGGGAATGAAATGGTACTTTCAGTTTCATTCTCTGGAGTGCCTTCCAATCCATCAATCGAAGCAGAGGCATATTTAAGGGTCATTAGCAGAATCCTTGAAATTTGATTTTGTAGTCATTTCAAGGGAAATTTATAGTAGCTTTGAATGGGCATTAAGTATTTGGAATATAACTTGATCAGGTGTACTTATAACAAAATTTTATAAGTAGATTGTTTTCTTCCACTCTTTTTCTGGGTTTTATGAATACCCAGTTATTTTCATGGTTTTTAATGCACCATCTTTCAATTTTCCTACATGGTTCCTCTGCTTTGAAGGATAATATTCTATTGAATGTTGCCTCTTTATTGCATAGAAATTAGATTCTATATTATCTGCGATGCTGCACTTGAAACAAGTGTTGCTTTGGCATTTCTTTCACAAAGACAAACACAATCCAACCTTAGTTTCAATTTTTTTTCCCCTTTTGGGGCAGTCTCAAATTTACGTGATTTTTTCAGGGTGGTAGGATTAGGGGACAATTTTCGCAGCATTCTTCATGGGTGTTGTCAACTGCTATTGACTGGCACCTCCAATGTTCAATGAAATTTGGAAACCTGTACCCTTGGGCAGGGTACACATTTTGGAGATGTTATGAATTTAGGAGACAGAAACCTATGAAAGGTATCTCCCTACTGCCAAACGTCTCTAGCAGTACAGGAAAATCTGCTGCGAAAGATCCACCCCCACCAAAAAAAACAAATACCATAAGCCCTAAAAGGTCCAAAGATCCACCTAAACAATTTCTCAATCATTCAAACAAATAAATTAGCTGGAAATTTGGATATCATGCAAAACACATCAGCAAGATTTTATAAAAAACGATATCAAGATTAAAAATATTGCAGGTTAAGCAGCATAAATTAGCAAGGAAGATATTCACACAAAGATGACAGCTAAGACAAACCACCACTTTTTCATTTATGACTCAATGTTTATGACAGTTCTTTTTAATTTATGGGTTTTTGCAATTTGTAACTGTGTGTCTATCAGATGTACCATGCAGCCAAGCACGCTGTGCCTTGATTCTGAAAATGATGCTCGTTTGCCAATTTAATTTTGCTTTAACACTTCAAGTTTTCATAAAATCAATCTATACTCCTTGTTATGCTTGTATGCTTACATATTCATTCCTTGTGAAACGAAATACGACTTCTGCACTATATTTCACAGTGAACAAACCCTTTGCAACAGAATTTGAGTCATCTTGAAGGAGCTAACCCTTGTCTAACATAATTGTAGTAATCCTGGAGGAGGAAACCCTTTTTCAATGTCTTTTATATCAAAAGAAACCTAACTTTAAAACAAATTTCTTTTACATTATGTTAGTATAATATCATAAGATGTTTGGACGACCCAAATCAATAGGCCAAAATTGTCGTGGTCTGTCAGATTTGCTTGCCAATACACATTGATTTTGTTAAAAAGGAATACAAATTAAAATAATGCTTTTCAAAATTATTTTATCAACTTCATACAAATTTTCGATGGCTCAGATCAAAAGATCCAAAGCATTTTGGACTTTTGGATATGGTCATGGTTACCACAATTTGGTTTTAGTGACATTCATTGAGATATAATATATAATGATGGTCACCAAACAGGGGGAAATGTTTGCATACTGTCCCTCGCTGCACAATCTCAAATTTATGGCAATTGTTGTGTTTGCTGAATGTGAATTCAATTTCAAAATTCAAACTGATTACTAGTATGTGAACAATGTTTTCAATGCGAAAAAGTTAGTAGGGTTAATGAAGTTTTCAACTACCATGGGATGAAATGAAAAAAATTGAGTTACAACCGTGCAGAGGAAGGTTGTCAAGGAGGACCATGAGCTTTATCACAAGAACTAATATTGTAGTCAATCTCATGACATGACTGTCCTTGTCACGTTCTACTTGAAATTCAGATTCAGTCAGGATTACTCGATTGGGAATCACTTAGACCATAATTAAATTGGTTGTAGATGGTTTCAATTTTCTATGTTAGAATTCAACCATACATTTAAGTTCCTTGTTCTATCTAGAAAATTATGCAATTGCTCAAGTGCAGGGTGAAGTCTGGTTGATTTTTTGGAGTTGGATATCTCAAAGATAAGTAAGATTCAATCACTAGAAATGCTCTCATTGGTTGATGGACAGGTTCTTAGTTTTTTGCATGGTTATAAATTTGTATCAATCTCAAATTAAAAATTCATGGGTTATTCAACCTCAGATCTTGAATGGGAAATGATGCTTGTTGATGTGTGGGTGTGTTGTTTGGATTATTGCAATGCACAATACCAAACAAAATAATTCGATGTCAAATAATTATGCATCGCGTGCCTTTGGGGCAAGCACATGACTTGAGGCTTTAAGCATCCAAATAAGACCTAATAGCTTGATATCAAATAATTATGCATCGCATGCCTTTGGGGCAAGCACATGACTTGAGGCTTTAAGCATCCAAATAAGACCTATTTACAGCAGTTATAAAATACATACAATTAGGTTGTTTAAACAGTATTGTCGCTGCTATGTTTTGACAACATGGTAACAATTAAAACAAGATAATTGCTTGGAATATAAGAAGCCAAAACTTATTTTCGGGACTTGTATGTTATCTTTGGGAAATGCGATTTAATGTGTAAGGCAAAGCTCTACTTACAAAAAATAATATTTATTTAGGATCAGACATCTCCTTCATGGCTTTACTTCAAATCCTTTTACATGTTAAAGGCAAGCACTGCCCTATTAATGACTTACTATTATTTTTGGCATGCAGGGATAGCAAACACTTTACCAATTGAACCTTGGTATATTGGAGGACATGTTATTAAGGGATTTGGTCGTGGTTCAAAGATGCTTGGAATCCCTACCGGTATGTCAATGTAAGGTCTGCCAAAACAAGTCGCATGTTAAAAAAGCCTTCTAGAAGGGTCCTTCAAAACCAAACTGTCTTTCATTGTTTTTCTAGTAATTTACTGAATCTGATTTAACACATGGAGTTCCATCTTCAGCAAATTTATCAGCAGATGACTTTTCGCCAATTCTTGCTCAGCAAGCATGTGGTGTATACTTGGGCTGGGCTGGGCTTTCTAAACGTGGTATCTATAAGACAGTTCTGAGCATAGGATGGAATCCATACTTCAACAATTCCAAAAAGACAATTGTGAGTATATGGGATGTGATGGACACTAGCATAATTTAATTTTGTTTCCAGGTTTGTTGACGAAGGAAAATGTTAAAAAATCCTATCTAGTTTCCTCAAATCCCCTCTTGTCATGGAGATGTTTAATGCATGGAATTTAATTGAAGGAACCATGGCTTCTTCATGAATTCGGTGAAGACTTTTATGGGGAGGAGCTGCGTCTTGTTGTTGTTGGGTACATTCGTCCTGAGGTATTTGCTACAAAGACCCCCTGTTGTATTTGATTACTAAGCTTTCATCCTTTCAAAGGGATTGTTTCTGATTTTCATTATGATGACTGCAGGCCAACTTTTCATCATTAGAAAATTTGATACAAAAGATTCACGAGGACAGGCATGTTGCCGAGGAAGCACTTGATCTCCCCCCTTATTTAGGTTACCAAAATGACCCATTCTTACAAACTATTGTATCGAAAGAAACTGATGAATAAGATTTGGGTTGTTTGAAAAGCTGGGGGCACTGTTATTCTCTGGGGTTGTATGATGGTGAAGTCAATGCATTTAGAAATTATGATATGATTTAATCCATAAAGCCATGAATATTTCCATGAGCTAATCATGAAGCAATGATTATTTCAAGTTTTCATTGTCATCTCTCTTCTTAGTTTATCAGACAACACACCTGAGAGTTCTATTCATAGAACTGGCATTCTATTATGAGTTGAGATCTAACGTCCCACTGAATTGTACATAAAGAACAAAAAGTTAATCACATTAGTTGATCTTGAAAGTACCTCACAATTCCAGTCAATTTAAAGAATGATATAAAGGAATAAATCCTTAATAATCAAAATAAGGAATGCTTAAAAGGATGGAACCCTTAATAACCAAAATAAAGAACGATGGATGGAATCCTTAACAAAAGATAATATAGACTAATATAATTTATCACCGGAGTAAATGTAGTTATAAGCATAATTATTGTCAAACCATATAGAGACCACTCTGATTCTAAAATAAAGGATATAAAGCATGGGAAATGCCGTGACGAATATTAGATCTTTGCTAGATACTCTTATCTACAATTGAATTACACTGATTTGTTTAGTCATGTGCATGTGCATTTGTATATAGTACAACCCTTAAAATATAGAATAGCAAGGGAATCATATGTACTTCCAAGTATGTGGAGTGACTAAACCAAGGAGGCGAATGGTGGATATTGCCTTCGGAGCTACTAGAATATGCTACCTTATTAATAGATTAATTAACTTCAATATTTAGAGTGTATCCATCATTTAAGATACCAAAGATTTGCTTCTCCAAGTTTGGAGGCCAACTAGTTGGGCAACATATTAATGCAATTGTCACAAATATCCATTTTAGATTATATAAATTTATTGTCTTTCCTTTACACACTTCATATTATCTTTTGAAATTAAATGTTTTAAGTATAAAATTAGTCCAATGCAACACCATCAAAGCTCTATTGCTAGCCATGATATAGCAACAATAAACACTAGGAAAACCCCCATTCTCAACATATGACATTGGGTTTTTACCTGAGCAAAAAAAATATATGTTTCAAGCTAGTGAATATTTAGCCTTTACATTTGAATCATATGGAATGTGTTGGATGTGGGTGTGAAATGACAAATCTTTTGAGTCTGAAACTAAAGACAATCCCAAAGAAGTAATATGATTGGAATGGCTAGAATTGCATGAATAAAAACACCAAATATGAAATAAAACATTCTATCCATTAGCACTTGTTGATGGGTGCAAGGCAATGGAGAGAATATTTTAAAGATAAAATTTGAAATTTTTTCTTAAGGCAATCGTAGAATAACGGGAGTAGAGGAAGTAATATCTTTAGAAGTTTCATTTGTTCTTATACAAGTCATTTAACTAGAATATATTGTTGATTTTGGAAGAATGGTTAAAAAAAAAAATTAAGCATGATTTGTTATATACTTATGGCATTCCAAGGTATTGTTGCTTGTCTCCTTTGCTTAGCATCAAAGAAACTATCATACTAACAACAATGATGTGACTTTCACTACTCTTCATGCAAGATTTATTTTCAAATTAGAATGGTAATGTTTTTGCAGGAGCATACAAGAATCTCGAACCTTTTGTTAGACATGGTAGGCATAATCATGATTCCATGGGAAGATGATGGCACAATTTTTTGAAGGCTCATAAACCCATAGCTATTCACTCATCCCTTTGGATGCATTTTATAGTTGTAGTTTATCTATAATCGACTTAGATATTCTAGTGTGCAACTCCTCAACACAATTTCTAGCTACTTATTTGCTGATCTAAACAATTTACTCTTGAAACCAACAAACTTAAGGTTAAAAATAGATGTTATAATTTTGGGCTGCCATCTACATATTTCCTTCAATCTGCTATGTGCATATCTAAATACATACCAAAACCCACACTTCACACACTTTATGCAACTACCATTGTGTGATTCTGCTCTCACAAATTCAATGGTGTAATAAAAGAAGTATGTTGTTACTTTGACTTGTATGTGACCAATTTCATAGCTACTCGATATTGTAATCTAAGAAATATGGTTGAAATTATCTTAACATTGAAGTGGATTGTATATTTTTTTGTTGTAAATGAAAATAAAATGAAATGAATGAAATAAAATGTAAGCGAAAATTGATAACAAAAACATCAAGAGGGACACAATATATACCCTACGGAAACCTAATGTGGGAAAATCCAAGTTGAAATTTGGGTTGTGCATCCTTTAAGTTTACAAGCACAAAAGGCCACTGACTCATGTAATAACATATCTTGCTTTTTGACATATGATCCTTTGTGCTCACTTTGAAAATCTATCTTTTATATCTTATTACAACTCAAAACTCCCCTAAATGAACACTCAATTTACTCTCTAAGTCTGTTTCATTTATGAATGTTAATTTCAAGTCACATCTAAGTCATTTTGAGCCCTGGGAAAAAAAAAGTACGAAAATCAAGTGTTTGGAAGCAATAATCCTGGAGATTCATTACAATAAAATTATTTATAATATTAAAATCTTTGTAATTAAATTGACGTACGTATAATATCAAAATATTATATTAATTGTAGATTTTTATTTTTGAATTTTTTTTAATCTGTGAAACTTTATTTGGATGCTTCACATTTTGGCGATACTTAACCAAAATATTTGTCAAGTCTCGTAACACTCGTCAAATCTTATACTATTTCGTAATTAGAAAATTCTACATTGACAAGTCTTACGTCATAAAGTAACACTCAACAAGACGTACGATGCTCCACACGTTTTGTGATGCCCGAACAGGCTGAGGGAAGCGTAATTATCACTGGACGGTTGATTTCTATATTTGTCTAAAATGACAGATTTTCCATCTTATTTCTCATGAGGAAGGTCGTTTGATATCTGTCTGCCGTGCGCAAAAGGATTGAATATCATGAACAAACACGTATCTTACCCTGCCGTGTGCAAAACGAATAAATGACTAGACTATTCTCCATGGGAATGTCTTTTCATGTATGGTGAATTGCACCAAGAACTTTTGGGTACATGATGGTACCATATACCAATGTGAACAAGCATATATGTTAACATCAAATGGTGGATTGTTTGATTCATAGAAATTTGTTACTCTGCCGTGCGCCAAACAAATGAATGCGTAGACTATTCTCCGCGACTGACGGAATTAGAGATGACTAACAGTCAATAGCATGGCTTCACAGTCGAAATAGAAAACGGAATTGAATGCGGGAATGTGAGAGGAAAACGCGTATGTGTTCGACCAGCACACTTTGGCTGATTTATAAATACGGTGCACAACAGAAAAGCTTCTCACAAACAAAAAGATAAATTATCAAGAAATAGAAATAGAAATAGAAATAGAGATGGAGAAGAGAAATGTTGCGTTGTTTGGAGGAGTAACAGCCCTCATAATCTTGTGCATCGCACCTCATTCCTGCACACAGAATGTTGCTTCCATTATAACCAACGATTTCTTCAATGCTATTCTGGCCGTTGCAGACGGAGGATGTGCTGGAAAGAACTTTTACACCTACGATGGCTTCATCAATGCCGCCAACGCCTACTCTGGCTTCGGCACCACTGGATCTTCTGACGACTCCAAGAGAGAGCTCGCTGCCTTCTTCGCTCACGTCACCCACGAAACTGGATGTATGTAATCTGAATCTTCATCTATCATTTTCCAACAAATGTTATTAGTACAGTAAACGATTATAATGATTTTGCAGCGTTTTGCTACATCGAAGAGATCGACGGCGCACAGAAAGATTACTGCGACGAAACGAATACTCAATATCCATGTGTTGCAGGCAAAGGCTATTTCGGCAGAGGACCCATACAACTATCCTGGTATCTATTTATTAATTGATTGCCGTGTTCTTTCTTAATTTCAGTTTTTTCATGAAGTAGAGTATTGCAGGAACTACAACTACGGTCCAGCAGGACAGGACATTGGGTTCGACGGGCTGGGTGAGCCGGAGAAGGTTGCACAAGACCCCACCATTTCGTTCAAGACGGCAGTGTGGTTTTGGATGAGCAACTGTCATACTGCCATAACCTCTGGGCAGGGATTCGGAGCCACAATCAAAGCTGTGAATGGTGGAGAATGTAACGGAGCTGACCCTAACTCCGTCAACAGCCGCGTCGGTTATTACCAAAAGTACTGCCAACAGTTGGGAGTAGATCCTGGCCCCAAACTCTCTTGCTAAACTAATTACGTAGCACTTCCTATTAAATAAGGGCAGGCAAATAAAAAATAAGACTGATATGCTGCTGCTCTGCATATTCTCAATTCCTTCCGTGGAATAACTACTTCCATGGCGTTCTTAAGATTGCATTAATATTATTATTTATATATATATATATACGGTGGATCTGAGATGACACCTTTTCATTAAACATATGATGCTGCATATCAATGCCCCTCAAACATTGGCATCTATGCAAAACGTCTTATCAACATAGTCAAAATTTGACTTTCCCAATGATTTTCATGTATGCTTTCTCTTTTCATTGAAAAATCTTTTAAAAGTAAGGGGGAAAAAGTGTATGCGTTATTAGTCTTCTACGTTTAGGCATGCCACATGCTTTCTCTTTTCATTGAAATTTTTTTTAAAAGTAAGGGGGAAAAAGTGTATGCGTTATTAGTCTTCTACGTTTAGTCTGAGTGGCATGTCATTGTAAAACAAATGCTCAATTTACGTGGCGTGCACTCTTTAAAGTCAATAAGCAAGAAATAATTGTAGATCAAATTTCATGAGACATGTCTTTCATATTTATTTAATGTTAGTTTTTAATTATAACTATGTAATATGGATTTAAAGATTTTTTCAAGTTGGTAGTAAAAGTCATCTTAATGTTGTTTTTTAATGGTTTTAATGTTATTTTGTTGATTTGTTAATATTATTTGGGTAATTTGTTAATATTTTTGAATGACTTTGCTAATATGGTTTATTGACTTTAAATTTTTTTTAAAATATGAGTTAAGATCTATCACTAAACATAAATTTATTTCTATCATTAAATATCACTGTAGTTACAACATTTGATCTAATTTTAAATATAACAGTAAGTAGGTAATTAAAATGATTTTAAAAGTGATATCATATCTAACATAAAAAAGATTTTAAATGTGACACTTATTTTAACTTTTAGTGCGACAATAGATTACTATAAAATATTAGTTAAATTTGAATTTTAATTTTATAATCATATTAAAAGAAAATATATTTTATTTTATAAACATAAAATTATATTAAATAAATAATTTTTTTAATTAATTAAAATTACTTAATATTATTACTTAAAAACTTATATCTCTATATATACAAAAATAAAAATAGTCATAAAGTCATAATTGATCCTAAACATTAGAGTCAATAAACTCAAATACATTATTCCAACTTTATGTTCAATCTTGATTAGAATCATTATCAACCACACCTCCCTATATGTTCCAAATTTTATGCTTTCTCCATACATAACATAATGAAACTATAGCTAAATATCTCATAGAATTTTTTTAAAAAAAATTACTTTTGATTAACTAGAACATATTTAATTAATTCAATAATTTTAATTGATTATAAATGATAAAATTAAATAATTTTCATTGATGGAAAAAATATTTTTTATATAATTTAATATTTATAAATAAAATATATTTTATTTTAATATAACTCCTTAAATATAGATGTCTCTAAATTTATCAAACATCTCATAATTTTCCCTATATTTGATAAAATATCATTAATTTATTAAATTTTACATCATTTTTTTTCAATTTCTCTATTTCTTAAATTTGTCAAAATTTAATTTAATTTTCAATAAATTACCTTAATTATATGTAAATTGTGAATAAACTCTTTAAATTTCCTTGATTTTTAATTTTACCTAATTTTTTTATTTTTTAAAAATTTACCTAATTTTTTTGAGCATTTCCTAATATTCCATACTTTTAAAAATATGTCCTACTTTCTGAATTACCCTCAAAATGCTTTAAATTTCTTCAAATTTTTGTAAATTTTTAATTTATCATAATTTTACCTAATTTCACTAATTTATCTTAAATTTATCCACATTGACCTAATTTAAATAAAATAATTGATGATTTTCTCATAATTTTTTCCATTTGCATTATTTTTTAAATTAATCTTAAATTTGTGAAACTTGACCTAAATTTGTAATAGTTTAACTTTTGGTTTACATTATTCAGAAAAAATTACATAAATTTTACCTAATTTTTCAAATTTTACATAATTATTTAAATTTGTCTAAATATTTAAAAAATTCTAATTTAATCTAATACTTTAAAACATTAATTTTTTGATTTTTTAAATAAAATTTCTTGTATATTTTCCTAAATTTCCTTTTTTTGAATTCATCCAAAGTTTTCATGATTTTCCTTAATCTTTTTAAAATTTTAAAATTTAAACTTTTTTTTCCCTTATACTTCTCTAATATGTCCATTTTTTCAAATTTATCCTAAATTTTTAATTTTTTCTTTAATTTTTTAAAAATTAAAAAAAATAAAATAACCTAACTTAAAGTGATATATAATGAAAAAACCAGTCATTACAATGTCATACAATACTTCAACTACCATTCATAATCCCATACCATTCCCACATATAACTTAATCTGCTCAATTTGACACATATGAATCACATCAGATTACTCAAAATATGAAATGTATTTATGTCATGACATGAATCTCTAAGACAATCCCAATATATTCTTGGTTTTGATAGAAAGGATGAAGCCTATGCCTCACTCACCTCAAAATAAATATTTATCTACACCATGTGTTATAAAAGACATAATAATTTAAATTATGTATATAAACATGATAAGATATGTTATTATATAAATATTTTATCATTCAAACATTTATAAACTAGGAAATCCAAGGAAATTGGTATAAAAGTTTCAATGTATAGTAGATATATCAATTAAGAATGTAGTGATATGAGTTGTAGTAGAGGCAAAATAACAATCATGACATCACACACAATAAATCAAGAGAAGGTAAATATAAAATAAGACTGGTATGATGTTGCTATACATATTCTCAATTCCTTTCATGAATAATAACTTTAATTATGTTCTTTAGTTTGAATTTTATGTATGTGTGTTTGTGTGTGTGTGTGTTGATTTTCATGTATTCTTTTCCTTTTCAATGAAAAACCTTATAAAATTAATAGGGAAAAAATTCTATGCTTTTTTTGTCTTCTATCTTCAGTCAGGTAAACTTTGTGTTGAGATGAGTGGCATGCCATTGGAAAAAAAATGCTTCATTTATGAGGTGTGTAATCTTTAAGTCACTAAAGAAGGATAAATTGTAGACCAAATTTCATCCTTAAAGTTAGATTTAAAGTGAGGCATGTGTCTTTAATCTATCTTTAATGTCAAAATTTAACTACATAAATGTAATGTCAATCTAGACATTCCCTAAAGTTGACACTAAAGTCTCCCCAACATCACTTCCTAATGTCACCTAGGTGATATGTTAATGTTTTCTAGGTTATTTGTTAATGTATCTGAGTGACTTTGCCTACATTGCTTGCTGACTTTAAAATTATCTTCAAATACAAGTTAAGCTCTATCATTAAATATGATTTTATTTCTATCATTAAATGTCACTGTAACTATGACACTTGGTTTAATATTAAGTTTGACACTAGGTCTAAAATTAAGGTGACTTTAAAAGTTACACCAAAACCAACTTAAAAAGGACTTTAAATGTGACACTGATTTTAACTTTTAGCGTGACAATAGATAAATATAAAATGTGACTTAAGTTTGAATTTTATATTTATAAATACATGAAACTAAAATATTTTTTGTTTTAATAATAATAATAATAATAATAATAATAATAATAACAACAACAACAACAACAACAACAACGATAATGATAACGATAACGATAACGATAACAATAACGATAACAATAACGATAACAATAACAATAACAATAACAATAACAATAAAAATAACAATAACAATAACAATAACAATAACAATAAAAATAATAATAATGTTAGGTTGTGGAGCTAAAAGCTTCAACCTTTGCAAACTGAGGAACAGATGGTTGCTGAGTTCTACAGTAACCGGCGTCGGCATTAGGACCGACGTCGGCAGGGACCAGTGCAGAAGGCCACCGGCGACGGCAGGAAGTCGGCCGACGTCGGCAGAACCAGACAAGCAGGGACCGACGTCGGTCGCCTGTGTGTTCCAGAACTGCTCGTTTCACGGACAGTTAGTTAAGTGAACGAAGAGTTTGCATGTTGAGACCAGTTAGAGTCTTGTGCTGCGAGGACTATTGTCTAAATTAAGAGTCTAAGTTATTGTTTGAGTTAGGGATCTATTTATAGACCCATTGGCATGTATTGTATAAGGCATGAGATAGAAAGGAAGAGTTCCTTCTAGTTGTAAGATCTGTGAGTTGCAGGTTGTTGCAAGCTCATTGGGGATCTACATGTAAGTTTGGTCTTTGAATTGCAGGTTGCAGGTTCATGAGAGATCAGCTTGAAGTGCTATAGAGTGCTTGATGTATCGGCAGGGTTATTACTGACTGGTTGGTGAGGTGAACACCAATTCTGTGTGTGAGTTGGTTGTTGGGACCGTTTTTTGTGTAGGAGAGTGTGTGTGAGAAGAATTACTGAACACTTGAGGTGTGGCGAATCTCTGTAAGGTGAAAGAGTGTGGCGGCTCTTTGTTGTATTCTTTTCTGTTAGTGTTAATACAAGATAGTGTATTGTCTCTCATATTCTGTGCTATTGGTGAATTCTAGTTACTTGTGTTTCTGGTTATTTCCGCATATTCAATTGCTTATACTTGGTAATCATACTGTGCTTTTTCTGAGAAGCAAGATCCCAACTAGTGGCATCAGAGCATGTTTGTTGTTCTAGATTCCTGACAACTGGTATCAGAGCCTTGGTTGTAAGTTCTTAAGCTTGATACCATCAATCGGTATCAGAGCTTTTGGTTGGGATACTAACAGATTGGTGTAGATCTGGGTAGTGTGTTTTGATTACAGGTTACTCACAGGGTTCTGTTTGAGTGGGAGTTGAGCAATGACAGAAAGTAGTCAACTACGAATGGAGAAGTTCAATGGCAAGAACTACCAATTATGGAGGATGCAGATTGAGGACTATCTGTATCAGAAAGATTTGTACTTACCGTTGGGTGGGGTTGCTAGCAAACCCTTGGATATGAAAGATGAAGAATGGGAGGTTCTTGATCGGAAGGCTCTGGGATCTGTTAGATTGAGTCTTGCATCATCTGTGATTTCCAGCTTATCACAGTGTAAGACAACGGTGGAGTTGATGGAATCTTTGGCAAATTTATATGAAAAACCCTCAGCTTCGAATAAGGTATTTCTTATGAAGCGTTTATTTAATTTGCAAATGTTGGAAGGTGGATCTGTTCATAGCCATCTTAGTGATTTCCATGGTTTAGTAAACCAGTTAAGTTCAGTCAATATTGTATTTGATGATGAAATAAGAGCTCTCTTAATCTTGTGTTCATTACCTGAAAGTTGGGAAGGTATGGTAATGGCAGTTTCTAATACTGTGTCTCCTTCAAAAGTCTTAAAAGTGGATGATATTGTGAGTGTAATCTTGAACGAAGAGATACGCAGGAAAAGCACAGGTGAATCATCTGGAGATGCTTTGAGTGTTGAAGGAAGAGGAAGGCCAAGAGAGAAGGTAGAGCGTGGGAGATCAAGGTCGAAGACGGGCAAGAGATCCAAGTCCAGGTATGGCAGAATAACCTGCTGGAAATGTGGAAAGCAAGGGCACTTAAAGAGAGATTGCAGATCGGGTACAGATCAGCATGAAGAACATGAAGAAGAAGCAGATGCTGCAGGTTACATTGCACAGGATGCTCTGGTATGTTCTTTGGATAAAGTAGAATCTTGGGTATTAGATTCTGGTGCCTCTTTTCATGCATCCCCACATAGGGAATTTTTTCATGAGTATGTCCAGGGAGATTTTGGAGAAATTTGTGTAGGGGATGGTAAGTCTTGTCAGATTGTTGGCAAAGGCAAAGTGAAGCTGAAACTGCAGACAGGTAACACATGGGTGTTAAAGGAGGTCATGCACGTCCCAGTTCTGAAGCGGAATCTGATTTCTGTTAGAAGTTTGGGTGAAGAGGGTTGCACAGTAACTCTCACAGCGGACTCTTGGAAGGTTACCAAGGGTACACTTGTTATAGCTAGAGGTAAGAAAGTAGGTACGCTTTATCTATCTACTTGTTTTACTGATTCTTCTTCTGGGTTATCTACTTCAGCTGTAGATTCGGAGATGTGGCTTGATAGGCTTGGTCACATAGATATGAAGGAGATGCTGGTTCTTGAGTCAAAGGATATGCTTTCGGATTTGGAAGGCATGGATCGTGGTTTCTGTATGCAGAAGAAAAAGGTGAGATTTCTTGAGGAATCCGATGTTAGTGACAAGAACAGGAAAGCCTTGGTTTTCAAGGAGAAAGTGACGGACAGAGTTCAGCACAAGGTGCAGGGGAATTCTAAGCAGAGCAAGGGTGTTTTGGACAAGGGTTTGATCCAAAAGGAGCTCGCGGGAAAAAGTCAGGTCTCACAAGAAAAACACAGAGATCGACGTCGGCAGGAAAACTGGCGTCGGTGTCTAGACATGGACCGATGTCGGCTATGTGCAGCCCGACGTCGGTGACTCGGGGCAGACAGAGACCGGCGTCGGCCAGGGGAAAACGACGTCGGCGGAGAGGCAGTCGCAGGGAACCGACATCGGTCGGCTGTAGACTGAGATGTGACCGGCATCGTTCACTGAGACGAATTTTGGGTGGACAGCAAGCTGTCATGGAGTCTCAAGCGCCCATATGGAGGACTGAAGGTGTAAGTAAGTTCTTAAATTCGTCATTTCCCTTCTTTACACTACTTGTTGCTCACTTATGGCATAGGACCAGGGAGTTATTGAAGAAGCAGAACAGGTAGATCCAGGAAACAGTGGGAGCTAGGCTTGAATGAGGACGTGATTCCTTGGAGGAGAACCAAACAGGGGTTTTGGGTAGTGTTGCCAGCTGGAAGTAAGCACTGAAAGATGAATGGATGTTAAGGATGAAGAAGAGCGGAAATAGATACGTGAGATGGAAGATCAGGGTATTTGATCTTGTATTAGCTGCAGGGCAATGGAGGTTTGTTCATTGTGTTTCTCTTTACCAGGTTGGATAGTATTAGCTACACTATCCTATTTTCTGTATGATGTGCTTGTTGCAGGGTTACATATACAGGGATTGCTGAACTAAAGGTAAAGCTAGTTCAGGTGTTTGTCATGGAGGATCTGGGAGCAGCAAGATTCTTTGGCAAGAGTGTGTTCTAGAGACATGGAAGGTCATGTGTTGACTTTGTTTCAGGATGATTGTGTGGAACCGGTTAGCACGCCGATGGTTAGACAGTTCATAGAACAGGTGTCTTGATTCACATAATGAGGTTGAGTGCACGATATGTACTAAACCTGAGTTTTCCCAAGCAGTGGGAGTTGTCACAAGTTAAGAGCCAATCCGGGAGAGAACCATTGGAGGTCAGTGCAGTGGATTCTTACAGGGACTAGTAGCAGGTGCACATGCTATGCAAGTTCAAGTTTATTTCTACATGGTTGTAGATGTGGATGTGGTAGGTAATTTGGATGACAGGTTTTGCACCACGGATTTTGTGGTGGTTGGTCTTCAAGGATGATTTTGAAGACGGATACATAGCCAAGGTAACAAACTAGACGGTGTACAGGTACATGTACAGGTTGCAGCTGTTTATCTCCAAGTGGGAGATTGTTAGGTTGTGGAGCTAAAAGCTTCAACCTTTGCAAACTGAGGAACAGATGGTTGCTGAGTTCTACAGTAACCGGCGTCGGCATTAGGACCGACGTCGGCAGGGACCAGTGCAGAAGGCCACCGGCGACGGCAGGAAGTCGGCCGACGTCGGCAGAACCAGACAAGCAGGGACCGACGTCGGTCGCCTGTGTGTTCCAGAACTGCTCGTTTCACGGACAGTTAGTTAAGTGAACGAAGAGTTTGCATGTTGAGACCAGTTAGAGTCTTGTGCTGCGAGGACTATTGTCTAAATTAAGAGTCTAAGTTATTGTTTGAGTTAGGGATCTATTTATAGACCCATTGGCATGTATTGTATAAGGCATGAGATAGAAAGGAAGAGTTCCTTCTAGTTGTAAGATCTGTGAGTTGCAGGTTGTTGCAAGCTCATTGGGGATCTACATGTAAGTTTGGTCTTTGAATTGCAGGTTGCAGGTTCATGAGAGATCAGCTTGAAGTGCTATAGAGTGCTTGATGTATCGGCAGGGTTATTACTGACTGGTTGGTGAGGTGAACACCAATTCTGTGTGTGAGTTGGTTGTTGGGACCGTTTTTTGTGTAGGAGAGTGTGTGTGAGAAGAATTACTGAACACTTGAGGTGTGGCGAATCTCTGTAAGGTGAAAGAGTGTGGCGGCTCTTTGTTGTATTCTTTTCTGTTAGTGTTAATACAAGATAGTGTATTGTCTCTCATATTCTGTGCTATTGGTGAATTCTAGTTACTTGTGTTTCTGGTTATTTCCGCATATTCAATTGCTTATACTTGGTAATCATACTGTGCTTTTTCTGAGAAGCAAGATCCCAACTAGTGGCATCAGAGCATGTTTGTTGTTCTAGATTCCTGACAAATAATAATTTTTTTGAATTTTTTAGTAAACAAATTTAATGCAAACATAAAATATGTAGCAAAAAATAGAAACCTAGACACTACAATAAAAAAACATAATAAAAATAAAGGCATGATGATATAGTTAAAACAGAGTCATAAATTCATAAATCTGTGATTGATACCAAACATTAGAGTCATTATGCTCAAATCCATTATCCAAAACCTAATCTCAACCTTAAATAGTATTATTATCAACCACACCTCCCTAAATGCCTCAATGTTCTACTTCCCTTATATATAACATAATGCAGTGATAGCTAAATATCTAATAAAATAAAATCATAAAACATTAACTATTTTTAATGACAGTTTGGAATTTAAATTATTTGATATTTGTAAGTCACTTTCATTCTTTTTACACACTTTTTAACAATATGAAAGATGTTAATTTAGACTAGCTTAAGAAGCGATGCAACGATTCTATTTTCTTGATTCATCTACCTTGAGATCAAAAGTCTAGCCATTAATGAATTTACTCTGAGCCTTATTATATACTTAGATTAATTAAATGCATAAAAATATCCACTAGAAAAAGGTGGTGGGTTGCACATTTATGGAATTTTGAGTGCATTCAAATTTAAAAATTTAAAATTCCATTGATCATTTTGAAAAGTAGCAGGATAGGAAAGCGGGACAAAAGTTTTGAAATTTGCTTCTTATCCCTTGGAAAGAAGGAAATCATGAAGGTATTTTGTTCAAACACCAAGAAATATCATGAGAGTTGTGGCATGTATCAATTAAAGGACCATAATTGTAAGAACTTGGTCCTATACATGCAAGATAGGTTTCTAGATGAAACTGAGGAAAAATACTATAATTCTTTCATGGGAAAATTTGTTGGTGCAGAAAACAACATGGAGGCTAGAAGGAATTGAACTAGAAAGAAATGGAAAAGAGTGGGAGAAGTTAAAATAGTAGATCTTGCTAATTATTGCTTACTATTTTATTTTTTGTAAAGGGAAAGTTATTGGAAAATCCTAAATAGAAGAACCTAGGTAATGGGAAAGGCATACCTCATGTTGCAAAAAATGGAAACTTAATTGGCCTTCTTTTGAATTTAGCCTTGACTAGATTTTGCTATGGTTGAAACTACCTAACCTTCCTCTTCCTTTTTGGGAAGATAGAATTCTGAGGATCTTAGTAAAGTTGCTTTGCACTTTGGAAGGCATGGATTCTAGTACCCAATCATGTAAAATAATGAATTTGACAAGATTATACATTCTAGCTATAATAGATCAATCACTCCCTACTTCGGTCTCGCTGATGTCCTCTTTGACAAATATTTGGACAAATAGTGAGAACGAGTCCCTTTGGCATTGATGATAAAGGGGGATAAAGAGAACAAAATGATCTCTATAAAAGTTTGAATAAGTAGAGCATGTATCCATATTGAGTTTTATAAAATGTGCCATTGTCTAAGGGAGAAAAATTATAGAATTCAAGTTGTGATTTGGTATGAATAGCTTTAGTTCAAGCCAATACAAATAATGTCAAAGAAGGAGCAAAGTATTAAAATATCTAAGCATTTAGTTTGCATTACAACATTTAGTTGGCTATCAATGCCAAAGGGGGAGATTGTTGGCAAATGATTATCATTGAAGTCAAAAGGGACACTATGGATGTCATTGATGTCAAAAGGATCAGGAAGGATTGATGAAGAGAAGAGCATGTTTTACAAGTTACACAATGTAAATTTGTCTTGCTTTTATAGAGACCATTTATGGATGTTTGAAGTGAATAAGATTGAAGATCTGTTATGGGTTTTTCATGAGCATCTTAGAAATATGGTCCATAGGTTTAGATGAAGAGTGATGAGCCTAGAATTGAATTATCTTTGCTCTCAAACATTATAGGTTTTCTCAGTTAAACCCTAAGGGTCTAAGTTATGGTGTTCATAGGTTTTCCTATATTTATGTTGACTAGATATAGCTTGGACCCGATAGCTTAATTTATATCTTAAGCCCTTATCATCATTGTAAAAATGGCACCTTTGATTTAGTAATTACCAGCTCAAGCAAATGTTCTAAAACTTTATGTTTCCTAAGTACTCAACTTTAGATTTATCGCAGCTCGATCAGAGGTCAGTGCTTAATCATATGCTGAAGCAGTGATACACAATGAATTTAATTTATCAAATTCACCTCTGAGTAAATACACTAGTGACAAGTGTCACAATCATCGAGCTTACACAATAAATCTATAAAGTGGTTTAAAGTCAAAAGGTCAATAAGCAATATGGGATTTCCAAGTGTCTTAATAGCAGGAACTAACAACAATGTATAGAAGGCACGTGATAATGCCAAGTGTAACATTATTGAGAGTTAAGAAGAGATAAAGATCAAACTTGTGAGAAGATATGCTAATGAGCAGGTAATCATGCAATGAAGATCCAACAGAGTGAGTGGAGTCAATGGGATAAAGTGCTTGAGGTTTATCGACACAGTATTGAGTTAAAGACTAAGAAAGGTTGAGAAGATCAATAGAGTGTAAGTGTTCCAAGGACTCACGAAGCAATGAGATGGGATAAAGAGCTTGACATTTAACATCAAGATAGAAGCAAAGATCATGCTAGTTTGAATATCTAACGGTATGTGAGATCTCAGATCAAATGATCTAATGGATGTGTTTTAAAGTCAAGAGGTCAATGAGCAATATGGGATTTCCAAGTGTCTTAATATCAGGAACTAACAATAATGTATAGAAGGTACGTGTTAATGCCAAGTGTCACATTATTGAGAGTTAAGAAGAGATAAAGATCAATCTTGTGAGAAGATATGCTAGTGAGTAGGTAATCATGCAATGAAGATCCAACAGAGTGAGTGGAGTATCCCGAGCCAATTTTTTTGATTTTTAATTAACAGATTTCAACATTGCAAGCAAGTACCCATTAAGGTTAGAAGATAAATCCAAACGTACTGAAACAACTCTAACCAGAATGGCACCGATGATGGTGAGCATTGGTCAAAGGATTTGCTATATAAAAATCGGAAAAGGAACTCGACGTCAAGTATGTGCTACCCAATCCAATGCGGAGTGAGGGGCGACCATATGACGGAGTGATTACAATAACAATGCTTGAAAGGGAAATGTTGAAAGATGAAACTACTCCACACCCAACATGTGCTTGCTAACCCCAAGAGGGAAAGTAGCTACCATAGGGCGGAGCTCAACACCCAGAATGTGCTTACTAACCCAGAATGGGTAAGTAGCTACCATAGGGCGGAGGTCAATTAAAACAATAACAACTGCTGAAAGTAAGGAGTCTATTACAATCTGATAAAGCAAGAATCTGAATGGCTGTCAGTACTACTGCCAGCTTACAATTTAAGAGATGAATTCTTGCTAACAATACAAAGCAGCATATAAATAGAGATGTACAATATTAGTGTATTCCTTTGCTGAGAAGTATAGCTTAAAATGAAAGATCACTAAATATGTCCAACCTCCTTTCGACTGGGGACATTCCCAATGAAGCCACCGCAAAGTCTTTGAGATGCTCTCAACACTCAACCAAGAATGAAGTTGCAGATTTCTACGAACTGATATTACTGACCTGCATCTTTCATCATATAACCCACTGTATACAAATTTTTTGATCAGCTTAGAACTCTTTCCTTGAATACACAAATGACGTGGTATTGAATGCAAAGCACTATTATCAAGATGGCATCCAAACTAACAATAAGAAACAGCCTCAAAGATCAAGATACTAATTCCTGATTTTTGTTACAAATCTGCACTTTTCATGAATAAACAACAGTCTAAGAAACCACTCAAAAGTTCATAACTCTCACATGAATCAATGGATTGACTTAAAACAAAATGCAATACTCCTTAGGAAGAATGGCACCTGAACTAAGACATAAGAAACAAACCAAACAGCCTTAGATTATTTATGCACGGATACCAAAGCAACCAGTAGTGGTACGGCCCTCAAAGAAGGGCGATTTGCTCTCATAAATTAATGGCTTCACTAAAAATTCTGCAAGTTTGAGAATAGAGGTGCCTAAACTCTACAAGGAGAATGGGTTAATACCCAGAACAAGATTTTTGATATTTTCTGAATTATGATAAAAAACACAGATCTGTTGTATCAAAATGCAATAACTGAAAAACACTAATATGCCAAATAAAACTAACACTGCAATAAGCTAAGAACAATGCACAACTGAATACAAATCTCAAAGACTGAATCACCACTAGATGTTGTCTTGCAAACACGAAGCGATGCCCAAGCTAAGAGGCCTTCATTCCTTGAAGCGATTCCAGAGCCAATGCGGCAGCATAACAATGTAGTAGACAAAGATAATGAAATGAGAGCACTCCTTTTATACTTTTCCAACTGGGAGTCTCTAAAATCCTCTTGTATATGGGATAAAACATGAGAGGGAAAATAATATAATCCTCTTTAATTCTTTTTTTTTCAACCTCAACATTAAGTCGTTGAGCCTAGGCACCAAGGTCCAAAATTAAATAATAATGTTTAATTTACGGACTTTAAAACGGAGGCCAAGATGATGTCAGAAACCAATGATCTATAGCTCGTTGGAAAGGTCTTGACAAGACGAATCCAACCCCACTCTCAAAATCCCATTTTGATGCCAATCTCGAACTTACTAAAAATAGTAAATTCCTTAAAGTGCTCTATGTGCCAAGTAAAACATATCAACGCAAAGCTTTCAGAAAACCCAGAAGGAATCTGCAATCCAAGTTCAACATTTCTAAGTGCAAACTCCAAAAAAAGATGAAAACGTCCTCCAAGAAGTTTGGAAACCCTTATTTGAGCTTCTACTTAACCTACGAGTTCCCAAAAATAGGTTAAATCCAAAAGAAGAGCGTAAGGCCAAATTGGGGACATTACAGTCCGCCCTTCCCAAATTTGTTTGTCCTCAAGCAATGCCACCACAACTCTAAAAAAACTCAAACTGCACCAAACCAAACCAAGTACAATCCCAAGGTCCCATATCCGTCTGAAAGAGGACCCACCATCCTGATGTTGCACTACTCTGATCACAATAGTGAAACCTTAGTGGCCAAAATGCTTTGAGTTAGCAAAATCAACAATGCCATTGTCTATCATAAACCTAGGCATTGGAAAAGATAGTCTACTCAACTCAAAATTGTAATCCTCGGCATATCTCCCTAAGGTATCCAACACAACCAAAACTATAAATGTGACCTCTCCAAATCTTCTTGCAAAGAGGAAAGTAATCTTTTGCAAGAGCTCATCAAACTCAAACTCATGACTCCACATGAATGTACTATGCCTCCCTTGAATTTTTCTGATGCAACCATGAGGATTTCTGAAAACTCTTATAGTTTCCACTCCAAGAGCCTCAAAATGGTGAACCAAGGCATGTGAAAGATCGTTGTCCAGAACCCACACTGAGAGTAAACTATCAAAGTTTACATCACAAACCTTCAAAAGATGAATCTGGAGAGTAGGAAAGGTGTGAAAGAACAAACAATTGTTGTTGATCAAGGCTGGGACCAACGTAGTGCAATCTGATTCTAGAGTCCTACACAAGTAAAAGCAGCAACACCAATCAAATTCCCAAATGTGAGCTTGTGAGATGAGCATCGAGTTGCAAGTTGACACCTCCAAGGTGGCTGGAAAACAAACTGGAGCAATGTCCAACCGAAAATTACCACCTTTTTGGCAAGAAGTGAAGAACCAGTTCTCCTGAATGAGAGTAACTTCCCATGTAAGGTGGCTGGTCGGTCTCCAACCAACAAACTCATATCTCAAAATCTACCTTTGTCTAAGCCGATAATCACTCCCATGAGCAACCATCCATTTATCTCTCCAACCCATACTCAAAATTTCTCTCCAATCAATTTGTTGATGAACAAATGGGTCCATCAAGTGGTTGGTAAAGAAAAGAACATCACCCAAAGGTCTGAAAATTTGATCACTGTCCCACCAAAAATTATTCTTTCCACAATCCATGAATTCCATCAACCCAAATTGAGAATCCCAAGCATGGATACCCAACTGAATTTGATTTTCAACACAATGCAAATAAAGCTCAATGCATACCCAAGTGCTAGTGAGAACCAAGTGCATTTTCATGAAACTGATGTCCCCTCTAGTGAATCTTTGAAGCTTAAACATGAAAGCTTCAACAACATTGGAGTATGAAACATAGAATGACTTCAAATTCAACTCCCAAAGCTGACTAGTATGAGCCCAAACATCATTCCACCCAAGGGATGGATCGTCTATAGTGCAAACACCAAGCTCAGGTCCACCTTTCTCCCATTGCTTATGATTAGTAGGTCTGAAATCTTCACTCCTTGCTACTGTAATGAAGTTACCAGCAGCTATTACAACTTGTCTCGTCAACACCTTGATGTCATAGATGTTGAAAATACCTTGCTTCGACACTTCCCATATGGACTCTTCATCCTCAAACCCACTCATGCATTCATTACTAATCAACAAACTTGGCATATTCTCATGGAGTGATAACAAAGCACCATTAGCCGGAGGTTTATACTCGACCTCTTGCTTGGTTTCTTCCCTACATGACTCTTTTTGCAAATCAAAGAGAGGATTGTCATAAACTTGGAAGCCCTCCTTTCCATCTTGTTGATCCAAATCTGAACTTGAAACTTTAGTCTTTCTTGTGAAACCTTCGAGGTCAAACTCCTCTTGAAGACTATCAAGCTCACCTATTACTTGCTTGATTTCTTTGACATTATATGCATTCTCTTGCTCCTTGGAAAGTTTGAAATCAGCAAACTGGTCTTCAACCTCCGTTAGAATCAACTGAGTTTCTTTCAACTTGTCCCTTGTTGATTCGAGCTCCAGAGTGAGCTCATCAACTACTCTCTCCTTTTCTTGAAAAGCACAAATGGTCTTCTTTACAACTTCAAAGGCATGATCTCTATCTCCAATCAAGTGCATGTACTCAGACTTCAATGTCTCCAATGAGTCTCTGATAAGTTGCAAATTGGGAAGAGCAACTTCATCTTTCACTCCTCTTTGTCTCTCTTCAAGCTGAGCCTTCCAGTAAAGCTCTTCAACCAAGCTATGTGTGTGATCAAACAGGGAGAGAGATTGCACTTCCTTGTTAACGGACACCTTGAATTGATCTTCCCACTCATAAGAATGTGAAGATGGTGAATTGCTGATAGGCTGCAATTGAACATCAAAACCTTGTTTCTTGCCTTTGATGCCCTCAAAGTTGCTCCAACCTTCTTGTCTTTCATCATCAACTAATGGAGAATGCTCAGTGTCATGGGGAGGAACATACTCCACATTTTCTTCGACTTTAAGCTTGCCATCAACTTCTTGAATTGGTGAATCAACCGTGTGTTCTAAAACCACTTTAAACCTTTCTTCAAGAGCCACGAGGTCTTCTAGTTCTTCATCCACCTCACCGTCTTCTTGTTCAAAGGCTATGGCAGCCCCTAATTTGAACGAAGAATCATTGAATGTCGTTCTGAACATTTCAGAAGTAACAATATCCCCCTTGGTGGCTACAACCAGCTTGAAGGAATCACCATGGAGCTTTTCAGAGTAAGCTTCTTCATAAAAAACTTCTCCTTCTGCCTCCTCATAGCTTGCAATGCAAACAATATTTTGGTCTTCATCGGGATTGAAGGGAAACTTATCCCACACTAGTTCTTTGTCATATCTTGAAGCCAACACACCTGGATCCCACATGCTAACAGTTTGATTGAAATGGTCAGGAGAAAGATTCTTATCATGCTCTTCTCGTAGTGATGACTCTTTGAACAAGTCAACTCCCAAATCACATAAGCTGATATTTTCAAAAACATTTCTTTCTAAAGGTTCACTTTGCTGGTCGAACCCAATGTCGCCATCATAATGAAATGAAGAATCTTCAATGCTTGATGTTTTGTAAACTTCAACATCTTTATCTCCATCAAGAGGAAGTGTGTCATTGATTTCTTCATGTGGAACTTCTTGGGAAGTTGGGACAGCAATAAGAGGAAAATCCTTCATTACCAAATCTTCAACATGACCTTGTATGAGCTCTTTGAAATCATCTCCAACATCATGTCCACTAATCTTTTCTTCATCACGCTCTAAATTCTTCAAAAATGGCTTCAATTTTTCCTCACATTGATTAAACAATTCCTTGATCAGCATAGAAGTAATAGGAGAATCCTTTTCTTCACACTCATATGTGTCCAAGAGAGTATCTTGTGAGGACCATAGAGTCTAGGTGAGAGGTTATATATATATATATATATATTATCGATGATGGCTTTTGACTAGAGCTTGAACCAGTTTGGGACACAATCAAGGGCCCAGATCCCTATGTAATACCATGTGTATACCATATATTACCAGTTACCTTAAGAATATTGAACAACCATTAACGGCCCTGAGAATATAACCAATGGCCACAACCAGCCTCATATGCCTTTCCAAAGATTTAAACTTGGGTGGTTCTTGAAACAACCAAGCCACTTAACCAACTCACCCACATCTCATTGGCTAGGTGAGAGGTTATTACCCTTCTGTTGCTTGAGAAATAATTGCTTGAAGGGCTCAAACCTGAGAAAAATCGACTCTTTGACTTTAAATTGTTGTTGTCTCTTATATTGATTTTTTTCTGCTTCATGAGTTTATGAGCCATAGTTGATTCTCCTTGAAGATTCAAAGGATGCTCAGCTGCTCATGAACACGATTTTCCATTGCTTAAACATTTGAAAGACCCTGCAGATGTCAAGTGGTGGTGGGTGGAGGGTGGTCGTAAATTGCCTCAAATGGAGTCTTCTTCATTGATGTGTGAAAGGTTTTTATACCACCACTTGGTAAAGGGGAAACACTCAAGCCACTGGGTTTGTTTAAAGAAAGGCAACACTCGAAACATTTACTGACAATCTTTGTTTTTCCATCTGATTGTTGAAGATATGAAGAAATGTAATCCAAGGTAGTGCCACTGAGCTTGAACAACATTTTCTAGAAACTGGTTGCAAATGTTGAATCACTATTGTGGACTATGCTATTGGGTTTCCCATGAAGCTTCTAAACATGGTCCATGAAGGTTGCAACTAGTGTCCTTGTTGAAATTTGGAAAGCCACACTGCAGAATTAGGCATATCTGGTAAGTTTGTTCTTTACTACTAAAATGACACTCTTCCCTTCTAATTTAGGAAGGCTCGTGATGAAGTCCATAAACACCTCATCCCAATGTTGGCTAGAAATAACTAGTAGTTTTAATAGTCCAGACAATTTGGGTGTCTCACCTTCATTACAGTGGGAGACTAAACTTTTGGTCACAAAGCTTTTGAAGATCTCCTTTCAATCCTTTCCAAAAGAAGTCCCACTTAACTCTGTGATAGGTTTTGGTGAACCTTGTGTGGCCTATTTAGAGAAGTATGGATTGCCATTTATAAAAGAATATGACATTTCAGCTATGAATTCCAACATAAGTATGACTGATCTTTGTACCATAAAGAATATCCTTTCCATGAGAACTTGTCAGGTGTGTTGTGGCTGTCTTTAGTCTTGTAATTTTTGGATGATTTTTTGAGTTGTTGGGTCCTACAACTATTCTAGATGAACTGATGAAATCCAGTCAGGATTTTATGATTGAGACTGAGCAAAGGGGATCCTTTTCATCCCCTTGTCAGGAAAGGGCAACTGCTGTGATGTTCTGTTTAATCTTTTTGTAGATGTTTTCAAAATCATAACACAACATCTTGGTGACCCATTTTTGTTGTTCCTCTAATGATGACCTATCATCCAAAAAATACTTGACACTGTCATGATCCGTTTTAACCTTGAACTGTTGTCCCATTAAATAATGGCCCAGCTGCTTGATCTACAGTATGGATGGCCAGCATATCTTTTTCATATGTTTTTGACTAGATTATTTCCCTTAAGTTTCATTATTTCAAATGCAAGAAGATGCCCTTATTGTTAGCAACCCAAGTTGCACCCTGTGAAGTAGATTGTTCGGCTCTTCAAACTTGGACTAACATTGGAGTGTTATATAGGTTGTGGGTTACCTATAACTAGACCAAACCTCTAGATTATGAGGCTAGCTCCTCTGATGCATCAACTTTGAATCCTTTTCCTAAACCTATTTTGCTTTGGGGGTGAAAAGAGTTAGAAATATAACATAAGGGAAAAACCTATACTAGTGATGGTGATGCACCAATTCTTTAATGATCCTCTCTTAACCTTGTTCTTAAGCACACTTGTGAATCAAAGGGAATATCTTATCAACTAGACTTTCTTAATACAATCCTAAATAAGAGTACTTCAAATGAAGGTTAGATGAAAGGTCTGCAAGTTGAAGGTAAAGGAATGGAGGTCTATGAAAGACACTACAAACTAACTCACTCTTCAACACAACTTCCATCTCTTAACACTTCATGCGACCTGTAGAGGATAACAACATAGCATTAGGTGAAGGAGAGGACCTGCAAAAGAAGATGAATATCATACTTATCTGTAAGCCAACAATCAAGAAACACACTAACAACTATGAAGAACTCTGCAGTAATCTTTTCTTATTAACTCAAGGTGCAAGTTACAATTTCAGCATAGTTTTTGTATACCAGCTTGAGGGATACCAAAATAAAGCCATAAGGTCCCAATATATAGAAAATGAGGAGAGACGAAGAAGAATGGTGTGGAGAGAAGAAGAAGAATGGTGTGGAGGAGAGAAGAAAAGATCATCAATCTATCATTAACTCAAGCATTACTTCAGTTGCAAATAGTTACAAGCAGTCTTCAAGAAATCTCTCCATGTTTGGTGCTCTTACATGATTCCTTATGCATTAAGATGAGGTAGTTGAAGATGTAGTTGACTGATTCGATCCTTATCTTGAAGCATGCTATGCCTTTATTTGTCAAATAACTCCTCTTAAGGATTAGTTATTCATGGATTGATTACTCAAGGGTCAGTTATGCATGGATTGATTACTCAAGGGTCAGTTATGCATGGATTGCCACTTAAGGTTCAGTTATGCATGATAAGGATCAGTTATGTGGCATGATTACTCTACATTAACTCATCCAACAATCTCCCTATGCCATTCTCAATGTTACTTGATTGACCAAGTAGGTCTACTAGGCCAATTAGGCCTAGTAGCCTAACTGCTAGTGTTTGATGGCCATGAGAACCCTCTATGAACCCTTGAGAACCTATGGACAACTGAGTTTTAGACCTGAATCAATGTATCAAACCATAACTTAGGTCTCCTTGATGAATAAACACCTGCAATTTTGCCATACTAGTTGACTAGGTCACTTTGTCTTTCATTTCTATAGACTGACTGATTAGAAGGGACTCACAAGGGCACTTACAAGCATGGTTTTGAGTATCTGATGACTTGAGGAGATTGAATAAGTGTCAAACCTTCTCTTTCAACGATTGGCATCTTCTCAAACTTCCTTGTACCTCTCTTTCTGCTCTATTCCCTAAGAAAACACTATTTTTTGATAGGTCCGTACACCATCCATACAAAAAAATGCCATGGACATGAGCCTCTTTGAGTTTTCTAGATGATCTAGGTGCTAGTCAGGTGATTTCAATTTGTTTGGATGCCTTTTCTTTCAATTATTCTCAATTGGGTCTTAACTAGGGTTTGCGAGAGGTTTAAGAGTGCTCAGGACTCTTAACAATGATTCATAAAGTTTGGGTGTTGAATGTCTGAACCAATGCCACAAAACACTAGTATACTAAGCCCTTTACCTCTCCCAAAGTGCCCAGCCTCCCTTGCAAAATCTCCGTACCATGGTGAGCATGTGAAGTCATCTCTCGAGGAAGAAACAGGCTTTTTGGGCATTGCTTCGTGTTTTAAGGCCTAAATGACCAGTCATAATGTCTTTCTTGCAACTCATATCAGGCATACATCCTTCAAACAACTTGATGATGACATTCATGAAGATTGGAGGTGCACTCATGACCCCACCTTGCCTTTTACTGCCCCTTCTTGATGGCACTGTCTAATGAAGCCAACAGACAAGCACATGTGTATGTAGGGTTCTTAGAATTTTGACCTCATTGTGAGTTTAAAATCTCTTACTCATTGTATAGAACATGAGTAACCTCTCTGAGGTTCTTTGGAGTTATGGCATTGGCTTGATCAAGCCTTTCATTCTCTATTTGCATGCACATAGCCCCTTGTTTGAACATCTAGACCTATCTACCTGTAGAAATAGTCATAAAGACTCCCATTAATGGTTCTTACAAGGTTATTTAGAGAATTTAGGACCCAATCTTTCTTTAGTAACTCATTATATATGCAAACACCAATCATTTTCTTGCTTACAGGCTCAAAATAGCCTTCTCAGACCTAGTTCGTACAACATGACTCATGTGCGTGCCAACCAACAGACTGTTATGATGCTTAGGAGAGTTAGGAAGACTGACAACACCATTTCATGGCTCAAACACTTCATTAGAATGCACATTGAGGCATATTTACTCCATCGGGTATCCTTCAAGGTTTTGCAAGGCTTTTAGGGGTCTAAAACTCTTAGCAATGATTCATAGTGTACAGACCCCTAATGCAAAACCTCTTGCCATGAATTTCATGTATGTTGTTCCCTTCAATTACCCTGACTAGTTCAAGCTCCCATGCAAAAGATTCATGAAGATATGTACATAGTGAAAAGGTGCTTCAATTGGCTGTCTAGACTGTGCAGGCAAAAGGAAGGTTCAAGAGCCAAAATGACAATTCTATTGCATCCCCCTAGTTCCAAAAGTTCCCTCAAGACTTGAAATTATTCTCCACACCATTCTAATGACCATCAATCTGAAAGAACACCTGGATCATTTCAAAATGGTGGCAGGGTTTCTTAGGGGTTTAAGGCCTGTCTGCAAATGCTAGCCCTCAAGGGCATATTGGCATGAAATCCTGAGTGTGATCCATCTCACCAAATGTGTGAAGACTAAGCATCACCTTTCTCTACCTCACAAACCTTCACATGAAGTCTAAACGCTCTGTCATATCCATTAGACCTCCAAATAGTCCTCCTAGCTCCATTATTGACTGTCAACAGACTGAGGTCTGTCTGAGACAAAACAATGGATGTTTCCACTATTGATATGACCTTACCAAAACCATGGACACTTAAATCTACTCATGACCACCAACTGTACCAAGTTTTATAGCTAGATCATGCCTATAAAGGCCTCAAAACTCATTTTTCTTAAAACTAGTTAGTGGGCTGCTCGAGTTTTCAATAGGTTTGTGACTAAGTTTTTATATCACTTTTCTGTTTGGGTCTGAGAATGTTGATAAGGCCATGGTTAGGTTATAGGAGCCTTCTTGCAATGATTCTTATCCCTCTCACTTTTTTCTTTGGTACATTGGCTCTTCAAGGGTACTCTTAAGTTCCCATTGTCTTCATTCCGTACACAGGCCTATGTACCTTCATGAGTTTGCAGACCTTGAGTAGAAGTCATGATCTTGTTGAAAGTCTGAAGGTATCAATTTATCATTTGAATACAGAGGTTATTTTCATAAAGCTTCCTTCTTGACTGGATTGTACCTTGAATTGCATTTATCTAGGGTATGTGGATATGTCCATACAATTGACCCTAGTATTGGTTGTGTGTGGCCATTTATTCATAACTGTAGGTAGTCACTTTAGGTGTCTTGATGTGAGATGCTTAACATGGGGTCATTGTACCCTGATATGTCATCAACTCCTAGTCTGATCTTCATGAACTTCCCTTTATTACCAACTTTGAGCTCTTTCTCACATATCACTTCACATCACCATGACAGCTATAGGTGTGCATCCTGCATTTTTGGCTGTGAGAGAGGTGAGTTTCCCCATGTGGGTGTTTAGAGAATTTTGAATGTCACTCTTACCTTGAAAAGGTTTTTATAAACTTCACTCATCCACCGACCACCTTTGAGCAACAATATTCATCTCATACCTCTGAGTGAGCCAAATAGGATTGGCCGTAGGTGCTTATTTAAGCCTTGTATGAGACAGTAGGTTGATTGGAACATGAGTTGAACTGGCAATGATAACACCTTGAAAATTTCACCACTCATCTTGAAACCATCTCACCATTCATTTTGCCCAAAATCTAGACCTTGATCTCACTTCAAGAAACTTAGTTATCATGAGGCTCCAAACCCTGTTGTTCGAACCGAGACAATTCCAAGTATAGTACATAAGGTGGATGCCTTAAGACAAGTTCTTGATATTCACTTAGTATTTGGACTTTGCTCAGATCACATCTTAAGCTTTCATCCACTCACAACTTTTCCTTCAAGAGACTCTTCTATCATATTGAAGTGACTTCATGATGACTGCTGTAGATAGTCATTAGACTGTGTGTACGGACTGATGGCAGATGGGAGATTGGTCTTAAGAGGGCAAAAGTTGCTCTAAGATCCTCATTGACCCTCTATGATCAACTAGCTTGGAGAAACATTAATTTTCCCATAACGAGTGTTGAATATCATGGAAACAAGAAGTAACACATTACCTTAAACAACTCAAACTTACCTTAACTTCTGCTAATAAGGGACATGCAATGTTGGCTTCTCTTCAGCAGTCTTATCTATTCATGCTTAAACTCTTCATAGTTTCATTGGTTTCTTGAAATGGTCAAGGTGATCTATCTAGTATTCTTGAACTCTGAGCTAGACCCCCAAACAAGTCATCCACTTTCTCAAGATCTCTGTTTCATAGAACTGCTGTAGGTGAAGATTTATTGTTTTGGCATGGCTTAATGATGTATAATACATCTTCATGACTATAATGATCTCTAACATCCTGAGAGATATCAAAGCGTTGGATTTGTGATGTGAATATGGATAATAATGATATGATGATGATGGAATATGGAAAATGAGAATGGAGATGGAGTGATAAGCTCTCAACTATGGTGAATGACAATGTGAAAGACATGAAAATGGAATGAAACATGGGGGATGGAAAGGAACATGATACCACTCTCTAGGCAGTCATGAAGGATTTTAGGGAAGCATAGGCATATGCCTTAAGTAGATATCTCATTTTGGAGGTCCTTGAACCAGCATACATTGTTAAAAGTGAAACCTAGGAATCATCAAAATACCTTAACATATGCTAAGATTCCTTAACATCTTTGCTAAACTGGCACTGTGAGGATGTTTGAAGATGATTGAGGGTGATTGAGCCGTGAGACCTTGAGGAACTTGAATGAAGGACACCTGCCATGAATGAAATCTTGCAAAAAAAGTCTCAATGAATCTTGACAACCAATGGATCCTTCATGAACCATACAACCATCCTCAACTTGCTTGCAGACTGTAGATTAGCAGTAGATGTGTTCTTGAAGCCTCACTTATGTGTGTCAAACTGTTGGGGAAGTCATGAAAGGTCTCTTCAAGACCTGAAGAACCAGGATCAATCAATAGTTTTGTCAGAACAGTCAGGAATCTCGCAAAACCATACCACTTTCCTTGCCTTTCTGCAGATTTGAATAGTGAATAAAACCCTTAAGTTCTTAGCCTTTGTTTATAAAGTTAAGAAGACAAAACCAACATCCAATACCCATGATTGGAAGGTCATGAGGTCTAGTTTCTCTGGTCGAGAGCTCAGGCTGCTTTCTCTCTCTACCGTACGGACTGAGCATAAACCTATGATGATCTTGCTATCTGCGAGTGAACCGGTCATGGAAAACACATCGGTTATGGTCTTATCAAGCCTTCAAACCTTCCAATCTCTTCACCATGTGTCTGTAACTGGTTCTTCTTGCATCTCCAAGACTCCCCCTGAGCAGATCCGTACAATACGAATCTGTACCATGTGAAAACACTGTCCAAACTTGCAAATTCTCCTTCATTTCCTCTTCTTTCAGCTTCAAATCATCATTTTAGGGCAACATGAAGAAAAATATAGGTCAAAAGCATCTTCAAAGCAAAGAATATGCCAAGGAGAGCAAAAAGATAGCTCCTCTCACACATGGGAACTCTTTTGGTGGGCAAAGAACCTTATAAGCTCGTAGAAGAGACACTTTTTAAAGCAAGAATTGTGTCGCTAAGCAATATTATGACCATGATGGGTGATTACAAGATATTAGTGATGTTGTAAAGCCTTATGAGGTCAAAATTTTCCATTTAAAGACCAAAACCTTCACTTTTAGACCATATACACATAATTTTACAAAGAAGATTGCTAATAAATCTCACAAGAGTACCTTAAAACCTTCTTAAAAGTTCTTCATGAGGATTTTATGTATGTTCATCACCCCCTTTTAAGGCTTATAGCCCATCATGCTTGAATATACTGGATACATTGGAGAAACTCACAATGAGTCATCAGCTGTCATCTTCAACCATCTTAGCTCATTAGGTCTAGATCATAAGACCACTTCAATTCATTGTTAAAGACATCACAAGATACTCAAACATCATGATAATACTTGACACCAATTGAAATGGAAACATGACAATGACATGACACTGAGACATACTCCCTTCACTTGACAGTCAGTGAACATTATGATGGTCAAGCACATCATGATGGTCAAGCACATCACCTAAGGATCAAGGACATCTAGGACATATGGTGATCACAAACAGACTCAATGACATCTCTAGGAGTGTTTGAAAGACTTCAAGAAGCAAATAGGAGACATCATGACTCAGGATAGCATCATGTAAAGGCTTAGGTGGGTGCCATGAAAAATTTCAGTTGTAGGGGTTGGCATTTGGCCTTGGCAGGCCAAATTGCCAACACTTATGGCATCAATACTGCCCCAATACTCTGTCCCGAGACTTCACACTCAATGGTGAATGATTTGTTGAAGTTTGGGGTAGCTGAGACCAAGGTAGAAGTAAGAACCTCCTTGAGCTGCTTAAATCAATGAGTGGCAACATCAGACCACCCAGATGACATTTTCTTCAAAAGGGTTGTAAGTGGCACTGCAATGCTGGCATAATTGCGGACAAATCTGTGGTAAAATCCTATGAAGGTGAGAAATTTATGAAAAAACTAGCTCAATGCAGCTATCAATAGCTCTGATTCTCACCTGTTGACTTCATAGTATCACATGCTAATGTCACCACACAGATTCCAATGTAATCCCCACTTTGTCTCACTCCTCTTTGCCGATCTGTAGGTTCAATTAATGATAGAATGATGAATGCAATGAAGATAGAGAAGGGCATTTACAATGGTTTGATGCACTGAATGAGAGTGATTTGGCTTCTAGTAGTGCTAATTAATATTGTTATCAAATGATATTAAATTTTAATTAATGCCAGGTCAGCCTAGAGAGAGAAAATATCAATTCATATTCATAAATTTAGGAATGTAATGTCATATTATGATGTCATTACATCTTCCCCTGTCTGGCTTGGATACTTTGTCTTGTCTCTACTTTAATGGAATGTAAGTTGTGTGGGCCATAACCATTAAGATGGGAGAAAAAAACATCGGAAGTCCCATCTATCATTCCAAAATATACCCAAAGAGGGTTTGAAGGGCTTGAAAAGCCCAACAAAGGCCAGCACCATGGAATACAATTCATTGGAAGTACTACCCATTGGGGGAAGTACCAAAATGGATCTGGTTTTGCATGTCAAAAGCGAATACATTTGTTCTAAAAAGGTATAAATACTTTGCCGTGTAGGGAAAAGGCTCAAATGTTAGCCTTTATTCCCTTCATTTGTTGATTTATTCTATGTGGCCCGTATGGTTTTCAATTGTAAGTCATTTGTTCAGTTATGAAATATAAGATGCATTTATTTCACTAAATCAAATAAACCTAGGTTTGTGGGTCTGAGCTACTCTACTTCATTCTCTTCTTTCATCCCCAATGCATCATGCCCATGTTATCAGTCCTCGACCTACTTTTATTTTCATCTTCTATGGCTATGCCTCTATTTTTATTTCCATTTGATACAGATCAAAGAGATTATTGACAAAAAAGAGATAAATATGCAGGTGAACAACAATAAATATTACAATTTGAGTTATGATCAAATGGTTAAGAATGAAAACTAAGTGCTGGCTAATTAACAACTTCAAAGTACAAAGATACATGTAAATTATTGCAAGGCACATACTAAGGGACCTGATATATGGCTGATAATGACAAAATAAAAAAGGGAGCTATGCTCTTATCACCATTTTCTGTAGCATTTTTCATTTTCTGGGATGCATCTTTTCCTTCCTCTACAGTCACTATTGTCTACAAATTTCATTGCTTGCAATTGCCTGCAAACCGTCATCTCTCACCACCTTGTTTTGTTTCAGATTCATTTCCTCCATGTTGCCTTCCCTTATATTTGCAACATTTTGTTTTCCCATTTTTGTTGCTAACCATAGGCCATGGTTTCAATATTAACAAATGAAAAATTTAATCAAATTTAGAGTTTTTATATTTGTTTGAAATGTTTTGTCAATTATTCCTTTCTATGTGTTTGTATGAAAATGTGTACACACTCACACACAAACACAATCTAACAAATGTGGATGCACATTGTTATCCACATATCTCTTTGTCATCGTAACACATCATAGATTCAGAAATCGCCAGAGCTCGGCAATAAATCGCGAGTCAAGGTTGAAATGATACATCTATTAAAGTGTGAGATGAGAAAGTCAGATAAATCGCTAATTTTTGCCAAGTAATTACAGTGATTACTCAGCAAGAAACATGACTTTATCATTGCAACTCGCCTGTACATAGTATAGAACCACAAGAATGAAAAAGAAATACGATTTTATGCTTATTTCTGCATTTTTCCTTCTGATTCACGGGTACAGTGCATAGTTATTGGAGCTAGGGTTTTAGGGATTATTGAATATATGGTCAAAGCATAACTTGTGGCTTTATTCTGGGATTGAACGGCGACTGCCTTCATGATATACTTGTAGCCAATGACATCTCCTTGTACCTTGATATGATGGTTGAATTTCAGTTGTAGCTGATTTGTATACAAACCAGTAGCATTGGATTTAGATATTTGCACTTGCCCTTCCTGCTCTTTGGTTTATACTTATTATTATATAATGATTGTTGAGTTGCCTCTAAGTTTACTAGATGTCTGAGGATTTAGACTATCATAATGATTAACAATGGTACATAGTCATACAGTTATATAATATCAGTATACAGTCAGTGGAGCTTAGGGTTTTCATTGTTCAAAATTGCCTTAAGGAATATATTAGTATATAGCTTTGTATTAAAAAACGCGGGAAACCGGAGGGTACCCGCAAAGAACATTTTTTTTTGGTTGAAACGGGTAGACTGTCGGAAAACCGTTGGCCCGTTACCATGCCAAAAACCGTGGTTTTTGACGAGCAGTTAAAAAACCGCGGTTTTTGCCTTGGTAATTGGCGAAACCCTGACAACATAAAAAACATAAGGAAAGTGCACAAAAAATCGTGAATCTTTCATTCTGCTGTCATTTTTTTTCTCTGTTGTGTGTCATTGATAAGAGGTCAAGGTCGAAGGAAATTGCTATTTTCAACTTCTGTAGTCGTCGTTTGCCTTTGCCATTTGGTATAGAAGCTGGTACTCATTACTATGAGCAACATCTATGATTTACAGAAATTAGCCATCCACATCTTGTCCCAGCAATGTAGTGCTTCTGGTTGTAAAAGAAATTGGAGCATGTTTGAGGCCATTCGCACAAAGAAGCACAATATGTTGACCACACAATGCCTTAATGACTTTATGTTTGTACAGTACAATCTTTGTATTTGTGTGAAACAAGTGGAATGGATGGATAGTCACAAGGTAGTTGACTTGGATGATATTGATCTATACTCAAATTGGATTGTTGAGTCTGATGATGTGCCCTAGGGGCCCATGTTTATCGAGGTCACAAATTTAGAGAGGGAAGCAGAAGAAGCTATAGCGGCAGGGGAAGTAGAGGGATTGGGAGGGGTTGGCGAGGGTTTGGAGTTGGATGATGTGTTTGTGGATGATGTTCTAGTGGAGCAGTCTTTACTTTCCACTTTTAGGGGGCAACAGAGGAGTCGGAGAGAAGAACTTCCATGAGCCATTTTAGTCTTCTTTTTGTTCAAAATAGATCATTTGACATTCACATTGTACCCTTATTTGCTTAAAAACCAATATAAGACATGTTTATGACTTTGAGTTGTGTGTTCTCTGAATCTCTACAATCATTTCTCTACATTCATTTCATATTCTTATGTATTTCAGTGTATTTTATGCATTTATATATATTTTTAAAGTAGCGATAAAAGTCTCGAGTAATTGCTAAGTCCCAAGTATGGGTCACAATTTTTGGCTGCCGAGTAACTGCGTTTCCCAAGTTTTTATACTATGGTATATAATAATTGACAAGGCCTAAGGATACACTTATAGCATACACAATCACACAATGTACAATTGCCTATTGCTTTTTAATACATACTCCGTTTTCAAGCCTCAAGGGAAACATAGTCACATGGCCTACAACCTATACGTATTTATTTATTTTTCATTATCGTTTTAGTATGAATCATGATATCTACACCATCTTCTATTTCTTCCTTTCATTAGCAGCTAGGGTTAGATTCTAAAACACTTTTTTTTGTTTTATAGGGTTTAAATTTGTTGTTTAAGAATCGCATTGGCATTTGGTTTAGCTACACGTCGTAAGCTTAAGTCCCTAGTCCCTTCTTAGAAGCATTGTGAACCAACAAATGAGAAGAAACAAAAAAACAAGTTGCCAAATAAGCACAACAAGACTCCAACACCTAAACCACATTATCATCCAAGATGCCAATTGACCACACTTCCATTCTAGGCTATGGGTATGCATTTCTGTCTTTTTTTTACATGTTTGGTCCTTTTTGTAATGAATTTGAGCCATCTTGAATACATCTATTGATTTTGATTGTCACTGAGGCAGGGTCAAACCAAGACAAATCACTCATGTATTCATAAGTGACATTCTCAGGTCTTAATTACATGTTTGGTCTGATTTGAGTCCCTCATTGATACCTATGACATATTTTGGTAGACTACAGATGCAAAATTACAAAGTCCATATACATTGGCAATTTATAGTGTTCACATATTATTGGTTATTTACCGTATGCTAAAATTTTCCTTACGGTTATATTGTTATATGGGTTAGTTGTTATATTGTTGTGGTTACAATAATATTACTTAAATAGCTCTATTGTTAATTTAACATAATACAATCTATATACTTCTAATATATTATGATTTGTAATGGGTCCAACAGCCACATGATTCTAAGAGAGAATTATGGGATGTTGACTCCCTAATTATAAGTTATCTTTTACGTATATATTTGTATATATACTTATAAGTATGCATATAACATGTAATAGTGTGTGGATTATAATATTATTTCATGTGATTAAATTATCTCTATTCAGCTCCATTGTTCATTGCATGAATTAAATCACTGCGTAATCTCAAAGATTATTAATAGTGGTATCAGAACACCATTCCTTTCTGAGCATAATGGTAAATTAAATCGTTTGCAAATCACTGCATAATCTTATTAGAATATTAACAGTTGTATCGGAGCAGAGCATATGACCTCTCACCCCATTTTCACACTCATTAATAAAATCTTTCATTTCATCAATAACTAACAATTGTTCATCCCAAAACAGAAAGGAAAGAAAAACAGAGATGAACATGAATCCAAATTTTGAAAGCTATAAATGAATCTTCTTAATATTCTTAATAATCTTCTTAGTATGTCATATTTCATTTATAGCTTACAAAGAGAGCAGTTCACACCAATTTTCGTGCCCTTCTAAAGTGAGAAATACATAGGTTGTATAATCTCAAAAGTTCAAGAGACAGTACTCAACGTGATTAATGGAAAAGCAAACATATGACCCCCGAAGCTAGTTTAAAAAGCATAATCAGTAGCTTGAAAACTTCAACCGAGTTGGAAGGTGAATGACATGAAAGTATGCAATGATGAGCCAATAATATCATATGACAACATTAAGATACAGAAAAAAATTATTACTTCAGCTGAAAATCATGTAGTAATCAAAATAAATAACGATTACTTCCTCGAAGCTCTTGCCCAAGGATTTTGACCTTTCTCGTCTCTCATGCTTTAGCCGTCTACAAATCCTTTGTTAAATGTGGTTACTCAGATACGTTGTTGGTAAATCCTTTGTACCAAGAATGGCACTCTGTGGTAATGGTTTTCGCACACCCCTTTTTATCTGCTCCATATAACAGTTTGGACATGTATACTCTGCCGGTTGCTCTTCATTCATTTTTCCATTGAATAGCACACATATATTATGTTGCCACATCTAACAATTATCACACTCCACATACTGCAAATTAAAATTAGACAAGCTCAGAAAAAAATATATTGAGATAATTTTACATTAAATATCTGAAAAAAGCACTAGTGCTCACCAGTTCCTCTGCTCCAACTTCTTCAATTTTGTCCTTCACAAGCTTCGACTTGCCATCTGCATATCCATCTTTCTTGACCCTACCACTTTGAATCTTTTTATAGCATGATATGCAAATGCAATGTCTTGTATCACCAGCATCCACAAAGTAAGCTGGTGCATTTTGCTTGATTCTTTGTTATTTCTTCACTGTTGTTGGACTCTTAGTAAGCTAATTTTTATGTTAGAGATTGCTTCGATTTTCTTTTGCCCAGCTCTGTTTTTTTTTACTCCTATTTTCATACTTCCCTAATATATCTTTCTTTGAACTGCTGTTTTTTTTTTTATCTTCACTGTTGTTAGATTATTAGCAAGTTGTTTTTGATGTTATAGTTGCTTTTTTTCAAAGCCCGGCTCTGTTTTTTCAATTCTGTTCGTGCTTTTATAATTTATTTTTCTCTTTGTATGATGGTCGGGTCTAGGGTTAGCATGGGCGTAATGGGAGCCCTATAAATGTGACATTCACAAGCAAAGCCCGTCGGTATACAAGATATCCACTTTAGAAGCAAAGCCCAACGGTATACAAGATATCCACTGTTCTTAGTTTTCTTAGACAGTGATGTGTGCCTGTAAGCCACAAACACTATTTTAATTGTAGGAATGGGCAGAAAATGTGTGCCTGTAAACCTCACATACTATTTTAATTGAGGGTATTTTTTTCTTCAATTCTGAAAATGCGCAGAAATGGCACAAACTTCAGATGTAGAATAATCAAGGCTTTTTTTAATTATTTTAATTGTAAGAATGGGCAAAACAGACACAAATTGATGTGGAATGATTAGAACCTATAGGTATATTTTTATTTTTATTGAGAGAATATGTAGAATAATTTAGGTTTTTTTTTAATTGTTTTAATTGTGAGAATGGTCAAAATCGACACAAATTGATGTGGAATGATTAGAGGTATATTTTTATTTTTATTGTGATAATGGGTAGAATTGGCGCAAATTTGACATGTGTACAGAATTGAAATCACATATTTATATCAATTTTGTTACACTAAACTTTTTTTATTTTATTTTTATTATATTTATCTTTTTTTTCAAGAATTAGTAGAATTACCACACATTTATGTGTGGAACACATTACATGTGCAATAATTTTGTGAAAATTTGCAAAATACATGTGTAACATTGCAAAATATATGTGCAATAATTTTCTGAAAATTTGCGAAATTGGCATAAACTTTATATGTAGAATATAGAGGATTGAAATTTCATAATAATCTTTGTTTGTATTATAATTTTGAGAATGGAGAAATGCAACAAATCTTGGCATATAGAGGATTTAAATCTCATTGTAATATCATTTTCCTATTTAAATGAAATGTCTATATATATACACTTTTTTAAATAAAATGTTTTTATATATAACAGCCCTTGCCACCAAAATTCAGTATTCTAATTCCATGTTATTTTCTTTAAAGTACAAAATTTTAAATCACTTTTATAGTTCCATGTCATTTTTTGAATAAGTGAAATATTAATTGATAGTATAAATATCAAATTATTCTTTCAATTCTATATTATTTTTTTGAATAAATGAAATATTAATTGAAAATGTTAAATGGTAAATATCAAATTGTTCTTTCAATTTTATATATTTTTTTGAATAAAGAAAATATCAATTTAAAATACAAAACAATAAATTTCAAGTCACTCTTTCAATCTTTTGTTATTTCTTTAATAAATGAAATGTCAACTACAAGATAGAATATAGAGGGAAGTGAGATAATATTGTAATATTGTTTGAATTTTTAAATATGAAATATAGAGTAATATAGAGGGGATAGTGCTCTAGTATAGAGCGTATTGAAATATAGGTGGAATATAAAGGAGACTGAAATATCATTGTAATGTTGTTGTTTTTTTAAATGTATATTATAGGAGGATTGGATTATCATTGTAATGTTGTTCTATATGTAGAATATAGAGAGGGTTGAAATAGCATTGTAATATTATTTACCTCCTTAAATAAAATTGTTAGAATTTGTAATTTATTTCACCCTTTATTAAATGTTTGTAAGGTATGATTTAAGTTTTGTTAGTACATCACAGTTAGTGGTTTTAAAATATAGATAAAAAGACATCTATAAAATGAGGCAATTGTAAATGGTTGTATATATCAAGCAATCAAACAATTTCAAGTGCAACAAGAAGAGAAGCATCTATGTTTAATGAATGTTATAGCATTCTAACTGAGTTTATATTTTGATTTTATTTCTACAATTTGGTATCAGAGCTTGTAGATATCCCTGAAGAAGTGTAATGTTTGGAACTACCAAGAGCCAGCCATGGCTAGCATGGAAGAGAGCCCAGCAGAAGCTTGGGAGGAAATTTGAATAGTTGAGCATTGATGAAGATCGTTGGAAGGTGAAGTTGATTACAGTCAGTTGAAAGAGAGGCAAGTCTTGCAAGAAGACAAGGAATTTGATCAATCAAGAGAGATCACAATGTTTAAAGGAGCGCATCATTTGGAAACTATAGAAAAGTGGATTTTTATGGACCATTGAAAAGTGGAATCACCTAGCCAACATGTACAAAGACCTAGCAGATAAAAGAGACAAAAAGGTCATAGCCTTATTCATATCAGAACACATTAAAAAAAGCCCAATTATTTTTTTGTCCTCATTCCCAACTCGATAGTCCTTAAAAGGGGTGCCCTATTAAAGTGAATGTAGCTAAGAAAAAAAATCTAATTGAACGAGAAGATAAGACAAGACGAAATAAGGTGCAAAAATTGAAAGAGGACAATTTTTTTTGTAAGGTCGTAAAAGTTCCATCAGCTGCTGCAACAAATTTTTTTTAACTAAGTTAGAGTTCTACAAAATTGGAAGGTAGGAAGGTGTCAACAATATGAGAGAAAAAGTAGTTGTAGAAGTGGAGATGTTTACAGTTAAAGAAGGATTACGTTTCTCCATAGCATGGTTGGATCAGATGGTAAAAGTTAGCAACGTCTGCCAGCATTTGATGGACAAAACTACAATGTTTGGGGAAATAAGATGAAGACAATAATGGTGGAAAATGATTTATGGGAGTGTGTGGTCACCGAATTCATAAATATAACTAATCAAGCTACCTATAATGCATTATCAAACACCTACAAGACCCAACTAAAAGAGAGCAGGGGGAAGGATGCAAAAACATTAAATTTGATTGAGACAACAATGGTAGAAGCCATATATCCAAGAATTGCAGAATTCAATTACTCAAAGGAAGCATGGGAGATCCTTCAAAACTCCTATAAAGGCATAGACAAGGTATAGTTAGTCAAACTCCTATTTCTTAAGAGAAAATTTGAAACATTTCAAATGAATGATAGTGAATCTATTTTTGAGTTCATACTAGAGTCTTTAGTTTAACCAATCAAATAAGAATTAATGATAAAAATATAGAAGACCAAAAGATTATTGAAATTGTTGAAATGATTCTTAGGATCTTGACCATGATATATGATCCAATTGTTATAGCTATTGACGAGGCCAAAGACCTCATTAGGATGATAGTGGATGAGTTGATGGGTTCTCTACAAACCTATGAGCAACGGTTGAACAAATCCAGACCTTCTTCCCTAGAGCAAGCCTTCAAGGCTTAGGGCAATTTTAGAGGCAAAGGGATATGAAGAGAAAATAGAAGCAAAAGCTTCAGAGGTAGAGGAAGTGTAAGAAGCTACTATGTTAGATGAAGCTCGAATAGTCAAAAAGGAGCAAGTAGTTCACAATTAGATTTCCAAGACAAGAATAGGAGTAGTACTTCAAATCAAAGGTATCATAAAATTAATGTTCAATGCTATTATTGTCATAAGTATAGTCATTTCCATAGTGAATGCAGAAATAGGTAGCATAACCAATCAAGGCAAAGTGAAAATCTAGCAATAGAGAATGTAAGTAAACCTAAATATTTGCCAAACATGTTCATTATATGCAATGTTATAGAGTAAAGTAGTACTGAGGTATGGTATTTAGACAGTGCATGTAGTAACCACATGAGTGGTAATGAGAACTTGTTTTCCTCCATTGATAAAAATATTCGGTTAGATATTAAGATGGAAAACAATGAAAAAGTTTATGTTGTTAGCAGAGGGACTGTCATTATTTGCACCAAGCAAGGTGAAATGAGAGCAATCCAAAACGTCTATTATGCTCCAAATCTAAAACACAATCTATTGAGTATTAGATAGTTGGTGCCAAAAGGATATAGAGTCTTGATGAAGAATGGAGAGTGCACAATCTTTGATAAGGAAGGAAGCATGAAAATTATAGTTATAATTCAAACGACGAGGAACCGCATGTTTTAGTTCAATCTTTGGGTCTTCATCAAGTGTAAAACATGAAAATTAGTGAAACTTAAAACACCATTATTAGAAACACACCTAAATAGTATAAATTTTCATGGTTGCATGCATATTTATGATATCTTCATTTTGGTGAATATGAGAGCTCAAACAAGTTCTTGAATCAAAATTTATGGCCTCTAAAACATAGGCATCATGAAGACCTCCTTACTATGGAAACATCACTATTCAACATGGAAACTCCATTATTCAATATATATATGTTAATGTTAAGAACATAGATGTTGTTGGCCCATTGACAATGGAGGAAACTAAAAAATTACATCTTGAATGAAGCTTTTGACAAAAATATGATAAAGTATTATTTCAAAAATTAATTATTTACAAATACATGAAAGATTATAAAGCTTCACGGGTGGTTTACAGGCGAAAACTAATTTTTCCATGTAACCAATTTTATTTACTAACAAAGTAAACTAACTAAACTATTGAAATAACTTTGGATCATTAAAAATAATTCAACAAACTCCCCCTTAATCCAGAGGGGTATAGAAAAAGAAAGAACTAGAGCAATGACTTTGAAGTCATCAAATGAACTCTGTTGTAACTGCAAGTGGTGCAGTGTACCTCTGGGACTGACCAAAAACTGATGTCACTCCATAAAGAAGCCCGCCCATACGAGTTATGACAAAAAATGGCTGATGAACATAATCAAGGCCTTTTCATCATCGGTGATCATAGTACCAAACTATAGTACAACACAATCAGGCATGTCCATCTACATCGACCCACATAAGGTCCCATATATGAACCCATCTAAGTGACAAACCCGTGCTCTATATGACACATCTTCTTGATACCTAACAAATGCTGATGAGCTTTGCTCAACATTATTGGTGCTAGCAACCCCTATCAACTCGTACTGTCATCGATGACTGATCAAAGTCCAACCAATGCCTAAATCTTCTCATTCTATCAAACCAGAGGTGAGAAGTCATCCATCGAGAGAAACAAAAACAACTAACTTTGTCCACTCCATGTCATGAGTATCATATATAGAAAGCAAAAAATGGAATTGAAAGCAAGAACACAAGCCAAAATTTACAATTCAAACATTGAACTGATACTCTGAGCGAATCGCTAATTAGAAAGGGTAATTGTTCTCCACCTTCCAACGGATCCTCCAACCTCCAGTTGTCACTTAGATGGTGTCAATCAAAAAGATCTCGAGGCATGTAATGTATGGTATTGTCTCTAAGAGCACAATCATGAAGTGAAATTAGAAAAAAAATAAAAAATAAGGTGTCGATTTTGATCGAAAATGCACCTTTATACATAAATTACAATATATTTATTGTAAAAATCATATAAGGACACTTCAAATTACAAAATTAACCATTCCAATGTGTCTCAAATGTTTAAAAAAATTTAAATCAACTTGTCACACGACCACTTTTACACAATTAAAAAAATAATCACAAAAGTTCCAACAAACATCATAAATATTTATGTGACTTACATCCGTATATCACCAATTTCTACAAAATTATGTCAAAATTTAATTTTGACCAAAATTTAAATAAGTTTTGAACATTTGACCTTTTATGTAGGTAAATGACCAACTAAATTAGTGGAACCAACTCCCCATCAACCAACTTACCAATACAAAGGTAAAATATGACAAATATTTTGATTTTTCCAAATGCAAAAAAATAACTTGGATGGTAATTTCTTATCAAACGGATCCATTGTGCATGTTTTAAAAAAATGGAATGAAGCTTGCTTTGCGTTGGGTGGATCCCATGCTCTATGATGAAGAAAAAAAAACAAAGCTTATTTGATTTGAGGTTGTGAAGTCCTCAAAAAAAATTAGCGCTCCGTTCCATCACAGCTTCTGGTTCAGCTGTCATACATATCTCTTCTCTAGGAGATCATCGTACAGTTTGGGTTTGTGTAGTGATTGGAGTCGCCACCGTACATGTTGACTATTAGGATATATTTGAGGCACAAATGAAATAATCAACATTCCAATAACCCTAACACTTAATTTTTTAATTAGTTTCATCTATGCTACCAGAAACCCTGTATGTGGGTGATGCCATATTTTGCAGAATTGTTGACTATATGTTGATGTATTTGCTCAGCCACCAGACAGAGGTAAATAAATTTTAAAAAAATATATGTAAAGACTTTGAATAGGGTGCAATATTATGTATACAGATAAATAAGGTCAATAAAATTAACCAAAAAACTACCAGTTGTACTTCTGTAGATTGCTTGCTTCCAAAATGAGACACGAAGATTGCTTGCTTCCTCAATCCCTCTGCCAAGCTCTGTTCTCTTCAATCATCTATTACGAACTAGTGCTCTGATACCACTGTTGGCCAATTGTCAATGGAGGAAACTAGAAAATTACATCTTGAATGAAGCTTTTGACAAAACGCTGATAAAGTATTATTTCAAAAATTAATTATTTACAAATACATGAAGCTTATAAAGTTTCAAGGGTGGTTAATGGGAGAAAACTAATTAACCCTGTAACAAACTTTATTTACTAACAAAGTAAACTAACTAAAATATTAAAATAACTTTGAATCATTAAAAAGAATCCAACAAATGTTATGACATTTACACAGATGAGCTCAAGTGTCAAAATAGAGCTAGAACTGACATAAAAGATTCAAGTTTGATATAGACACTACCATATTGATACAGATGCCACTAATGATATATATGCCACTCTACAGTATTCAGATGCCACTAAATAGTACATAGATTTGATTATTTTTACATATATATCCCTAATTATGCAGACACCATTTCTCGGTAGGCAAATATGATTTTTGAAGACAAAAACTGTCACTACATGGAATAAAGACACTCAATTATAGCAAATGGAACTAGAGACCTCAATTGGAAAATTTGACTCAAATTTGAGCCTAGTTAGTCTCTTAACTGATTAAAAACCAATCAAATGCCTCCTAGCAAGAAAACTTAGGGTGTTTGTCCCACCTAGCATGCCAAGAATGTACACATGCAAGATTATATCAAAGTCAAATATAAATTCAAAATAACATCAAATTCATACTCTAATCAAATACAATATATTCAGATTGAGCTTAAATGAGAATAAATGCACATTCACTTACCATAAAGTTCCCCTTTGTTGTGTTGATTTACTCATATTTTAGATGATGTGGTTATTCAATTAATCGTGTGCAAATTCTAACAACATGTCCTCTTAGAGTGACAAAGATTGCTTGATTAGATGATGTTGATGGCTTGGATCGATTGGATGGCTTGATCTCACACTAAAATGACCTCCTTATCCTTTTTTCACTTATTTTCTCAATCAACTAATCTCCTTAGGTTCATGAAGCTTTGCTCACTCAATGGACATAATCTCCTTAGGATCTCTAAACTTGTTGGAAAAAGGTATGAGGGGTTCAATTAATATTATTTGATATGGGGGATAGGATTGAATCAACATCCTCATTTAATGAGAGGGGTTGACTATTAAATGAGAGTTTTAGGTTTGAAAGGTAAGGGCTTGATTAAATGAGGAATGGGCTTGCTTAATACTTGATTTTTGACTTAAATTTTTGGGATTTGATTTGAAATGGGTGATTTGATTTAAGATTGGGTGATGTGACTTATTTTGATTTTATTTTATTTTTATATTTTTTATGTGCATGGATTTTATTATTGATGTTAATCAACTAAATAATAGTGAATAATTAGTTGATTAACACAGAGGATGACTTTGGTGAGATTAGGTAAAGTGATGCAAGAGCATCATGATGTGATCAATTGTAATCATATAAATGTGTAAAATCGTGATTTTGATATGTTTATAAGGTTTATGGGGTGTGTCCATATCATTTTCAGTCCTCAAAACCCCATAATTTTCTCCAAATTTCTAGTTTTTCATTTTCCCACCAAAATGAGAAATTCAAAAATTTGAACTTGTTTAAAACTGTTTGAGAAATTTTGCATGTTTGAAAGGTTTTGATCCTAATGTAATTAATCCTTAAAGTCAAGCTACCTACTATAATTTTATTGAACCTTTATATCAGTTGTAAATGTATTCACTCCATCTCTTAACCATTGATAAAGAAGATCCAACGTAGATGGTGGACTAAACTAAAGCACGTTTCCTAAATCTTAAGGTCAGTTGAGAATTGTTAGTTGCATGAAATAATAAAAGGCCAAGTTTAGTCATAAGGTAAGCTTCGAACCAAGACGAATAGGAGCCAAGAATGCAATGAATAAAGGATAAATGACAAGGAAATAAAGATGGTGTACTGGTAGGGGTCTCTAAGTTTACGTATGTGTGGGGGGTAATTCTGTAATATGTAGTAAGGGTTTGGAATATGTGAAATGAAGAAATAATTTATGAATTTATATCCTATTATGACTATGTGGTAAGAGTGTATGAATGTTTCATCACTTGATTATCTCAGTTTGTATTGTTTTAATGATACTTTGATGTCCCAAGGGCCTGCAAAACAAAGTCCTAGTTAAACACAGTCATGTAAAAGAGGTCCTCCTTTAAGTGTTTGAGTTGATTCATGCAAAGAAGATAATTGATTAGTGTTGATTAATGAAGGAAGATGCAAATAATGAATATATGTAGGAATGAGGCTTTCCTCTTCTGATCCTTTGAGGGATCGAGGATGAACAACCTCGATCACTATCTCCCACAGGTGGGATTTCCATTGCCAGACTGACCCTTCCGGAGTACCTATGGCTTCACGGCCTTTTTTTGGACTCAATCTTCCTCAAATCTGAAGGATGCAGACCCACCGTAAAACCAGGCCCTTATCACTGAGTTGAGTAGGACAAGCTTCTATTTCATCCCTTGCTGATACAAACTAGGGTGTAATGGAAACCAACAAATTACAGTTTCATATTACAGACCCACACTTCTAGGCCATGCACAAATCTGACGAATCAAATACTAGAACAGATTCAAACTAGGAGGTGGTGGGAAATGGAGCAGGGGAGGCAGAGTGAGAATTGACTCATCAAAAACATTAGATAGAATATGTTCACAAATAGTGTGTTTTCCATTAAAATGAACTCAATCTCAAAGTTGAATAAAAAATTAAGGGTTTATGTAAGCTTGAATAAAAAGTTGAGGTTTATGTAAGCTTAATGGCACAAGAGTATGTTGAGAGGAAACACACCCAAAATGATGTCTAAGAATAAATTGGTTGTTATGTAATCAACAAGAAATAAGAGTGTTAAGAGTGTGTGAAAAAAAATATGAAAGGATAAAACATAGTCACTTTTTAAGAGGTGATTATAAAACAATTAGAAAGCAAGAGTGAGGAGGTATTCATGGAAATAACAAGAAATGTAATGTTTAGAATGTTTTTTTTTTTTGGGGGCGGGGGGGAATTGGATGTCTAATCTCTATCAATGCAAAGTAGAGGATTATAATTGTTTAGTTTTAAAAAATGAGTCATATTTAAAGATGATTGTATATTGGAATTCAATAAGGAAGGTGCAGATGGGATGATAACATTTAATGAATAGGCAAAAATTTCTCAAGAGAATATTGGGGTATTTAAATTATTTAAGTTATATCAGTTTTGAAAGATTGAATGGTTATTTTGAATCCTCCTCTCATGCATCCATAGGATTTTATTTTATTTCATGGGGCATCACATAAAAATATCCCCTTGACTTAAAAGAAAATCTACAGAGTTTTCCTTACATGGGAAAAGATATCAATCTCATATTAGAAAATAGCAAGGAGGCAGATAGAGTGAATAGGATGATGAAGTACAAGAATTAAAAATGTAATTTCCATATTGAGCATCTAAAGGATAGCGTAGCTCATGTGACAAGACACTTGGTCAACACCAAGTTATGCACAACTAATATGTGGGACAATATTAACAAATATTACTTCTATATCACACATCGGATGGAAAAAATATCCAATTTAACATTATAAAAAAAATTATGATTAAATTATTGAGAGCACCAAAAGAGTCCATAAAATAAATAATTCATTTCAGTTGATCATAATTATATTTCTGTTGGTACAAGATGAAATTCAAATTGTAGATGGCTATGATGATTGTGTGTGGTTTTGTAACATGTTAGGTGTGTTTTCAGTGAAAATGTATATAAATCATATATATCTTGACTCATATAATAAATCATACAAGAATAAAATGGATATAAATAATGATTACATGGTAGAAACATTTGGGAAATATTGGCACATTTTATAATGAATTCTATAGGAAAATGGTAACTATGTCAAATGTTTTATGATGAGGTACCACCCCCTTGAAAATATTGAATGGAAAGTTGTAACATGTCACATGGCTTAAGTTGCCATATGATTTATTTTCACACTATTTTGAGATCACCATCAAAATAGTGCCTAAGTTGTGATGGTTTAAAGTGAGTACTAAGAAAATAGTTGAAGATATCTTACTGTTCCCATATAAGGCAATGTTCATCAATGATAGTAAGTCAAATTATTATTTGATATTGATCAATCCCATTGTGATTGAGATGGTGGGAAATGGTTAAAATATCTAAATATATCATATATATTATATTTTCATGCGAAGAAAACATAAAGGGGATTGTGTTATGTGGACAATTGAAGAGACCCTAGAAAATGTAGAAACGAATGCTCAAATGGAACCAGTTGTGGATAAAGAGGTAGATGAGGGAACAACCCTCATAATCAAAAGGAATAAATGAACCCAACCACATATCATATCCTTCTCAAATAGATCTTGAAAAGAAATAAAATGTAAGGGATGTGTGATGGTTGACGTAGAGGCACCAACCAAAAATAATGACATTGAGGGTGTAATCTTAACACATCAAATCAATGAATAGGATGATAAGGAAAATAGGTTGCTTTCTAGTTTATGGCAACCATATGCGGCTCTAAATAAGTTCCACATAATAATCTTATGTCATTCCCATTAAATAAGATTGTTGCATCACATTTGATGCAACTTACCTAGCTGGAAATAATAATAGAAACAATTGGGTCTCCAAAGGCTCTATCATAGCAAAATGTTAGTGTTGCACAAACAACTCTCAAGATAAAAACCCTAACAAAATTAATGTCAAAATCATAATTTATCTGATGGACAATCCATTTAGTGCTTTAGTGCACAACTATGGGGATGCTATAGATTCTTAAGAGCCTTCCATGAAATAAATTTCATTGAATTATGATATTATGAGTAAATATGAGAGCACACCAAAAAATGATTAATAAATGGACGAAGAAGTAGATGAATTAAAAAATAAATTAGGGTTTTAAGATTTGAATGAAGTTTGCCTAAAATAAGGAGAGGATGACCCTTGAAGAGGTAAATAAAGATGAAATGGCACATGTATAAATTAGCAAGGAAAAAAAACATGACATATATGATGTGGAGACATGTAATATGAGGGAAATGAGGATTGCATATGAAAATTAGGATAACCATGTAATTCAAGGTATGTATCCTCCACATCAGAATTTATAATATAATTATACACTTATAGATGAAGAAAGCATAGTGAATGAAGAAAATGTAATACGAAAATCATAATATAATTACACACTTATAGATGAAGAAAGCATAGTGAATGAAAAAAAGGTAATACGAGAAAATTTTCAAAAGAATGTATTAGAGGAAGACTTGATTTATCTATTTCACTATAGAAGGAGAACACATCAATTCAAATATAAAATATATATCATTCATTCTTACTATGTACCTTCACAAGCTGAAAATTGAAGCGAAAAGCAATTATATGGATAAGGAGGATACATATTCTATGGATGGAGAAAGGGAGGTCATGCATGTGGATCCAAAAACGATGACTCAGGTTCAATTAGGGTGTGCATTGGTACAGTTATCTGGATTTTTTTTACATTAAAATATTTTTAATACCTCGATAATGACTAAAAAGATAAAGTTAGATGAGGTTGAAAGCATTGTGCGGTATTAGATCAAAATCTAGCAATAATGGAACTGACGGTTTTAATTTATACACAGGAATCCTAGAAGGACCAAGCTTAAGGGACAAAATTGACTTGGAAGGTGTCGAATACATTTAAAAAAAATCTTAATAATTGACCGATTATTGAAGAATAAAGGCAAGGTAATTAATGCTAAGGAAGAGAAACATGATGAGAAGGAGAAAGCTCAACAAAAATTCAGTAAGCAGCTATAGAACTGTGAGAAGCTACTCGCCAATATCCAAGAAAATGTGAACCTAGAGGACCAGATATTCTAATACCTTATGAGCCGAATGGTGGTCACAAATGTGCACATACTAAATGAGATATCGAAAAAAGGAGATGGGTGAAAATATATTTTAGACTAAGGACAAAACAGAGAGGAATTAGATCCTCAAAGACAAATGAACTAGGAGAGCAGGTCAAGGAAAAACACAAGGGTTGGAAAATATTTTTAAATTTCTCTAGCACAAGGCAACTGATGAAGATACCATCGTATGAGAGGTGTGTGAATGGATAGCTCTAGAGATACAAGCTTCCAAACTGAAATCATATAGAATCAAAGACTACCTCCCATTGCTTTAAGTCTTATCCATAAAAGTGTCAAGTAGGGTGGACGTAATACATGTCATGCTAACTATATGGATAATTTTCAAATAAGCGCTCCAGAGGGATGGGCCTAAAATTGTGAAGGAACAAGCAGATATGGAATGGTTGTCTACGGGAAAATAACATAACTAGTGTGGGCTAATGTTGACACCAATTTTGAAAAAGTGTGGGAATGCACTTTTTTTTTTTAATTCGAAGGGTGTAAGGGATGCACACTTTTTTTTAAGGAAATATAGAAGTGTGTCAATGGATCAAGAGTGTGTGAGGAATTAGTTTTGTATATGCACCAATAAACATAAAAGTATTTGGAATAAAAAGTCTTGCAATGCCTTAGTATGTAATAATGACAAAGTTTTGTTTAGTGTGAAATATAATATGCAATGAATAGGGATGAGGTTGTGTTGATTATAAATTATAAAATAATGATCATCAAGTCGTTAAGATAGAATAATGATTTTTTAGATATGTGACATTAACATAAATACTTATATGTAATGGTTTTTGTGAATCTAGTACATTTTGGTTGAGTCTAAGAGTTTATTTGGTTAAGAATATTTAATCTAAATTAGTTAATACTTATTAAACATAAATTTGTTGTGCATTTTATGAAGCAAACCATTCGTGTGTGTTTGTAATTCATGCGCTAAAGCAAACCATTCCACCACCCTGAAGCTCTGTGTGTGTTTGTAATTCGTGTGCTGAAGCACCTAACAGATTGGAACATTAAAGCTTTATGTATATGTGTAATCCAAGTGTTTGTTCTTTGAGATGTAGGTCTTTATTGTTGGAATAGAAACTGTTATTTTGTTCAAATCCATATATCAATCTTGGTTGTTATGATCTATGCGTTTGAATGCTACTGTGAGTGGTTTTTCAGTTCTACCAAGCGGTATCAGAGTTCCCTGTGAGCGTCCTGTTCCAACAAGTGGTATCAGAGCCCATGGAGCCAATCCTGGGAAGTTGCAAAAAGTTTCAAAGCCAACGGTTGCCCTGTTGTCTGTCTAAACTTGTATTGGCATAATCAAGAACGTTTGTTTGATTGCGTTAAATGATCATGTTTGGTTGAGCTTGTGTTTGATTCAACAAAGTGTTTTTCAACGTGGGTCTGTCTGTCTTTGCGTATGCCCCTGGCCATCAGTTTTGTTAGCCCAGTGCAAAACAAGAACTTAAACAAATAAATAAGAAAGAACCCAATTGCTACTGCAAATTCTTGAAAGAAATTATTTTATTGATCTTCAATTTTTTCCTTACTTACAATGTTGCACCCAAGCGTCTTTAAATAGATTTGAATACAAACAATAATTAGAAAATAAACTCAAGACTAATTTTAGTCTTTCCATGCAAACTAACTCTCTAATAGTTTAACTAACTATTTGTTAACTAACTGATTGCTCAACTATCAGTTTACTAACTAATTGTTTAACTGTAGCTAATTGCTTGCATGCATGAGGAGTGGAGAAATTAACTCCAATTTAACTTGAGTCTCTAACACTCCCCCTTAATTTCTACCACTTACAATTTTAGCATTTACAATGCCTAAATTTTGTCTCAAATAATCAAAGGTCTCTTTTGTTAATGCCTTTGTAAATATATCTGCTAATTGATCTTCAGATATGCAAAAGTCCAGATGGATTTCTCCATTGTTCACTAACTCTTTGATAAAGTGAAATCTTGTATCAATGTGCTTGCTCCTCTTGTGAAACACATGATTTTTTGATAGTGCAATTGCTGATTTGTTATCACAAAAGATTGGTGTTGACTCCTTCTGTGCTTGTAATAAATCTTTCAATATTCTTCTCATCCAAGTTGCTTGACATGCTGCTGATGTGGCTGCAACATACTCTGCTTCCACTGATGAAAGTGTCACTATAGGTCACTTTTTGGATGCCCATGTGACCACACTTGTGCCTAAAAAAAAGGCATATCCAGAAGTACTATTCCTATCATCAACGCTACCTGCAAAATCACTGTCAGTAAAACCAATCAAACTAAAATCGTTAGTTGTGGAATATAAAATTTCATATTCTGTAGTTCCTGCCACATATCTTAATATCTTTTTTCCAACTTGCCAATGTAAGTCTTTTGGTGACTCCATGAATCTTGAAATTAAACTAACCCCATAACTGATATCTGGTCTAGTAGCTGTAAGATACATCAAACTGCCAACTAGCCTTTTGAATATTATAGAATCAACATTAGACCCTTGGTCTTCTTTGCTAAATTTAGTCCCTATAGCAACTGGTGTAGGTGATGGTTTACAATTCAGCATCTTAAATCTCCTTAACACATCCTTTGCATATTTAGTTTGACAGATAAAAATTCTTTTCTCTAAATGTACAACTTCTATTCCCAAAAAATACTTCATTAGTCCCAAATCTGTCATTTCAAATTCCTTCTTCATTGCTGATTTAAAAGTGTCTATAGACAAATTTCCAGTAAAAATCAAATCATCAACATATAAACACACAATTAAAATCTGACCTTTTTTGTTAATTTTTGTGTACAAAGTAGGCTCAATATTGATTCTGCTGAATCCATTATTTATCATATATGAATCAACTCTGCTATACCATGCTCTTGGTGCTTGCTTGAGACCATAAAGAGCCTTCTTCAATCTGTAAACTTTTTCTTCATGTCTTTGTACTTCATAACTTGTGGGTTGTTTCACATACACTTCTTCATCTAGATAACCATTCAAGAAAGCTGATTTTACATCCATTTGATATACATACCAATTATTTTGAGCAGCAATTGATAAAACCATTCTAACAGTATCTAGTCTAGCAACTGGTGCAAATGTTTCATTATAGTCAACTCCATGTTCTTGTGCAAAACCTTTTGCTACTAAACTTGCCTTGTGATTTTCAACATTTCCATCTGCATCAAATTTAGTCTTATAAACCCATTTGACTCCAATACAATCCTTACTTTCAAGTAGAGTAGTTAGATCCCATGTCTTCTTTCAATAGCATTCATCTCTTCATCCATTGCTTTTAGCCAATGTTCCTCATTAACTGCTTCTTCATAATACATAGGATCATGAGTGAAAAGAGCAAAATTTGAAACCAAATCTAATGTCTCTTCTTCTTGATTATAAATCTCATTCCAACTTCTCATTTTCTTACCTTTCAATTCTTGATCTTAAAGTAGCAAGAGTTGGATCTGATTCATCACTTACTTGTGAATTTGGAGTAGGGTGACATGCATGTCCAGATGATTCACCTTGTTCAAACCCCCTAGGTGTTCTTATTGGAGTGCTTGTTCCTACTTGTGGAGAGGATTGATCTCCTTGCAAATTTTGTTCTTCAGAAACTTCTTCATCCTGTGGAATTAGTGCTCCAACTATGATGATGCTACCATCCCATGCTTCTACTTCCTTAAATTCAACATCCCTGCTTATAATCACTTGCTTTGAAATAGGGTTATACAACTTATAAGCTTTTGACTCTTCACTATAGCCAATAAAAATACATTTCTCACCTCTATCATCAAGTTTCTTTCTCAATTTAGATAGTATAAGAGAATATGCAACACAACCAAAAATTTTGAAATGATTTACACTATGTTTCTTACCACTCCATGCTTCTTGTGGAATTCGATCTCTGACACTTTTTGTTGGGCTTCTGTTCAGAATATACATTGCACATGCTACTACTTCTGCCCAATATTCATTTGACAAGTGTTTGGCTTTCAACATGCTTATTGCCATCTCCATTATTGTTCTATTCTTTCTTTCTACTACACCATTCTGCTGTGGTGTGTACCTTATAGTCAATTGCCTTTTGATGCCATGATACCTACAAAAATCTTGAAATACATTGGACATATATTCACCTCCTCTATCTAATCTCAGTACCTTGATATAGCGACCACTCTGCTTTTCAACCATTGCCTTGAATTCTTTAAACTTTTCAAAGGCTTCAGACTTATTTTTGAGGAAATATATCCAAGTCTTTCTGCTAAAGTCATCAATGAATGTTAGAAAATAAGTACTACCTCCAAATGATGTAGTTTGCATTGGTCCACATAAATCACTATGGACTAACTCCAATATTACCTTAGCTCTATATGAGGCTCCTACTGGAAAGCTCTCTCTATATTGTTTTGCCAGAATACAACTGTCACAAGAACTCCCTGGCTATTCTATTGGTGGTAAATCCTTCACCATATTTTTTTTCTGTAACAAATTCAAACCTCCAAAATGTAAATGTCCATACCTTAAGTGCCATAGCCATGATTGATCTAGCTGCATGGATTTGTAGTGGGCTTCCTCTTTTCCTTGGATGCACTGAATATGAAGAGGGAACATCCAATTCTTGGTCATCTCCACTTTTCCTATCAACCTGTCACTTAAAAACTTGTCTAAAATTGTGCAAACATTATCCATAAAAGATACTCTATAACCTTTCTGAACTAACTACCCAATACTCAAAAGATTATGTTTTAGTCCACAGACAAAATAAACATCAGGTATAAACCTTCTTTCACCATTCTTGGCCAAAACATTTATGACACCTTTACCCATGATATCTACTGTGATATCATTTCCTAATTTCACTTCTGATTTTACAGAATCATCAAGACTAGCAAAAAATTCTTTATTTCCTATCATATGATTACTGCATCCACTGTCTAAGAACCAAATATCTCTAATTTTTTCTTGAGTAACATTACAAGTAAGAAGCATGCTTCCAGGATTAGAACTAGATTCACCTAGATTGGAACTAGATTCACCTGTGTAATTAGCATTCTTCTTGAACACATATCCTTGTTTACTTCTGCAGTCACTTGCATAATGACCATATTTCTTGCAGTAATACCATTGAACATTAGATTTATCAAACCTCTATGAACCTTGTTGGAAGTGATTGTTGCCACATCCTCTACTGCTATAGTTTTGATTACTGTTCTCACCTTCATCTGAATTGTTCCTTCCATATCTGCGTCTGCCTCTTCCTCTGAAGTTTGACCTGGCTCTTCCTCTTCCTCTGCCAAATGATACATGAGACTTGAAAGTATTCTCAAGAGAAGTATTATTCATATTCATTCTGGATTCATGTGTTAACAAAGAACCCATTAATTCATCTATAGATAATTGTTTCAAATCCTTGGTTTCTTCAATAGCTACAACTATTGCATCAAATTTACTGGATAAACATTTGAGTATTTTCTCTATGATCTTCTGATCCATGATAGATTCTCCATTAGATCTAATTTGATTCACTATATTCAAAACTTGACCCATAAACTGGTCTATAGATTATGATTCATTCATTTACAAATTTTCAAAGCTTCGTCTAAGAGATTGCAATTTAGCAATTTTTACCTTTGTATTACCTTTATAGATATTCTCGAAGATTTTCCATGCCTCTCTGGATCTTGTTGCTGCTGCTACTCTAGAAAAAATCGATTCATCCAATCCCTGTTGGATTATAAATAAAGCTTTTGCATCTTTATTCTTGTTCTCCTTAAGCTGGTCCTTTTGTGCTTGATTTAATGCCAGATGGGCTGCCTCGTCCTGCGGTTCTACAAAACCACTATCTACCAAATCCCAAACTTCTTGTGGGCAAAATAAAGTTCTCATCTTAATTGCCCAAAAATTGTAATTCTTATCATTGAAAACGGGAATTTGAGGTTGTGAAATACTGTTATTTGCTGCCATTTCTCATGCTAGAATGGCTTTCTAGTTGTTGTTTCTGAAACATAGTCGCCGACGTCGGTTACACTACCGCGGTCGGTCGATAATACTGCCGATGTTGGTTTACTCTGCCGATGTCAGTCTGAAAGTCAACCGATGTCAGTCTTGACTGCCGATGTCGGTCTCTGCGTTGCCTGCTGGGCAATCCTTGTGCCCGACTACTTCGCTCTCCTTTCTTCTTGTCACCTCCCTGTTGGCTGCTTTCCTAACCAGGTACTTCTGCCACACCCTGTGCTCTGATACCAATTTGTTAGAATCAAGGAGAGCATGCAAAACAAAAACTTAAACAAATAAAGAAGAAAGAACCCAATTGCTACTGCAAATTCTTGAAAGAAAAGATTTTATTGATCTTCAATTTTTTCCTTGCTTACAATGTTGTGCCCAAGCATCTTTAAATAGATTTGAGTACAAACAATAATTAGAAAATAAAATCAAGACTAATTTTAGTCTTTTCATGCAAACTAACTCTCTAACAAATTCTCTAACAGTTTAACTAACTGTTTGTTAACTAACTGATTGCTCAACTGTCAATTTACTAACTGATTGCTTAACTGTAGCTAACTGCTTGCATGCATGAGGAGTGGAGAAATTAACTCCAGTTTAACTTGAGTCTCTAACAGGTCTGTCTGTCTTTGCGTATGCCCCTGGCCATCAGTTTTGTTAGCCCAGTCCGTGTTTGTCCCAGACAGAATATGCTCTGTTTGCTCAGTTTAGCTTGAAGCTTATAGTTTCTCTGTTGTGCTTTGCAACGCACTTATATTTTCTTGAATTCGTTTGTTTTCTGGTCATCATGGCAGCGACAAGAAGAGGATGACGATCTAATTGTCAAAATTAATTACTCTGCAATGTTATCGGCCAGAATATTGAAGCAGATGGAGTACGTTGCTGACTTCGACAATCGCCCATGGATCTCTTTCGTGTAAATGATGGCAGCTGGAGCAAGTACGATGTTTGTAGCCACAAAGTGGATTTCGAGCTGGATGTGAACAACATGATGAAGGTAATAGCGCGAACGAGAGATGGCAGAAGATGTGGGAAAAGAGTAGTCTGCAGAAGATGAATCAAGTCGGTAAAATGATGGCATAGTCTGTGTATGTTTGTGTTTGAAGTGGTGTGAAGAAGATGTTCTCCAAGGTGCGGAGTTGTTGTGAATGTTAGCGGCCTCCATAAAGGAGCAGAGTTCGTTTTGTCCAATGAAACCAAGTTGCAGAAAGTTTTGAAGTCTTTTTGGCACCCACGATCATTTGATACGGTCGTCTCGATTAAGGGGGACAATGTTAGATGATGTGTCTGCCCTGTTGGCAATCTTCTCATTTAATCTCGTCCACCTGATTTAATTCCTACGGATATCTATCCATTAAATTTTGTTTGGTCACCCACATTGTTCCATTCATCGGGAGATTTCTAAGGACGTCTAGATCTTTCTAATGAACGTTATAAATAAATGTAACTGGGTTGTAATTTCCATGCCTCGCAGCATCCCAGCTGAAACTGGTAGACAGAATGAGTGAAGTATGCCATCAATGGCAGCCACGAGCAACGCAGCTCTGGCAGGAATGTATGAGTATGAGCATCTGGCATGGGCCTCAGAATGGCCAAAGAAGTTTATTTATCTGTTTGAGCATGGCAGCTTACTATTAATCTGTTTACTGTAGTGAATCAGTTATGAATGATAGTAGAAAGTTTATAATCTGTTCTTATCTATGATCTGTTTAAATCTCGATGTGAATGTTTCTGTTGATCTTTGTATATTTCAATGGCATTGTTGTGATTGGTATCTGGTTTGTTTAAGTTCCATCATTTGGTATGTTGTGAGCAACAAGTGATTTGGCAGTTACATCATTGTGTGTTTGAATCGTGTTCTGCTGTTAATGAATGGTTAATCAATTCTATCATCAGGTCTGCAAGTTCCTTCAAGTATCAGAGCTGCCTGTGAGCGTCCAGTTCCAACAAAAACCATGAATTAAGTATTGGCGTACAGAAAAGGAAATTTTGGCCATCATAAAGTCAGTTGAAAATGGAGGTCATTACTTCTTCCTAAAGAGTGTGTAATAAGGGCTGATGGTAAAAACTAAAAATGGTTTTTTAGCAAGCCTGTGTCTTCCCAGCTTTATCATGGATGTTACGCCTGGTGACAATGGATGCTTTCTGAATATAGATTTTCAGTCTAGTTTATTCCAAGTAAAAACAATAGTCTACCTTATATTCTCACTCAACAAAGGGTTTGCATAAACATGATCAGAGGAAGTAGTTCTTCTGGCCAACCCAGAGCACCTCGAATTCTCTTTGTACCAACGCACCTTCCTGCTGCAGATATTGATGAAATAATTTGGTCTAATCTGCCACAACATATAATTGATTTTATAATCAAATCGTGGTAAGCAAATAGGTGGCTACAGAAATCACAAATAAAATCCTTCGTGCTAGCCAATTTAATCTTTACGACATGTATAACTATCATCTTCGAGCTGCATTAATCCTGGAAGACAAACCAATTTCTATTCTCCGATATACTTTCCAGCATTTGTCTACTGGAGATATGAGAAAAATCCTGGAACTTTTGTAAATTAAGATTTGTTAACTAAATATATTTTCTTCGAAATTCATTTCAGAACCATGCAAATGATGTATGAACAATACTTATTGAGAAATGAAAAAGTTTCTTAGAAAGATCCATAGCATATTTAATTTGGAAATTTTTAATGTATATGATAGATTATTTAGTTCATTTACATGATCAAATTTTTAGAGGTTATAACTTTTGATCTGTAATTTTGTTTGAGTTCACATTTGGAATAAAGCTACTTTCTGGGAAAGTTTAATTCAGTCATAATTCATCTTATTCGAGTATAGATGTGTGACCAATTGAAGGTTCAAAAATACATTTTAATATTTTTTAAGGTTTTTTTCTATTTTTAAAAAGTAGTGTATTTTTTACTTGGACATGAACTTGAAGGTCCTAAAATGTATTTTAATATTTTATAGGGTTTTTTCTATTTTTAACAATAATATATTTTTTTTAATCGTAGACATGAATTTCAATTAAAATTTATTATTCGATTAATTTTAGTATTTATAAGATATGTGAAGATTTTTAGATCCATCAAAACTTCCCGAATTAAATTTTATTTAAATATTTTATTATAATATTTTATTCACTCAATAAGATTCAATAAAAAAAATTGTTTTCTTAAATTTTAAATTTATGCGTATAGATAATTTTACCTGGTTAGTCTGTATTTTAGATCCATCATCACCCTGTGTCACCTTATATAATTATAATACCCAGAAGAGGGCTTCTCTTAAAATCAAAGACTCTATACAAAAGTATTTGTATGGAATGATTTTGATAACACAAAGGGAAAAACTCTAGAGGACGACGCTGCAAGAAGGAAAGGTGCAGGGTAGAGATCAGATTATGAAGAGAGAAAGCGGGTGATATTAAGAAGATCAAAAAAATTCTTAATTTACAAATTTTAATTCATTTAAAAGCGGGTCGTATAATAAATTTGAATTTGTTGAATGATCCAGTTTGTTTTGGTTGATTAATTGGCTGGTTGGTGGGTTTGGATTTGGTTTTGGCCGTTTTGGTTTTTTTTAATAAATATTATCAATTTTTTTGGTTTAAATTTGGGTTGGCTGAAGCATTGATTTCTATCTGACATTAACTGGTTTTTTTTATATTTCTTTATTATTGTTGTACTGTTAGTGAGCTGGTTAGTGAGCTGTTATAATGTTATAGGCTCCTTGAGTTTTCTTTGTCCAGCTCTATTTTTATTTTTATTCTCATGCTTCCTTAATCTATATTTTTATCTGTTTGTACTGTTTTTATTTTTTGATTGTTGTTTCAATACAGATTTTAGGCGAACAGGATTGGCATGGGCGTAATGGGCTATAAATGTGGCATTCACAAGCAAGCCCCATGGTATACAAGATATCCACTATTCTAGTTTTTTGAGAGCAATGTGTGTTTGTAAAGGTTATTTTAATTAGGGGCAATTTTTTTTAATTGTATGGTTCGAATTGTCAGAAAGCCATGTTATTTTAGTTGGCTCTTTTTTTTTTTTTTTTTAAATAGTGAGACTGATCAGTTTTAGTTGGGGTTATTTTTCTTTTTGTTAAATTGTGAGAATGGATAGAATTGGCACAAACATTTAATGTGAATTACAGAGAATTGAGATTCTAGAATTTTTAGAAATACTATACTTTAGATGTGAAATAATTGTGAGAATTGAAGTAATTGGCATAGTAATTGGAATGTCAGAATTTGCACAAATACCTTACATGTGAAATAATTGTGAGAATTGAAAGAACTCCACAACCATGTAGGAATAATTAGAATTGTTAGAATTTGCACAAACATATAAAAAATTAAAATCTCTTAATAATGTTGTTCCTTTTTTTTTTTTTTTTTAATTTTGAGAATGGGCCAAAATTCTATTATAATGTTATTTTACTTTTTAAATAAAATATGTATATATCAAAAATTTTTTTTAGTAAAAATATAAATCTCTTATATAATTCTATGTTAAAGTGGTAACTTTTAAATTATTTATATAATTTTCTGTTATTTTTTGAATAATAAAATATCAATTGAAAATATAAATATCAAGTTATTCTTTTAATTATATGTTATTTTTTAAATAAATGAAATATTAACTGAAAATATAAAATGGTAAATATCAAGTTATTCTTTCAATTGTATATTATTTTTTAAATAAATAAAATATTCTCTGGTGAAACTACAAAACAGTAAATTTCAAGTTATTCTTTCAATTCTATATTATTTTTTGAATAAATGAAATATCAACTGAAACTCAGAATATTCAAAAACTTAATTTGTGGAATGTAAAGGAGCGTGAAATATCATTATAATATTGTTTGACTTTTTAAATGTGGAATATAGATTAATATAGAGGGGAACGTTGCTGTAATATAGAGGGTACTGAAATAAAGGTAGAATATAAAGGGGATTGAAATATTATTATAATATTTTTAGATTTTTAAAATGTAAAATATATAAGGTAGAATATAAAGGGGATTGAAATATTATTATAATATTTTTAAATTTTTAAAATGTAAAATATATAAGGATTGAATTATTATTGTACTATATTTTTTTTAAATATGAATATACAGAGAATTGAAATGTTATTTAATTTTTTAAATAAAATATTATAAATTGAAAATAAAGTATAATAAATTTTATTTTATTTTTATAAATATTAATTATAAAAACGTAAAAACTTTAAAAATAGAATTTTCAGAGAATCAATACAACTGTCATAAATTTTAAATTTAAAAAGTGGAAACATTTGAAATATAAAAGTTTTGAAATATAATTATAATATTAATTTTTTCTTTTAAGTAAAATGTTGGATTGAAATACCAAACTTCTAATTTAAAAAATGAAAATATATAAATATAAAAGAATTGAAAATTTGAATTTAAAAAGTGAAAATATCGAAATATAAAAAATTGAAATACAATTATAATATTAATTTCTTTTTATATAAAAAAGATTGAAATACCATTCTAATGAAAATGTTATATAAAAAGGATTGAAATATTATAAAAATGTTGTTTGGTTCTTTAAATAAAATGTCAATATAAAATATAAAAAGATAAATTCTTAAAAATAAATACATGAATGAAAAATATTAATAAATATATTTATTATAAAAGAATTAGTTTGTAATAGTAATATAAATTTGAAAAGAATTATGTTAAGGGTAAATTTGAGGATATTAATGGAGAAATAATAGGTCAAATTCCAAATGCTCCACGATATTAATGAAAAAATATGTGTAAGAAATCTGAAGGTAAGAATAAATAAATGTTATTGTTACCATTAAACATTCAATGATTTAGATCAGTTTACTGAACTCGGGAATCGACTGTATAGTGGACTAGATATACAAGCAATTGACATGTGATTGAAAAAAAGGTTGTTTTAGAATTTGTTTTCTAATATATATAAAATTTAAAAAAAAATTAGAACTTCAAAAATAATTTTAATTCCTTTTAATGTTGTAAAAGGAAATTCAACTTATATGGTTAAACGGAATGTTAGGTATTAATTATCTCACAAAAAGTTTTACATTTTATGTATTTTCCAACTACTATGTTATTATGAAAATAATAATTAATTAAAATTTTAATATTTAAATAATATTAAAATGAGATTTTTTTGAAATTGAGGAAGAATTCTCATGGTATTTGTATTTAAAATTTCAATGTATTGATTTATATTTTGATTGATGTAATTAAAATTTGTAATTTATTGAATTTTGAAAAAAAATAAGATATCACATCCAAGTAAAGGTATGATTGAAAATATATAATATATTTGTAAAAATATTGTAATAAATGTTTGATTTAAAAAATGAAGGTGAAATGATGTCTCACTCCAAACTAAAAGTAGTTTAAATTGGAACCAACTCCACTATCAAAACAAAGTGTCAAGGCCCAAGGCTAACCAACGGGGTCTTTACAAGAAAATTAATACATGCCCCTTGAATTACAAAACACCATAAAAATTATGAATAAAGATTAAAATGTTAGACTGCCTTCACAACCAGCGCTGTTGAGAGAGGAGGAAGAGGTGACAAACTATCAAGTTTAACTTCACAACTTCCATCATGGGGTACCTAAAGTTAGCTACAAGATACTAGCAAGCATGTTATGTATTTTATTTATCTTTTTCCTCTATCTAATGATGAGGAGGTGAAATGACAAAAGATAAATGGGAAATTTTTCCCAATCATCCCATCCAATAGGCCAAAATGTAATAGGTCCATAGCCAACTTAGGGTAAGGGTGACTCACAAAGAAGGTGAAAGCCTTTGGTGATGTGGAGAAGTAGAGATAGCAGAGCATCTATGGAGCGATCCCTTAGTCCATGGTCTCTTCCTATAGAGTCTTGGCTTGGATAATCATGAGCATTCTGCTAACAATATATTAGACATTGTCCCTTGGATTGTGGTGTAACAGTTAAAGTAGAAGTATTCATATCGGAGCAACCTAGGTTCAAATCTTACCAGTGATCAGGCTACCCACAACAAAAAACATAAAATTGGTTGATTGGAAAAGTGGATATACAGATATTGGGATATTTTCTCAATAGCCAATAAATGTGCAAAGGTGTTCCACCTCAAAAAACACCTTATCTACTTATACTTGGATCTGTAACATTACATTGGATAGTATAATAATTATGTTAATAGTAGATAAATCATTGTCCAAATGCTCTTTATTATAAAAGAAAATTTTCTATCTTTATAATGTTGAAATAGGATCCCAGAAGCATGACAATATTGTGTAAAAAAATACTAATCAAAGATGTTTCATTTAGATATCGAAGACTTTGAAATTTTTGATCAGGGATGGAATCTAGTCAAAATAACCACATATGACCCACTCAAGTATACAAAAAATTTAAATCCTTACCAAAATTCAGTGTCTACTTCCCAGTTGTTTCAAAGCCAAATTTAAAAAATGAATTTAGTTGCTTCTAAGTTTGATTAACACTATATCAATGCCTTGAAAGCTAGAGCCTCTATTTTCATGCCTATATGCATAGCCATTGATAAAAGTATCAGTTTGAAAAACAAACATGATTTCTTCATTGATAACTGATCAAGGCTAAATTTCACTTATCCAAGAATTTTTACTAATTAGGTTTGTCATCCCCAACCTCAAACAGTCAACATTATGAATGGGAAGAGAAATCCTCAATAATTCATAACAAAAGTTCCAATATATATAAATAGTCATGTTATGTATACATCATTTTCTTAGATCAATGGTTCTAGCAATGATATATGACTAGGAGGACCATTAATGGACTCCCTTGGCCCATACACAACTTTTGATGATTGTTTTGTACTCAACATTTCTAGAAAAATCAATGGTTCTAGCAATGATATATGACTAGGAGGACCATTAATGGACTCCCTTGGCCCATACACAACTTTTGATGATTGTTTTGTACTCAACATTTCTAGAAAAAAATGTATGTTCCTAGATTACAAAGTCCTATGGTTTGAGGAAAGCTCAAGGTTCAATGGTCAGATCCCTCTCTGAAATTTTTGATCCAGTAAGAGAAAATATTTGAAAATCTCACTTGGTTAGACATGTTCTTCAATCCATTGATTATTATATCGCTCATTAATTAGAAGAATAGATTGAAAATTAAACTTGAATAAAAGAATAGAGGAAGGTTGTATTAAACACCCACTTTAGTTTTGGGTGGACAATAAACATGAATTTGAAATCCTTACTCTTCATCCCAGACCTATTCAAGGCAAAATGATTGTTCTAAACCAAGAAGATGACAAAAAAGTTTGTGCCTAGGTTTAGAAACTTCTAGAAAAGGGACTCATTTGGACCTCATCCTCACAATATTCATCAACTTGTTTTATTGTCCAAAATCACTCGGAAATAAAAAGAGGAAAAGTTTGTACGATCATTAACTACATACCACTGAATAACATAACTATTGATATCGCCAAATAAAGATGTTCAAAAGGATATTGAAAATATTGCTTTCTCAACCCCTACAGGGTTTCATGAATGGTTGGTAAAGTTGTTTGCTTTAGAGAATACTTTTGCACAATTTTCGAGAAATGGTTTGTATAAACATGTTTAGAGGAAGTAGTTCTTTTGGCCAGCCCAGAGCACCTTGAATTCTTTGTGTCCCAATGCACCTTTTTGGTACAGATATTAATGAAATTATTTGGTTTAATCTACCACAACATATAATTGACTTTATAATCAAATCATGGTATGTAAGTAGTGTTGGTTAATTGTTGTTGAGTCCAAGTTCTAAAGTAGCGTCAATCATGCAAAAAAACACGTAATTGATTTAATAGTCAGTGGAAATTTAGTTTATCTATATTTTTAAAACAATAAAATCTTAGAAAGGCTGGAATTAAGTTTAGTTAATCTTCATACAAGATTTTTTTATTTTTATTATTTAATTAAATTTAGACTGATTTATTTATTAGAAGAGTATGTTCACATGTAATTCAATAAATACATTGTATTTGATCTTTATTATTATGGAGAATGATTCGAATAATTTGAAGAAGTAATTTTGTTTTCAATTTTCTATATTTGTTCTAGTTATGCATACTGCGTATATTTCTTCTGGTTATGCATACTGCATATATTTCATTGTGAGTCTCTTATTTTCTATTTTTTTCTATGAAGTGGTTTATTTTTTTTATATATTTAAAAAAAATTAATTGGTATCAGAGCTAAGTTTGGGTGGTTATTTTATGTTTGAGATCTTTCTAACAATTGATAATGTCAAATTTTAACAATCTTCCTATTCTAAAATTTAGCTAGGTTTGGGTGGTTGTTTTATATTTCAGATATTTCTAATAATTGATCATGTCAAACTCTAACAATCTTCATATTCCATAATATATTGGAAATGATTATGATTATTGGAGCATCAAGATGATTTTTTTGTCAAAAGAAGAATTATGGGAGATTGTGAAAACTAGTTATGATGAACTAGTTGATTGGACCATTGTTCTAGCTAATGATAGGCAAGCCAAAAATGAAGCTAAGAAAAAGAACTTTGATTTCTTTCTATGCAGTGGTTTATTTTGTATATATATTTAAAAAAATTAAATTGGTATCAGAGATAGGTTTGGGTGGTTGTTTTATGTTTATGATATTTCTAACAATTGATTATGTCAAACTCTAACAATCTGTCTATTTCAAAATTCAGCTAAGTTTGGGTGGTTGTTTTATGTTTCAAATCTTTCTAACAATTGATCATGTCAAACTCTAACAATATTTATATTCCATAATTTAGTGAAAATGACTATGATTATTGGAGCATCAAGTTGATGACTTTTTTGATAAAAAAAAGAATTATGGGAGATTGTAGAAACTAGTTATGATGAATCCGCTGATTGGACCACTGTTCTAGCTAATGATAGGCAAGCCAAAAAAGAAGCTAAGAAAAATAACTCACAAGCTTTATTTCATATTCAGTTCTAACAATTGATCATGTCAAACTTTAACAATCTTCCTACTCTAAAATTTAGTGAAAATGATTATGATTATTGGAAAATCAAGATGATGACTTTTTTTAGAGAAGAAGTATGGGAGATTATAAAAATTAATTATGATGAACCAGTTGATTGGGCCACTATTCCATCTAGTGGCAAACCAAAAAAGAAGCTAGGAAGAACTCACAAGCTTTGTTTCATATTCAAATAGGTCTAGACAAGAGCCTTCCAAGGCAGTGAGTAAATCAAAGTGGTTAGATTGCAAACATTGAAGAGAGAAATTGAGAATTTGAAGATGCAAAAAGCTAAAAGTGTGGGTGATTTTTGTGTAAGATTAAAAGATGTAGTTAACAAAATGGCTACACTTAGATAAATGTTGAACAAAGAAGTTGTAAAAAAGGTGTTAAGGTCTCTAACACCAAGGTGGAATAAGTATGGGAGATTATAAAAATTAGTTATGATGAACTAGTTGATTGGGCCACTATTCCATCTAGTGGCAAACCAAAAAGGAAGCTAAGAAGAACTCACAAGCTTTGTTTCATATTCAAATAGGTCTAGACAAGAGCCTTCCAAGGCAGTGAGTAAATCAAAGTGGTTAGATTGCAAACATTGAAGAGAGAATTTGAGAATTTGAAGATGCAAAAAGCTAAAAGTGTGGGTGATTTTTGTGTAAGATTAAAAGATGTAGTTAACAAAATGGCTACACTTAGATAAATGTTGAACAAAGAAGTTGTAAAAAAGGTGTTAAGGTCTCTAACACCAAGGTGGAATAATGTTGTCATCATTATTGAAGAAAGCAAAAATTTGACTACTCTTGATTTTTATCTCTTGATTGGATCTCTTGTGTCCCATGAAGAAAGACTAACATACATATTAAATGAAAGTGATGAGAAGGCTTTTGCCTCAAAATTAAAGATCGTAAAGAATGAAGTTATCATCACTAGCAATAAGAATATCCATGTATAAGGCAAAGACAGTATCAAAAGCAATCAAGGAAAAACTAAAGACATGGATTACAATTATTCAAGAGGATACTAAGGAAGAAGAGGTGGTTCAGCTACAAGAGGTAGAGGTAGATTTGATAAGAAAAATATTCAATGTTATTACTGTCACATGCATGGTCACTTTGATTGTAAATGTAGATTAAAAGCAAGAAATGAAAATAGAAGTGCTAATTATGCTAATGAGGATGGTGATGCTTCATGCAATTTATTCATTTCATATGACAAAGCTGAAAACATTCCTAATGAGGTTCGGTATTTAGATTGAGGTTGTTCCAATCACACGTCAAGGAATAATGTGTTGTTTTCTACAATGGATAAAAGTTTTAAAACTAATATCAAACTTGGTGATGATAAATCTTTGGAAGTTGCAGCAAAAAGAACTATGAAGGTGAAATATACATAAGGTGAGGTTTGATATCTAGATTGAGGTTGTTCCAATCACATGTTAGGGAATAATGTGTTGTTTTCTACAATGAATAAAAGTTTTGAAAATAATATCAAACTTGGTCATGATAAATCTTTGGAGGTTGTAGCAAAAAGAACTATGAAAGTGAAATCTACATAAGGTAAAAATAAGTATTAATGATATTTATTATACCCAAAGTTGAAACATAAGTATTAATGATATTTATTATACCCAAAGTTGAAACATAATTTGTTGTGTTGGATAGCTATGTGAAAAAAACTATAAGATGGTTTTTGATGATAAGTAATGCATGATTTATGACAATAATCAAGTAAATAATGTTTTTACAATTGTACCGTCTAAGAATAGGATGTTCCCATTGAAGTTTGTAGAACATAGTAACAACCTTGCTCATATGGTATATGAAGATCAAAGTTGGTTATGGCATCTCAGGTATGGACACTTGAATTTTCAAAATTTGAAGTTACTAACATCACAAGAATTGGTTTATAGTTTGCTAAAGGTTGAAGAGCATAAGGAAGTTTTTGAAAGATGTGTTGAAGGCAAACATGCAAGATAAAATATTTCAAAAGGTAGTGCATGGAGGACTTATCATCCACTTGAATTGTTCACTCTGATATTTGTGGTCCTATGCAAATAAAAAGTTTGGGTAAGTCATCATATTTCATTACATTTATTGATGATTATTCAAGAAAATGTTGGGTTTATTTTTTGAAGTGAAAAAGTGAAGCATTTGATACGTTTAAGAGATTTAAAGCCTTTATAGAGAATGAAAGTGGTTATAGAATAAAGTGTTTAATGACTGATCATGAAAGTGAATTTTATTCAAAAGATTTTATGAATTATTGTGATTCAAATGGCATCAAAAGGCTTCTCACAACTGCCTACACCCTTCAACAAAATGGTGTGGTTGTAAGGAAGAATCATATAGTAGTTGAAATGGCAAGGATCATGTTGCAAACAAAGGGATTGAACAACTCTTTTTGGGGTGATGTTCGTACAGTAGTTGAAATGGCAAGGAGCATGTTACAAACAAAGGGATTGAACAACTCTTTTTGGGATGATGTAGTTGTTACAACAGTATATATACTCAATCGAAGTCCCACTAGTGCACTTGAAAAGATGACTCCATATGAAGCATGGTATGAAAAGAAGCCTAATGTCAAATATTTTAAAGTTTTTGGTTGTTAGCTTATTTCCATGTAGCTAATACAAAAAAGAAGAAATTAGATCCAAAGAGTGAGTCTTGTATTTTTGTTGGGTACAATGAACAAAGCAAAATTTATAGACTTTATAATCCTATCACTAATAGAGTACTTGTATCAAGAGATGTTATTTTTTATGAAGGGGCAGTGTATGGTCATGACAAAGATAAAGGCAATATTGTGAAGTCTAAATATGTTTTTGTTGATGGTAATTATAATGATATTACTAATAAGTAGGCATTAATACTTCAGTGCCAAGTGTTATAAGTTCATTAAGTAGCCCCTCATTTAGTGCATGTATTCCAAGCACAGTCCTAACTTCAAGTACAAGTCCATTAAATAGCCCCTTATCTAGTGCATGTATTCCAAGCATAGCCCCATCTTCAAGTCCTAATTCTTCAAGGAAGGTGAAAAGCTTAAGTGAAATTTATCAGTGTACAAGAAGTCAAACGCATAAAGAATGTCCAAGAGATGAAATAGTAAATTATGCTTTAATTAAAGCATAATTTATTGACTCACCTCTTCGACATTCTTCATATATGTTTGACTTCTTGTACGTTGATAAATAGGTGGTCACAGAAATCACAAATAAAATATTTAGTGCTAGCCAATTTCATCTTTACCACATATATAACTAGCATCTTCAGGCTGCATTAAACCTAGAAGACAAACCAATTTCTATTGAGGTTCATAATCCTATCACTGTTGATATTTATATTCTCCGATGTACTTTCCAGCAATGGTCTACTCAAGGTATGAGAAATATCCTCAAACTTTGTAATCTAGGATTTGTTAACTAAATATATTTTCCTCGGAATCCATTTAAGAACTGTGTAAATGATGTCAGAGCAATACTTGACACAGAAATGAAAGAGTTTTTTACAAAGATCCATCACAGATTTCATTTAGAAATTTTTAATATAAATGGCAGACTACTTAGTTGGCCCAGACTATTTCCTAATAGCCTGTGTCGACTTCTATAATTACAATGTTCCAGACTTGAGAGCTTCTGTCAAAATCAAAGATTGTGATGTAATAGTCAATCCTACGAAAGTATTTGTATGAATGATTTTGATAACATAGAGGGAAAATCTCTTGGAAGCTACAAGGAAAAGGAAAGTGTAAGCTCCCTTGTGGGTAGCATACCGAGGACTCTGCAAGAAGGAAAGGTGGAGAAAAGAGATAAACCCAAATCTGATAAAGAGAGAGCGGGTCATATTAAGAGGATCGTTCAATTAATCTTAATTTATAAATTTTAATCCATTTAAGAGGATCATACAATAAATTTAAATTTATTGAATGATCTACTGACTTCTCGCTCTATTTTTTTTGGGGTTGGGGACAGGGGGTGCAATTATCAACTTCTTGGTGGATGAATTTGAGTTAGCTGAAGTTTTAATTTCCATTACTGACACTTAACTGATTTTTTTGCTGTTTTTTCTCTGTTGTTGGACTGTTAGTAAGCTGTTTTGGATGTTATAGGCTGTTTAGCTTTTCCTTACTCAGCTCTGTTTCTTTTTTATTCCTATTCTCATGCTTCCTTAATCTATCTCTCTCTGTTTATAAGAAATTTTTTTTTTCTTTATTATTTCTTCATTGTTGTTGAACTGTTAGCAAGCTGTTTTTGATGTTATAGGCTGTTCTGGTTTTCTTTGCCCAACTCCGTTTCTCTTTTTTCTCCTTTTTTTTTTGGGGCTTCCCTAATCTTTCTCTCTTTGCAGAGAGCAGTCCCTCTCAGATATCCCAATTTATTAATAATAAAATAAAACTATAAAAAAAATTATAATTAAACTTATGTTTTACCTAAAAAATTAACAAAATTATAATTAAAATCGGCCAAAGTAAATAGGTATTTATTAAGGTATTTGAAGTCCATAGAAAAATATGGACAAAGAATAAAACTACGATCACGCTTTGTTTATGCTGTACTGTCAATACAGATTTTAAGCGAGAAGGGTTAGCATGGGGGTAGTGATCTATAAATGTGACCTTTACAAGCAAAGCCCCTCGGTATACAAGATATCCACTATTCTTAGTTTTCTTTGAGAGTAATGTGTGCCTGTAAACCACAAACACTATTTTAATTGCGCTTACCTTGATACTCTAATTGTGAGAATGTACAGAAAATGTGTGCCCTGTAAACCTCACACTATTTTAATCGAGGCTATTTTTTTATTTTAATTGTAAGAATGAGCAGAATTCGCAGAAACCTCAGATGTAGAATATAGATATTGTCCTTTGATTCGATGATATTCACCGTATTCATTATTCCTATACCAGTCTGGTTTAGGTTGATTCTTATCAAAAGGTTTTGTATTTGGATATCCGATCATATTTGCAGCAAGGAGCTTCAGAAACACACTCTCAATAGGCTCTCCCGATTAACAAAACTGATTTCTTTGAGGAGTCTGCTTTTGCAAAGCAAGAGGTTGCGGCTGAGGATCCTTTGAACAGGTGTGTTGGAATATGTGGGACGTATACTACTCTAGCCTACCTGTCTCATGCAGTCACCTCCAAATTTCATTGAATGCTTTCATTGTATGAGATCTGGGGGATCCAAGAGAGTATCTTGTTGTACAAGACATCGTCGCATATCCCAGCTGAAACGGATACATGTCATTAATGGTTTTATTGTATGTTGTTGGCCTCTCTCAAATGTGTAGCCATCTAGAGACTTCCACAACTACTATAAAAGGATTCGATTGGATGTGTTTAAGCAATGAATTTTAGAGCAGCGTAGATTTGCCCAGTTCATTCCAACCAACAATGTTGTATGTGTTTGTTATCTAAGTGTTGTAGCGCATTGACCAGCCACTAATGCTGTGTTTCTAAAAGGTGTGAGCATAAGCTCCTGTTTTTGGTGTGATTTGTGTGTCGTAGCACATCTAGTTATGTTTAATGAGTGTTGAGCACAGAAGCTCTTCACATGATTGTAATGTGAAACGCATTATCTTTTAATATAAATAATTTTCATTTGTTCTTTATGCTATTGAAGTTTGTGATCGTGTCTCTCTAGCATGATTATGGTCTCTTGATTGTTTGTTATAGAAAACTCTTAAATGTTAGTTTCCTTCAAGTGGTATTTGAGCCGAAGGTTGCTCAATTGTTTGTTTAAGCTTGTGTTGGTATAATCGTTCGTCCAAGGGATTGTCTGTTGACTATCACTCCAAGGTGCAGTGAGTTCCAATCATATGTACGTAAGTCAAAGAAGATATAGCCATAGCTCGTGGCCATCAGTAGCCCTAGTCCAGTCTGTGTTTATTCAAGGAAACTCTGTGTTTGTGTCTGAGGGTGTAAAACATTGAACATCGAAGCTCTGCATGAATTCATTATACCCGTAAGTGATGAGTCAAGTGCCGCAGCACGAGAAAATTCAGACTTAGCTGAAGCAGTTTTCAACCAAAAAAAACGTGGTAAGTGTAAAGCCTCATGCATCCAACAATGTGTGGACGCTGAAGTCTTTCAGTAACAACCTATCTTCAGTTCTGAGCCCCTGAATAGAAACGAAGCCAAGAAACGGATTGGAGTGTTGAATCCTGCTCGTGGTCAAAGATAAAGGAGAGCCCATGCGTTTCATCTAAGATCGTATCCATCTAGACCAAGCTGAAGCTTGTCAACATTGTTTGCGTCTATTTCATAGCAGACAGCTTCATTCCTTCTCACCTACCAGTTCGTGTACATAGCAGCTCATGTGGAGGCGCTGTAGCCAAAGAAAAGTGAAGTGGTCTTCTTTATTGTGTGAATGCCGTACCATTCTAAACTGGATAGAGGGAAATCAAATAAGTGTTTTTGTTTGTATGTCGTAACATCAGACTCTAGTTTGATTTGTTTGTTATATGCAAAGATTGTGAATGTCGTAGTCATTGTGTTTTTTCGTATTTTTCATCTGTTCAGTCTTCACAAATCTGGTATCAATCAAAGCTAAAGATATACAAGGACGATCCAGTTTCAAAGACAGACTAGCCGCAGCTAGCAGATTCATCCAAGCTGAGGTCGTGAAGTCGAGCTATCAAATCTCGGTGCCCAAATTTGCATTGAAAGCCGAAGCCTTCAACTCTCTCCGTGTAAGGAGCTCTATTTACAGTCAAATCCACAAAGGCATGGTGAGTCGTAGCCGTGTTTATTTTAGACCATTCAAGAGAAACAAAAGACGTTTACGTCAGACAAAATCGAAGCAAATGTGTTTGGAGACGTGAGCAAGGGGGAAGGTTCCAGCTGAAGACAAAAGCCAAATTTTCTTGCCAGTCGTTCTCCATCAGAAGATAATTGAAGAAGGTCGAATGCATAAGAGTAATAGAACTTACCAGTGGTCTAGGGTAAGGCGAGTGTTGAAATATGTGGCATTCTAACCTACCTGGCTCATGTGGTCACCTCCAACCTTCATTGAATTCTCTTAGTGTATGAATTTGGGCGATCCAAGAGAGTATTTTGTTGTACAAGACATCGCCGTATATCCCAGCGGAAACAGATGCATGTCATTAATCGTTTTATTGTATGTTTGTTGGCCTCTCTCAAATGTGTATCCATCTAGAGACTTCTACAACTACTATATAAATAGGTCGGTTATTATGTATTTAAGCAATGAATTCTGGAGCAACATAGATATGTTCAGTTCATTTTAGCGAGCAGTGTTGTATGTGTTTGTTATCTAAGCGTTGTAATGCATTGACCAGCCACTAATGCTGTGTTTTAAAGAGGTGTGAGTAGAAACTCCTGTTTGTGTTTGTGGTGTGATTTGTGTGCCATAGCACATTTAATTATGTTTGATGACTGTTGAGCACAGAAACTCTTCACATGATTGTAATCTGAAGTACATTATCTTTTAACATAAATAGTTTTCTTTTGTTCTTTATGCTGTTGAAGTTTGTGTTCGTCTCTCTCCAGCATGGTTATGCTCTGTTGATTGTTTGTTGTAGCAAACTATTAAATGTTAGTTTCATCATGGTGGCAGCTGTATGGTTTGAAGTGTAGCCTCCGTTACTCCATTGCCCAACATGTTCTTGTTACAGTTAAAAGGCTTATCTACCAATATTGCCGTATTTGGTGTAACATGTTAATTTTGATTCTCTTTCTAACTTGGAAACTAATGTTGAAATTGAAATCTTTTCATTTATCATATTGTTTTAAATTTGAGAATACGCAGAAATGAAGATTCTCATAAACTTGAGATGTGAAATATAGAGAATTGAAATCTCATGGTACTTTTGTTCCATCTTTTTTATTTTAATTTTGAGAGGATTGAAATCTCATAATAATCTTGTTGCATTTGTCTTTTAATTTTAATTTTGAGAAGATTAAAATCTCATAATAATCTTATTGTGTCTAATATTTTTATTTTTATTTTATTTTAAGAATGGGTCACATGTAAAACACAGATTGAAATCTCATTGTGTTTCCTCTTTAAATAAAATGTAATAAATAAAATATTAATTAGAAGTATAAATATTAAATCAATTTTTATATATTATTTATAAAAAATATATCAATTAAAATATAAAACTGTAAATATAAGTTTTCTTTTAATTTTATATTTAATTAAATAAATGAAATATTAACCCAAAAATAAAAAAATACAAAACAGTAAATTTCAAGTCACTCTTTCAAATCTACGTGATTTTTTGGCAAAATATGCAGTGAAAGTATAAAAAGATCATTTATAAAATTTCTTTTACATGTTGGAACCGATTTGTTGAATTTATTCTAAAATTTTTTTTCATATATATATAAAATTAAAATTCTCTATAACTTCTAAAATAATTTTAATTCCTTTTAATATTGTAAGAGGAAATTCATCTTACATGGTTAAATGGAATGTTAGAGATTAACATATTATCTCACCAAAAAAATCACATTTTATGCACTTCAATTATTATGTTATTATTAAAATAATAATTAATTAAAATTTTAATATTTGAATAATATTAAATTAAGATTTTTTATTTTTATTTTTAAATTGGAAAATGTATTTGTTTCTAAAATTATATTGTGCTGATTTTTATATTGATTGATGTATTAAAATATATGATTTGTAATTTATTGAATCTTAAAAAATAAAATATTTTTTTGATAATTAATATTAATCAAATAAATATATTTTAAATTATATATACAAAGATGTAGTGCATATACATTTTTTTTTTAAATTAAAAATCATTAAATATTTTTTAAGATTTATTTTTGAATTATTTTTCAATTTTTTTTACACATAAATAATACTTTAAATACATTCATGCAAAAAAATTTATATTTGTAAAAATGTTATAATATATGTTTGATAAAAAACAAAAGTGGTATGTGTCACACTCCGAACAAAAAATGAGTTGTTTAAATTGGGACTAACCCCACAATCAAAACAAATTTGTTTGAGTTGATGGCAAGACTACGAGCGTGTTTTTAGAGAGAATCAACTTAATGATGATTTCAGTGTCATTCTAGCACATAGTATGGGGTACCACTCATTGCACCCATGGCACCCACCACATTTTATGGGACTATTTGTTGATGAGATAGTCATTTTGGGCAATGATTAAACTTGAGCTAGTGAGGCCTTGGAATCTATGAGAGGTCATAGTGATATATCAAAATCAAGGGGTGTATTGACTACAAAGGTCATTCACAAAGTGTAGAGGGTCCTCATTTCAATAGAGGAATGGGGGTGACATTAGTTTGCCATTTATGTTTACCTTAATTTTGATTTTATGCAAAATAAAGATAAGCAATTATACTAGTGAATATATATAAATATATACATCAATAAAGTACATAAATTATATTTACTCAAGTGTCAATTAAAAATTAAAAACATAGCTCAAGTGTAACATAACAATGATAAGTGTAATGTAAATAATAGTAAATGAGATGGAATGATCACAACTTGACTATTCTTGGAAATCTAAACCTAGAATATGACTGTGTACACTGTCTACCACATGTACAGAATTTTGGGTCCCCTAGACAAACTCGTCATTGGGAAGATTTGTGTGTTAAGTCTGTCTATTGCTATCGAGTCTGACCTATTGAGAGTTTCAAGGCTTGCATTTTTTATGATTGCTTCGTTGTTCTAAGTTTCACTTTCATGTATGTTCACTTTCTTATTTCATCAGAGAAAGTAGTAGACTTTTTTTTTTTTTTTTCCTTTTTAACCTAACTTGTCACAATGAGATGTCAATCCAAAAGAGACAAGGGAGAAATAGTTGGTTCAAGCAACTACCAAAATGGAGTTGCAAACTACATATCTCATGTGTCGAAATCAAACCCTTTGTTGTTCATTTGATTTTTAGATGATATGTTTTAGGACTTCTACCTCCTCTTCTTAACTAAAAATGCAACTAACATTTCACTTAGACCTTCTCTTCATACAAGATGTAATAATATGATGTAAATAAATCATTTTTAATTGTACATAAACTTGAAATGAAATTGAATCCTAAAATATCAATGTGATTCTTTTTTTTCTTAGACTATTTGTATTTATAAGTTTGTTATCATTTAAATTAAAGACTAATTAGCATGCAAAAATCGATTAAATAAAAATAAAAAGAACCGAAAAATGGATCCAAATAATGAAAAGATGCAAAGATGGGCAGGAGGGCACACAAAAGTAAAAGGCACAGATTACAGCATGGTCCCATTCTGCGGAATAGCTAATTGTTTTAAAGGGGTGCTGCTGAGAAATTATAGGAGAGTTTTCTCTGATGGACAGTCCCATGCTTTTTTAAAATTTATGTAATATATGTTGCTTAGAAAAATCACTTATTACAAAAAAATATTTAATAAAAAAAAATTGATTGGATACCAGTATACAGTTGGCAACCAAAAAAATAGGAGCAGCCATGCCAATCTTCAGCCCCCTGCTGCTTCCCACCTCTCCAAAACTTCTTCCTAAACAATAGCTGCTCCTTATTTTAAGGTGCAGATATTTTGTAAGCAATTTTTTTAATTTTCATAATACACAAGACCGCAATACCCAAAATTATAGACGCCGTAGCCCCCAGCATGGGACCCCTCTCTTAGTTGCCAGAGATTAATAGCATATGGGCATTTGTAAACATGTTTCGCTAGCTGATTTACATAAGGGACACGTTGTGAGTCCTATTAATCCTTTTTTTTAAGATTCTCTGCAATGAGAAATTTATTCAGAAACCAAAGACAAAGGAAACTTTCAATTTACAGTCATGTGGGTATTGACCAAATTTTGCTCCATTTTGAATTTCCCTGCCTGTCGGTGTGTGTGACAAATTTGTGTGTTGAAGGAACTGAACATATTCACTTGGCGTCATGAGACCAGATTCTCCTTTAAAGTTTACTCTCGGTAAATCAGTCCTCCAAAAGATTGAGAAGATGGTCTTTTAAGGCCTGGGGTGCTAAAGCTTCATTGTGGATGTTATTGACTGGCGGCACAAAATAGTCTCAGGTGATTGCCTATTTCCTGAAGTGATTCTTGGAGTTGAGTTGGTTTTTGATCTTTTGCCTTTTCCAACTATCATTCAAAAAATTAATTGACTTACCCTTGTTTACTTTCCATGTTATCTTATTTTGCATCAGCATCATCCCTTTCCGTATGTGTTTGGTTTTACTAGCTAACTTTAATCCCCTGAACCTCATAGTGATTCCGCGGTACTGAGATCATATTCGTCGCTGATTATCTTACTCTATATGGAGTTCCAGTTATCCACGAGTCTTCATGAGTCTCATTGCTATTGCTTGGTTGAAATCTATCAATTTTCCAAATATTGATTCCCCCTTAGAATTTAGGCATAGAGACTTTATCCCATGATACTAGCTCGGATATTTGTATATATCAGAAGTTCCTTTCCATAAAACAATTGTCATTATATTTTGAGGAATTGGCGAGGATCTTTATCACTACATTTTGAGGAATTGTCAAGAACTGAAGAGAAATATCAGCACTGCTTGTATGTCTGATTGAAGCAATTGGATTCAACTAGCAAAAGAGAGACATATGTGTCTGTAACGAAAGTTTTTTACTCAACTTTCCTTCTGAAAATTAGAGGATCCTAAGGATAGCCCGCTTTCTGAGTATTGAAACATAACCAAAAATTGCTCGAGACTTTTCTTTGTTTATAAGCTGCCCCGGAGTAAATTGGTATAAGTCAAGATATGATTGATATGCCTTATCTCCTTTAAGATGGTGGTAGAGAAAATTAATATATCATCATCTACAAAATGAAAATATGTATATCTTTGACCTCTAACAACAGCTGGCAAACCATTTAACTGTCTGGACTCTGGAGGTCTTTGCTTGGTTTATGGCTGTGGCCGTGCACAAGATATTGCCCATAATAATAAATAGATATGGACTCAGAGTGTCTCCATGTTGGATTCTTCTCAAGGAGGAGAAAGGAGTTCACAATTTCTCGTTCAGCAAAGTAAAGAATATAGATGTGCAGATGCAACTATTTACCCATTGCAGCAAAGAGGGGTTTAACCCAAAAGCCGGTAAAGTATCTTCAATAAATTTCCAACTGCATATGTTGAAAGCTTTGGAAGCACAAGATATTGCCCATAATAACAAATAGGGTCTCCATGTTGGAGTCCTGTCAACGAGGAGAAAGGAGTTCACAATTTCTCGTTCAGCGAAATAAAGAATATAGATGTGCAGATGCAACTGTTTACCAATTACAGTAAAGATCGGTTTAACCCAAAAGCCAGTAAAGATCGGTTTAACCCAAAAGCCAGTAAAGTATCTTCAATGAATTTTCAACTGCATACGTTGAAATCTTTGAAAATATCAAGTTTTATTAGAACAACGAGTTTTTTTTGTGATTGCAATGAATAGAGGAGCTCTTGTACTGAATATATCATATTCAATTTGTCTTCCAAGAACAAAGGTCATTTGAGATATGGATTTTTTGGGCACTGGTTTTAACCTAATGGCTATTAATTTGGAAATGATCTTGTAGGTCATATTGGATCGTGCAATCGGCATATAATAATTAAGATCTTCTGCTTTATCTAGCTTTAGAATTAGATTTGGCTTTGTGGCGTTTAGATTCTTGAGCATTTTTTTTTCTTTCTATGAGATTCTTTGATAACTTCCAAAAGATTTGAGTTGATTGTATCCCAGAAAACTTGATAGGAGGATGCCGGAAAACCATCTGGACCAAGAGCTTTGTCTGGTTGAAATGATAACACTATATTTTTTGAATTCTTCTTCAGAAATTGGTTTGACCATCCTTTGATTATGATTATCTTCAAATACTAATTTTGGATATATTGAACTGAGCATCCGCTTACACTTTTAGTTATGAAAGATTGAATTCTCAAAGGAAATAAGATTTCAAAAGTGTTCATAAGCGTGGAGTAAATTTTCTTCCGTTTTCAAAATCAAGGATCCATCTTCTTTCTGCATTTGGTGAGTCATATTTTTTTTTTTTGGTTTGTTCAAGGCCGATTTGTGGAAGAATTGTTTTAGAATCACCTTAAATTATCCATTAAACTTTGGACCTTTGATTCCAAAATTCTTCTTCCTACTTATGGAGAGATGGGAGATCCCGAATGAGATTGTGCCCTTGCCTTGCTAGGTCCTGTGTGAAACAATTGACTCTAATTTGTCTTTGTATACTAACTTTCCTTTAGTTTCTTTTACTTTTAGAAAAATGTTACTGAACACTATTTTATAATATATATTAATATATATATATATATATATATTGTATGCCTAAGGCATTACATGAAATTACTGAATAATATAGAATGTCAGCATCTCTGTTCATATCATGGAAATAATTTTAGCTTTTCCATACCCCTGTACAATGCAAGCCCATGAATGTTGTTTTTTTTCTTCTACCATTTTGTTATATTCCTGTGTAGAGACTAATATGAGAGCCACATGTTTGTGAATTTGAAGTGAGACATGATATGTTTCCTTTCTTGTAGATTCCTAACATGAAGCTACAGGCCAATGATCGGAGACAGTGGATTCACTAGCCCTCGTCTAGATTTGATAGGGAGAACTGATCCAACTATCAAAGACCATAATCTTGTACAATTAATTCCTTTGCTATGTAATGGTTACCTTTTTTTTTTCTATTACACCATGTATGTAAACCTTGTTAATAGTCAAGGAACCACCAAGGAGTTGTGGTTTGCCAAATTTATTAGTGCTTTTGAAGTCGCCCATACCAACGAGGTTTTGAGGATTGTATTTTGATATCCATGTTGATGGTTCATCTAGCATTATAATCTTATTATTGCCACGAGGAGGGATATGGATATCCACAATATTCCACTATTTGTATTTCATTTTATTAAAAAACAACATGAAAACCCCAAGGAAAATGAAGAAAGAAAGAAATAAATTATATTAATGTCCATGGATGACCAAGAGTAGGTCAATGGGACTTGAGGATACAACCATTAACAATAGAAAGTTTAAGGAAAGAGAATCCAAGAAACTAAAGTACATAAGACAAAGTAAAGCATTGTGCCACTAACAAAGGTGGTATTGGAACCAATACAAATAGCAATGGGTGGTGAACAAGAGCCTCCAAAAGCATGTGTCAATGAAGATTGGAGGGCCTCATCAAAAACCTATGTTTGTCCCTAAAGTGGAGGGGCCATCCGATCCATCATCAATCACTATGAGAAGATCCAATAGTGTTTGACAAGGAGTACCTGGTGTCGAAGGGACCAGGTTGGGAGATCCTAAGGGAAGCAAAGCACTTCCTCTAGAATCTTCCCTAGCATCCAAGGCCAAGATGCTTCCCAAAGTATAAAAGATAATGGTAATGTGAGTCTATCCTTGTGGTCTCGAAGGCCACCGATAAGTAGTAGGTCCATGTCATCAGGAAGGCGCAGAGCCACGTCAGTTGGAAGAAGCAAAGCTAGGGTGCCAAGGGAGAGCAAGATGTGGGATCTGAGTACTATCAGTAGTAATGATATGCTAAGAGAAGCATCGTCTCACTGATCTATCAACTCTAATGTGTGATGTACCAGTGTCCAAAGGGTGCTTAGTGTTTCCAATCATCTGAATACGCTATATGAAATAGGTGATCAACATGGGGACTCTAGAGCTTTTGGGCTCCTCCTATTGGGATTTGTGTCGAAGGGTGACGGCCTCATGAAGATAAAGAGTCAGGCATCGTTGGTCTGGATATCTGAAAAAAGTAGATAGAACGTTGGTTTAGTCCCTATAGAGGTAGTGATATTGTCCTTGAATCTCATAGTAAATGGGGCATCTAAAAATGAAGTGTTCCTCAGTCTCCACCTCTTGGAGGGAACAAAGATGACAAATCCAATCTGGATGGAGAATGTGGTGATTTGTTTCAACCCGTAGTTGGTGAAAGCACACTCTCATTTGGCCAAGGGGAAAGCTCAAGCCAAGGGACCAATGGCATTGGAGATAGTGAGGGTGACAAATAATAGCAATTACTACTTGTAAGAAATGCTTGGTGTAGAAAGCAAGCTTGGGGTTGAACGATTCAAGGGGAAAGATCCAAGTGGTATGGATATATTGAATGTAAATGTCCTCTCTGGCAGCTCTAGTTATGACATCCTTTATGGGAAGCAACCCGAGGGGGCATCCAGGGAATACATGAGAGGCGTAGCCAATCCATAGAGATGCCAATAAAAAGAAAAGGCAACCCAGTCTCAAAGTACCAACAGTGTCAATATCTAGTGGGGACCAGTGAAGTAATCCTCTCTGCAGAGAAAAGTGCTAAGTATATATATCTCTCATGACTATAAGCCAAATCCCCTAGGCACATAAGTCTGTGGACGTAGAAAGTAAAACTGAAGATAGTCTCAAGGCATAGTAGTTGCGCAGCAAATTCAATTTGGACAATGTGCCAAGTGTTTGCTTGCAACAGATCATGCATTGTAATATGAGAATCTGGACCCTCTCAATACAAGCCTAGTCAATTGCCCTGAATTAGGCCCGCAAACATCTGAACCATATAAAATTGTAGGTTGATGATTGCATCAAAAAGGCATAACTTGGAAAGAATGTCCTGGAAGTAGATCTGGAAACATTAACGTTCTAAAACAAAAAGAGAGGCATACCCCTTGCAAAGGCACAAATGAGAGGTAAACTTCATGCTGAAGCACAAACCAAAGAATTGGACCCCCAAATAAGTGTAGGCCAATGTGATCTCTAGAAGTTCCCCTTTGTAGAAAAACTAAAATTTGGGGAGAGAGTACTTGGATATATTGAAGATCATAACCTTAGTTTTATTAAGGTTGGCCACACGCTGTGAGATTTCACAAAAATGAGCAAGGGCATCAAGTTTCCATTATAAGCCCTTGACAAAGTGTGAGAGGAGAAAAACATCATCGACAAAAGGAAGGATAGTTATAAGCACCTCATGCAAAAAACAATCATCATCTATATGAGCATGTTGCTAAAGGAACTCCTCTAACTCATCAGTGTCAATGATACTCTTCATAAAGTCAAAAAAACTGTGTGGAGTATGAAACAACCCAAGAACTATCTCATAAATCCCCCAAGCAGCAGTAATCAAAGAATCTGGAACACTGATATCTCTCGACTTCTTGAAAAGCATGTGCCTTGGAACCAAGTCAAAGGCTTTCTTGAAGTCAATAAAACAACAAAAGATTTTGGAAGACCTATGACAAGCATCTTCAATTATAACCCAAAATGTGAAAATGCGATCGATAGTTTGATAGTCCATGTTAAAGCCAAGTGTACCCCCTAGCTCTGAGATTATTCCTTTTTAGGTACTCTAACAACTGCACGTCTAGCACTATGGCACAAAATTTGGCAAATGTATGCCCTATCATAATAGTCTTGTAGTTGCAAAGGATAGGGAGATCTTTGAACTTATGAATAGGGTGAATAATGTGATGGGACCATGACTGAGGAAACCTGAATACACCGCCTTATTAAAGAGCATGGCAAGGGAATCCACACCATATTTGATGAAATCAGTTTTGAGACCTTCACAATCAGTTGCTTTGCTAGTGCACGATTTCAAAATAGCTCTCTTAACGGAAGAAGTGAAGAAAACAAAGGAGGATGGTGGTGGAGTAGGGGAAATGGTACCATGATGGACAAAAACATCATAGAGGGAACTAAAATAGGAGACCCACATTTCAGGGGTGATGTCAAAAGATGTGTTTTTTCTCGAGAGAAGAGTGCGCTAAAAAAATTTAGGTGTGTGGTGGAGACCAGCAAGAAGTGTAAGTTATCTAGATGCAAGAAACTCCCATTTCTTACATCAAAGAAGACAACGATACTCCCTACAAAGGGAAGGTCATGGGTGAGAGAAAATTGAAGTCTTCAATGAAGGGATTTACATGCATCAGCATACCACCAGTTCATGGGCTAAGTCCTATGGTGGGTAAGGGATCTGGAGCAAAGAATAGTGTGGGGACAAGAGTCAAGGGCAGCATTCCAAAGGGCTTCATGTAAGAACTCATGCATGGAGTCAGTGGTGAGAAGAGGGAGGAAGTAGAACCTAGCCATAAGAAGGGAGAGACGGACAACATAGTCAATGGTGCAATCATCATTAAAGTGGATAATGGCATGTCTAGTACTAAGGGGTGTGGTGCAAGGGGAAGGGTGTTGGTGGGGATGGTGAGACCCAGTATGGAGGGTGAACATCAAGATGACATGGTCAAGGGGAAGTTGGGGAGAAAAAACAAATCCACAAATGTTGGGGATCAGGGGTCTACTAGTAAGAACATAGTCCACTATGCTCACACCACCCCCATGGGGAAAACAAGTGAATCTACCATAGTCAAGGAAGTGAGGAAGCCCATTGAGTATGTGGAGACTCTAAGATTCACCCAACAGGGGAAGGTGTTTCCCATAGGCTATAATTGTAAAAATTTTGTCAATAATATCTCTTTGTAGACCAAGCTCCTCATGATCCAATTTAGGAAGACATAATTGATCCTCAGCAAGGTCATGAATAGGTGTCTAGAGGTTCCCTATACGAGCATTAAAATCACCCAAAAGATTGATACCACCAATAGTAGAGTACCAAGAGATCTTTGGATAGAGGTCAACGTACAAGCTTCCATCAATGTGAATGACGAATGGAGAAGTGGCGCGGGCCGGGGGGGGAGGGAGTGGGGGTAGCATACAACTATGAAGACATCCCGAAAAGTAGGGGGACCCCTTTGAATCTGTATCTACAAGTACTTGGAGTGGACATCAGAAGCCAAAAGTGAAACTCTAGACTTGAGGCTATCCCGAAGGAGGCAAGTCACACCCCATGAGCCACAAACACCCCCTGATCTGTGGGTCTCACGATGAGAAGATGAAATCCACGAGTACCTCATGACTAGAGGGAGGGCCCATTCAAGGATCTCATGGGTCTTAGTGAGGAAGATGAGATCCTGGGAAGCAATAACATCCTAGAAGGTACCTAGAGAAAACCATTAAGTGTTGTTGTAGTTCCAAGAAGCAATGGAGATACCATCACCACCCACTCAAATCAGAATTCATTGTCATGTTAATAATCTAAGGCATGACCACCCAGGAGGGGGAGAATCACGAATGATAGCCCTACGGTCTCTAATAACAGCCCACTTGTTCTCCTTCCTGGCAACTACACCCTGAGTATGAGCTATCTAAACCTCCTCCACCTAGAGTCGTGTGAGACCTGCATCAACATAGATTTTTTGTAGGAGGGAAAAGAGTTTCTTTTCTGATTTAAGAGTTTTCAAAATGCTGTTTTGTAGTCCAGAACTGGATAACAAGGGTGTTGTCCAACAAAGTCCAAGCTTTGTTAAGAGAGATGTCTTTCAAGTCTAGATATTCACGCAAGAATGTGTGACCTTCTTGTAAAGGATCAGTTGGCTTAGGAATACCACGAACACGGAGGTCAAGTGCCTTGGTTTGACGTGACTTTTATTCTCTAAACCTTTCTTGGACAGCGATTCCACAACCGGAGGTGTTTTCTTTCCCTTATCCACTTGTACCCATGAATTATGTACCTATTTTTTAATAGATTGTTGTTGAACTGTGGTTTCTTTTTTGAGGTGCCCGTGTTGAGTGATTATCTCTGATTATTTGCTCTGAATTTTTGAAACCACTTCATTAAGTTGTTTTAGGCATGGGGAACCAATGGGTGTGGCTTGAGTTTGTTCGAGCTTAGTTATTATTGCTTGAAAATCAACAATAATACCATCTTTCTCTTACAACTATGTCTAGAACAGAGACAAAGAGTCTCAAAGTTCAGAACCTAGAGCCTCAATATCAGATATCCAACTGCAAATGCTAGCATATTTAAGTTTTGGGGTCAACACCTTGTGATAGCGAGGAGTTTTAAACCCCAATATTAGAGGGAGTTCTATTTTGTCTACTAAAAAAGTCTGCAATTTGATTTGTTGTGTGCTCTGGTATGTTGTTTTGCAGCGTTCATGCCCTAACAACACATACTAAAATCACGCAAACTATTTTGCACTACTTTATGCCATCATGTCCTTGTCATGTGCCTTTAAGGTCTATATATTCTGAAATGTGGCTAAAATATGCTCACTAATTTTGTCACACTTGGCAGCAACCCCAAAAATGCCCATTGCATTGTGTCGAACAATTGATACTCAACCTAGAACATCCAAAGTGTAGTAAAAAACTACTTGAATCCATGCTGAAAGTCTAAAAATTCCTTGAATACTGAAGAACATACATTGAAGGGTTACACTGGATCATTGTCTTTGTGATGTTGATCTAGAGAGTGTGTTTAGATCCCCATATACCAAAAAAAAATTAATCTTTTGGAGCTCTCAATATACATATTTCTTGCAACAAGATCATAACTATTCCTTCAATTATTGCTTTGCTTTTCAAGAAACAACATCTATTAGGCATACCCAACCCTCTTATATTCCGTGATAGGATCCACATTTATATACTACAGTGAGAGGGAATTGCTTTATTCTCTAGTGAAAGAGGTGAAAACTCAATATAAGTTTCCATATTTGTCACTTCCTACTCTACTATTTTCTCAGTTTTTTGTATTTCTTCATCCATTAACTCTTTAGTTGAAGATTTTTTTTTCCCTTATATTTTCTTTTTAAGTTCCTGTTGACAATTCTTCCATAGGACAAATTGTCTCTTGCCATTCGGAAAATTCACATCTCCATCTAGGGAAAGAAAAAATTCATTAGGAAGAATACGTTGTTTTTTCTTTTGTGAGGGCCTTTGATACAACAGGGATTCCTTCGGATGACTTTTGTCCGAAGGAATGGTTCATCAAAGAAGGCTTCTGCTAAGGACAACTTCGGAGAAGTGCTAAGGAAATAAGTCCGCAGGAAATAACAAAGGAAGGAATCTAAGACAAAGGAAGTAATTCCTTCAGACTTTTTGTTCGAAGGAATACTTCAGAGAATCCAAAAGTCCGCCCAAAAAGCAAGGAAAAGCCAAGTAATAAGAACCAAGAAACCCAAAGGGCAAGGTACCCTTCGGAAGGGTCATTTTCAGCAATCCCAAAGGGCACCTACCCTTCGGAAAGGTACACATCAAATTCGGAACCACTACAAAAACCTGGGTGCCCTACGATTTTTCCAACAAAGGCATAGATGAAGGGACAGAAGCCCTTGCGAAGGGCACTTGGTCAGTGCCTGGACCTTTGTGCAAAGTTCGAAGGGCATTCTCAGCGGAGTTGAAAAAGACAAGGATTAATTCCTTCGGGCTTTTTGTCCGAAGGAATTTTTTCAGACAAAAAGTTCGAAGAAATTCGGAGAGGCCTGTGCAAAAAAGCCAACAACAAAATCTGAAATCAACAAAGAGCAAAAGGCAACGAACAAAGGATTAATTCCTTCAGGGTTTTTGTTCGAAGGAATTCCTTCGGACAAAAAGTCCGAAGGAATTCGGAGAGATTACAAGGAAGACAAATCCGTGGGAAAAAGTTCGAAACAGGGGAAGGCAAAGACGAAGGAATATCTTCGGGTTTTTTGTCCGAAGGAATTCCTTCAGACAAAAAGTTTGAAGAAATTCGGAGAGGAGCCGCCAAAAGAGAAAAACTCGTGGAATAAAATCCCCAGCCAAAGGAAATGACAAAGGAAGTATTCCTTCAGAAAAAAAGTCCAAAGGAATTCCTTAGGACTTTTTGTCCGAAGGAATACTTCGGAGGATATAGCCGAGGAAATATGAAGCCATAGGATTCCTTCGAAAAAGTTGCAAACAAAAAATTCCAAAGGTTCGACAAAATTGGCAAGCATAAAGCCGAAGGAAATCAAAGGTAAAGTCAACAAGAATTCCGAAGGAAATAAGAAGACTAAGGGGCCTGACAGGAAATAAGCCCGAGAAAATGCCAAAGGGTGACGTCCCGCAAGACGTCAAATTTTGACTACGGGAAGTAACCATTGAAACAAAGGTAAAGCCAGAATTCTGAAAGAATTAAACCACGGGAAGTTGACCTCAGATTAAGCGATGGAATGTTGAAAAAGGGCCAAACGAAGGAAATATAGACTAATACATCCAAATATAGAATCCCGCGAGAAATAGACATGAACAGGCAGACCAGAATAGGATAAAATACATGCAAGCAAGGGTTATTTTCGATCGACCGGTCAAAGCTTCAGTTGACTGGTTGTTGAAGTCTTGCTCATCTCCAGATCAACTCATGCATCCGAGGGTCCAACTCAACTTCAATCGAAGTTCCAAATTTGAACGTCCAGTTGACTGATCTAGATTTAGAGTTGACTAATTGTTAAACGCCACATCTACCAGGAGTTTCCCATGCAAAGGAGAATGATCTCTTCGTCCAACTCAGCTTATCAAATGGCCAACTCAACCTTTCAAACGTTCCAACTCGGCATCAAGCAACTCACGTAGAGTTCTAAAAATGACATTGGCGTGGATCTCCATGCAAAGAGAGGTGGGCGGTTCAGAACAAAGACAAGTTCACTTCCTCAAACGCAAGAAGCTTCATACAAAGACAAAGAGAAAACATATTTTATTGAAAGGCCAAGTTAGCGTTGAGTTAATCTAAGTTAATCCTTCTCTTCAATTTTTCAACGCCAATCTTTGGCTTTTGTAATTCTCTATAAATTAGCTTTCAGCCTTGATTAAAATCATCCCTCTTGGCTAGAACAGACTCTGCCATTGGTGAGTTGTGTAACCTCTTCGATCAATAGGACTGTACTTTTAGATTTCAAGTGTTGGCATAGTGTATATTCATTCATCAATTTGCATGTGGTAGATTTCTCTCCTTTCCCAAATTCTGATTTGTACCTAGTTGCTAGCTTATCGTATTTGCAGGTCATGTTCAGTGTTCTTTATGTCTTTTGCTAAAGCTGTAAATGGATGTTAGGTGTCTACAAAGGGTCTTGTATCAGACCTCTCTTCATCACTTTCCTTCATGTTTTGGTCATTGAATCGAACCTCTTCATGAAATATTTATGCATAAGTGATTGATTGAAATCAAAGGTCTTCATTTTCCCTTGTTTGTTCAGTGTTCAAGGTTCCAAGTTGAGTGGATCAATCTTCTGGTGTATCACCTTTATTAGGTAGGATTTCCCCTTAAAGTTTTCTTCTCCCTTTTCCATGGTAGTCCGCAGCATAGAGTAGAGATCCTCATTGATACATCTTACAGGAACCAACCTTCTCTAGAGGTTCTTCTCACCATTGAGGCACCCACCCTCATGAGAAGATCTGGATAGAGGATTTGCTATTTCATGCATGTCTTTGATTCAAGGCGCAGCTCCAAATTGACAACAATTTTTTGGCAGGCCTAGTGGGACCACGAAAAGAGTTTTTTACATAAATTCTTCGCAGCAGCGAAAGATATTCATTTACAGCCAGTTGAAGAGTTCATGGCATCATTCAGGCAATCCGTTCATGCCAAAGGTTACCACAAAATCAGCAAGCAAAGGTATTCCTTTTGAATTTGTAACTTATAAAAAAGCAAGGTCTAGGAGGGCAAATCCATATCTTCAAAGAGAATATTTACCTCTTCATCCTATTGTTCTAGACACTGCAATCCCCACCATTCAGATGGCCATTAGAAATAAGTATTTGCTCCATTCAATAGAGGAAATCCACTAAATCTAGCACAGTTAGATGATATACCTATATCTGCCCTCAAAAGTGTTCCATTCTTCTCAGAAGAAAATCAAACAATCCCTATTGAGCATATCCAAGATGTGGCTAATCTTTGTTCAATTCATAATGTAGTTGAGAATAATGTTGCTATCAGATTACTAGCTGCTTCTTTCAAAGGAAAAGCATTACAGTGGTATAGAACCCTCCCACTTAGATCCGTTTTCACCTGAAATGAATTGGGCTCTGCCTTGGTCAAACAGTTTGAGGACAAATCTATTCACTTATCTTTAGTTGAGCAATTAAATGCCATACAGAGAGCTGCTCATGAGTTCATCTCTTATTTTAATCTCAGATAACAAAAGACATGGCACAAGATACCGGTTCTGATTAGGCCATCCCCTGAATATGCATTTCTATATTTTTTGAAAGCTCTCAATTCTAACATTAGTGTGATGATACAATCAATGGGTGGTACTACTTTGTCAGATGCTTATGAAGTTGCAATAAGGGTAGAAAATAGTTTGATTCAAGCAGGTAAGCTTTCTCCAAGACCTCCAATGCCCATATTTCCAGATATAAGTTCTGTACCAGCCCTTCAAGTTTCTCAAATTCCATCCTGGGCTCCAATTCCAGCACCTCAACGTCCTGTTGCAGCCTCTACTAGTCAATCTAGTGAGATAGGAGAGTTGAAAAGTTTGTTATAATCTTTTGGAAATGAAATAGTACAGCTCAAAAGATAGCAATTTCAGTTAAATAGGCCTTATTAATAGCAAAATCAAAACAACTATAATGTCCCCTTCTCAAACCTGATCTTTCCAGTGACCGTTGGCCTTTTGTAAAATTAGGGTTTCCTATTTTTAAGGATGTCTTTGCTCGGAGTTGGTGGATTCAATGGCGGATTCTTTCTAGGTTTTCAAAGAGCTTCGCAGTGGTATGTTCATTTCGGCATTCGGAGCACTTTCAGGAATTTACTATTTTTAGTAAGTTCGGGTTGGCACCGGAACGAGATTTTGAGAGTGGGGTTGGATTCGTCTTGTCAAGACCTTTCCAACGAGCTATAGATCATTGGTTTCCGACATCATCTTGGCCTCCGTTTTAAAGTCCGTAAATTAAACATTATTATTTAATTTTGGACCTTGGTGCCTAGGCTCAATGACTTAATGTTGAGGTTGAAAAAGAATTAAAGAGGATTATATTATTTTCCCTCTCATGTTTTATCCCATATACAAGAAGAGATTTTAGAGACTCCCAGTTGGAAAAGTATAAAAGGAGGAGTGCTCTCATTTCATCATCTTTTGTCTACATAAATGTTTTGCTGCCAGATTAGTTTTGGAATCGCTTCGAGGAATGAAGGCCTCCTAGCTCGAGCATCGCTTCTTGTTTGAGAGACAACTAGTGGTGATTTAGTTTAGTTTTGTGAGTTCATTGGGTTTTGTGCATTGTAATCTGCATTGTGTCTAATTAGTATTCTGATTTTGCATATTAGAAGTTTTCCGATCTTACATTTTAGCTACAGCAGATTCGAATTTTAATTTGTAAATCCAAAAATACCAAAAAGATTGTTCTAGGTATTGTGTGATTGCATCTTATTGGTAAGGGCGCCCCTTCATGAATATTTGCAGATTTTAATACGAAGCTTATGATTTTATAATGCAAATCCGTCATTCTTTGAAGGCTGTACTTTCTAGAGTGCATTAGGATTCGTGTCAATAATTAATAACCATATTTAGATGCCATTTTTTATTACTAAGTTAGGCGCCATCATTTTGAGGGTCTATTGCATCAGATTTGAGATCATTAAGGTGAGAAATGAGAGTTATGAGCATATGAGTAAATTCATAGGTTGCTGGTCCGTATTGTTTCAAATCTGCATTGGGCTACGTGCATCAAATAAATAGTATTTTTTGAGTGAGTTTCAGTGTTCTGATTTGGTCGCCATCATACTAGAGTCATTGTGCAATTCGTTTCATAAGAATTGATGAAGTTTTGAGCAAGTTGTGAGTAAAATTGTAAAGTACAGGGCTGTTGTTCGTGCACACGAAAATCGGGACTGTCATAAATCAGAATTTGAGGTTGGTCTGCTTGTACTTTCAGATCTAATCCTTATTATTCAATGAAAGAAGTTCAATACATATTATTGCAGCTTGATTTATATGTTGATCCACATTCAAAGCAAGATCTTATCATTCATATTGTAAACTGGCAGTAGTACTGACAGTATAGTTATTCTTGCTCATCATAGTTTGTAATGTTCAGCTTCTCGTTCAGTAATTGCTTGTAATAGATAAATCTCCGCCCTATGGTAGCTACTCTCCCACTCTGGGTTAGCAAGCACATTCTGGGTGTTGAGTATTTCCAGCTTTCAGCATTTGCTTTCAAACATTGTTATTTGTAATCACTCCGTCAGATGGTCGCCCCTCACTCCGCATTGGATTGGGTAGCACATACTTGACATTGAGTTCCCTTTCAGCATCACTCCGTCAGATGGTCGCCCCTCACTCCGCATTGGATTGGGTAGCACATACTTGACGTTGAGTTCCCTTTCAGCATTTAGAAGTAGAAGATCCTCTGACCATATGCTCGCCATCATCGACGCCATCCTTGGTTAGAGTTACTTCCTGCATAAGCACTTTGTTTCAGATCCTCTGACCAATGCTCACACCTGGCCCACATCGGGATACTGGTGTACATTTTGGTTAGAGTTGTTTTTTGCATGTTTTGGTTTATCCTCTAACCTTAACGGGTGCATTGATTGTAATTTGCAATTTGTAAAAATCGAAAAAATTGGCTCGAAATATTTCAACAACTATCAGTGCTTCAAAGATCAAAGGTCTCTTTATCAGGGTTTCAAAAACAATAGATCACCCTATTAAACACAAGGGGCCATAACTCCAGCTAAGCCATATGTTGCTCTTGATCCAAATGCTCCTTCCACTTCAAAAGCCATTGTTCCAACCCCACCTCAGAACAATTTGGTGCATGATTTAGGTTGGCAGCGCTCGAATCTCCATGATATTCAAACCCAGAACTTGGTATCACCAAACAACACCATGCCACAGATGACACAAGTGGATTTTTTTTCAAGCGGGTCAATATCAAGATACAGGTTTGGCATCACAAGGAGCGACCCAAAGGCAGCGTGATGCTATTAATGTAAATTGGCAGGTAGATGATCATGTTGCTTTTACTCAAGATGTTAAAACTAATGTTTCAAATGATCAAATTGCAACTATAACCTATCAAAGAAATAAAAGAAAAGTTGTTGAAGAAGCCCAAGTAGTGGCAAATACTTCAAATACTCCTATTATTATTGCTCAAGGTACGAAAGAACAACTTGCTGCCCCCACAACCCAAAAAAATTAGAATGTAGAGGTTGGTAAAGTGCAACAAATACCTCTAATTCGTGAGCAGCAAGTACCACAAAAGATGCAATCAAAGGTTAGTCCATCTCAATTCAATATTGTAGATTAGATGAAAAAGTCTAACATCAGCATTAGCATGTGGGATACTCTTTCAATTCCAAGCCAAAAGGATAAACTCATTCAAGAACTTTTAGCTCTTGAATTGTCTCCAAAATCAGTTGATAAAGAAGGTGTTGTCTTGACAAATTTGGATCAGCCAACTAAGCAACAGGGACAACAAAGAGATAAGATATCAAAAGTGGACAAAACTGAGGTAAAAACAAAGAAAACTCCTTTTTATCTTTCTTTGATAGTGGGTGATACCTTAGTTCATAATTGTATGGTGGATAGTGGAGCCAGCAGTACAGTGATGCCCAAACAGATTGCTGACAAGCTCGGCCTTGTTTATGAGCCAAATACTAAAAGGGTACTACAGCTGGATGGTTCACCCGCAAAAAGAATAGGAATTATCAAATATTTAAAATTAACATTACATCCCTGTCCTAACGTGACTATTCAACGGGACGTTGTAGTGGTGGACCTACCTCCTTATTTTGCTGTGTCTTTCAAAAGATTTCACCTCAAAGATTGAGAGATATTTATCAACTGATTGGACCTACTTGTTGTTTAGACCCAGATATGACACAAAGGTAACAATTCATTCAAAACCTATTGCACGTTTCACATGGAGCCTTATACGCCAAGTGTGGTCAATACAGATTGTATCATTTCAGATGAAATAGTACAAACTAGTGATGTAAAAAAGACTCACCTTTGGATGGAGTTCCAAATTGGTTTCTTGATGAGTAGGCTTCCACCTTGCATGAACATGATCCCTACAAGCTGATTGAAGGTCTTGGTGTGTATTGTCTTCATGAGAACGATGCACCAATTCTAGCCATGGTCAAAGAGGACAAAATCTAACGAAGGCTTGTGGCAATTGTACTTTGATGGATCAAGAAATAAGCATGGGCCCAGAGCTGGAATGATGTTAATTTCTCCTACAAAACAAAGGTATTTCTCCTCTATTAAATTTCATTTTGTCTGTTCAAACAACGTTGCTGAATATGAAGCACTAGTTCACGGTTTGCAGTGGACTAGAAAGATGAAAGTAAACTGTTTACAAATGTTTAGAGATAGTAAACTTGTAATTCACCAAGTAAGAAGCTTAAATATATGCAAAAATATGTTTCTTAAATCTTATAGACAGAGTATGGGATCTACTTGAAGATTTTTAGGGTTTTAATATTCAAGCAATTCCAAAAGATAGGAATAAACATGCTGATAGGTTGGTTGTTGGGGCACAATTTGATATCCCAGCTGATGCAAAAAGTGACATTTTTCAGTCACATATAAAGATAGTTGTAAGGCCTTCTGTCCCAGATAACCAAGAAAACTGGCAGGGGTTTGAAAGTGACGATCAAATTGTGAGATTTTTGCAGGAAGAGGCCGAGTTTTTTTCAAAAAATCAGTCAAAACGCTTGCAACAGTATGGTGATCAGATTGTACACCTTAAAACTAATAAACTACCCAAGGGATTGGTCACTCTTGAAAACATTTTTAGTGAAGATGATGAACTAAGGAAAGAGAAACCACCCTTGTCAACAAAGGAAGAGCACTATGCCAATATAGAGATTGTAGCTAGTAAGATTTTGAAATTGGTCAAGGTATGCACTCCTCCACAAAAGAAAGCTTTCATTGAATTATGCACAAATTTTGCTCATATATTTGCATGGCAGTATAGTGATCTCAAAGGTTTTGACCCAAGTTGGGCTCAACACACTATTGAGTTAGAAGACAAAACTAAACTAGTACGACAAAGACAAAGGCCAATCAATCCAAAGCTTGAGCCTTTAATGAACGCTGAGCTTCACAAGCTCACAGAATCGACTATCATATTTTCAATCAAGCACTCAACTTGGGTGGTGAACCTTGTTCCAGTATGGAAAAAGAATGGTGAGATTTGTTTGTGTTGATTTTCGTGATTTAAACAGGGCTTCGCTTAAAGACCACTATCCATTGCCATCAATGGAACAAATTTTACAGCATGTTTTGGGTTCAAAGAAGAGGACCAATTCAAGACAGCTTTCACAACTAAGTGGGGAACATTTGCATACAGAAAGATGCCATTTGGTTTGTCCAATGCTGGAGCAACTTTTCAAAGAGCCATAGATATGGCCTTCCAAGGCCTTAATAAATTTGTGCTTGTCTATTTGGATGATATAACAGTATTTTTAAAAGATGCAGAAGATCACATGGTTCACCTCCAGCATGTTTTTAAAAGGTGTAGGCAATTTGGGATATCTCTAAATCCCAAAAAATGTGTATTTTCAGTTCATGAAGGTAAGCTTCTTGGACATGTCGTTTCAAAGCACGATTTAAACATAGATTCTAAAAAGATTCACTCCATTCTTGCACTCTCCTTGCCTAAGAGCAAAAAAGCTTTGCAAAGTTTCTTTAGAAAGATCAATTTTATAAGGAGATACATGCAGATTTTGCTACTATAGCTAAACCACTTACAACCATATTAAATAAAAATCAAAACTTCAGCTGGTCCAAGGAGGGAATAACAGGGTTTGAAGATGTTGAAAGCCATAACAAGTGCTCCTACACTTTTAAATCCAAATTTTACGAAAGACTTCATTCTGTATACGTATGCTAATGCGGACACCATTTCAGGCATTTTTATGCAACAGAGTCATGAAGATTTGGAGCAGCCAATAGCTTTCTACAACCAAGGCTTGCAGGAGTATGAGACAAGGTACTCTTTTGTTGAAAAACACGTTCTTTCAATTATAAGATCTCTGAAGAAATTTAAGCACTTGTCTAATAATAAAATACGTCTAATGGTTACTCATCCAAGCATCAAAAAATTTCTTCTGAACAAAGACATAAATGAGAAGAGGGCTGGTTGGATAACCAAAGTGATGGAACATGATATGAAAATTAAAATCACAAAGTTGGTTAGAGGCAAAGGACTTTGTGAGATCTAGCACAGGACTTACAAGAAACTAACGAAGTTGTTTTAGTGTCAAATGATGAAGAAATTGCTGCTGTTCACACCTCACCTTCCAACGGATTTCGTGATCTGGTAAGCTATCTGCAAGAAGGTTGTTACCCTTCTCACCTAAGTGCTTCAAAAAGAAAGTATTTCAAATTGCAATCAATTCCATTCTTGCTCGCTGACAGTGTTTTGTTCAAAAAGAACATCAATGCAATGTTACTAAAGTGTGTGGAGCCAAGCCAAACTCAAAGATTACTTGAAGAATCCCATGATGGACTTGGTGGAGGGCACTTTTCTGCAAGAACTACAAAACTTAAAATCATGAGAGGTGGGTACTATTGGCCTACTATATTCGGTGATTGCTATACATGGGTTAGGAAGGGCAAACAATGTGCTATGTTTGTAGGAAAAGTTAAACTTGCAGACCTGCCCCTTCAGCCAATTACAGTGGATCAGTTATTTGTCCAATGGGGATTGGACTTTAATGGTCTCATTAACCCTCCTTCCAGTTTAGGGCATAAGTGGATTATAACAGCTACAGACTACTTCACACGTTGGACGGAAGCAATTACATTGAAGGAAGCAAACGAAACTAGCGTCCTTGATTTCTATGAAGGTTTGATCACTAAGTTTGGAGTTCCTTCGACCATTATTTTTGACAATGCAATGGCTTTTGTGGGATCTAGGATCAGCCAATGGGCTGTCCAACATGGAGTTTATCTCAGCACTTCATCGAATTATTATCCACAAGAAAATGGCCTTGTTGAGTCTACAAACAAGAACCTCTTAAGGATCATACGAAGAACTATTGAAGACAATCAGAGATCATGGCATCTCAAGTTGAAGTCAGCACTATGCGTTGATAGGATCACCTACAAGAGGTCAATAGCGAACTCTCACTACAAGCTAGTCTATGGTAAGGAAGTAAGGTTACCTATTTCTCTTGAGTTTTCAGCTTTAGAACTAATACATCAACTTAAGTTGTTAGAGAATGAGCCTATGGAGATCAGGTATGCAGAGCTCATGGAGTTGGAGACAAGAAATCAAGCCATGCTAGCCATGGAAAGTCATCAGGCACAAGTGAACAGAACATTCGACAAAGGAGCTTCCTCATGAAGCTCCAATGAAGGAGATTTGGTCCTCAAATGGAATGTGGATTGAGCCAAACTAGGAAAACACACAAATTTTGATTCCCTTTGGAGTGGCCCATACACGATCTCCAGTTGCAAATCCCACAATGCCTTCCAGCTTGCTAAGATGGACGGCCAAGAGCTTCCAATCCCAGTCAATGGGATACATCTGAAACATTGCTATTGAAGAGCAAAACCCTATGTACACATTTAGTTGTTTTTGCTTTCCTCCAAGTGTTGTTCAAGCACACTAGTTTGCTCCAATTTTGTTCCAATAAGTGCTTGTTTGCACATTTGCTTCTTAGTTTTCTGCTTTCATGTGTTTCCCTTTTTAATTTGAAGGAGGTTACTTCAGCCATGATCAGAGCAGATTTTCAGTCAGAAATCAGGTTCACCATTTGGGAATTCAAATAACGTCTATATATGGTCTAAGTTCTCAAGCATAGCAGGCATGTTGAGCCAACTGAGTCGCCAAAAGTGTTGACAATTCTTCCACAGGACAAATTGTCTCTTGCCATTCGAAAAATTCACATCTACATCCAAGGAAAGAAAGAATTCACTAGGAAGAATACATTGTTTTTTCTTTTGTGAGGGCCTTTGAAAGAATTCATTAGGAAGAATACATTGTTTTTTCGTTTGTGAGGGCCTTTGATACAACAGGAATTATTTCGAATGACTTTTGTTCGAAGGAATGGTTCATCAAAGAAGGCTTCTGCTAAGGACATAACTTCGGAGAAGTGTTAAGGACATAAGTCCGCAGGAAATAACAAAGGAAAGAATCTAAGACAAACGAAGTAATTCCTTCGGACTTTTTGTCTGAAGGAATACTTCGGAGAATCCAAGAGTCCGCCCAAAAAGCAAGGAAAAGCCATGTAATAAGAAACAAGAAACCCGAAGGTCAAAGTACCCTTCGAAAGGGTCATTTTCAACAATCTCGAAGGGCACCTACCCTCGAGAAGGTACATGTCAAATCCGGGACCCCTGCAAAAACCCAAGTGCCCTACAATTTTTCCGACAAAGGCGTAGATGAAAGGACAGAAGCCCTTGCGGAGGGCACTTGGTCAGTGCTTGGACCTTTGTGCAAAGTCTGAAGGGCATTCTCAGTGGAGTTCAAAAAGACAAGGATTAATTCCTTCAAGCTTTTTGTCGGAAGGAATTCCTTCGGACAAAAAGTCCAAAGAAATTTGGAGAGGCCCGTGCAAAAAAGCCAACAACAAAGTCCGAAATCAACAAAGAGCAAAAGGCAAAGGACAAAGGATTAATTCCTTTGGGCTTTTTGTCCGAAGGAATTCGAAGAGATTACAAAGAAGACAAATCTATGGGAAAAAGTCTGAAACAGGTGAAGGCAAAGACGAAGGAATATCTTCGGGCTTTTTGTCCGAAGGAATTCCTTCGGACAAAAAGTCTGAAGATATTCGGAGAGGCGCTGCCAAAAGAGAAAAACCAATGGAATAAAAGCTCGAGCCAAAGGAAATGACAAAGGAAGTATTCCTTCAGAAAAAATTCCAAAGGAATTCCTTAGGACTTTTTGTCCGAAGGAATACTTCGGAGGATACAGCGGAGGAAATATGAAGCCATAGGATTCCTTCGAAAAAGTTGCAAATAGAAAATTCCAAAGGTTCGATAAAATTGGTAAGCATAAAGCCGAAGGAAATCAAAGGTAAAGTCAACAAGAATTCCGAAGGAAATAAGAAGACTAAGGGCCCTGACAGGAAATAAGCCCGAGAAAATGCCAAAGGGTGACGTCCCGCAAGACGTCAAATTTTGACCGCGAGAAGTAACCGAGGGAAGTTGACCTCAGATTAAGCGATGGAATGTTGAAAAAGGGCCAAATGAAGGAAATATAGACTAATACATCCAAATATAGAATCCCGCTAGAAATAGACATGAACAGGCAGACCAGAATAGGATAAAATACATGCAAGCAAGGGTTATTTTCGATCGACCGGTCAAAGCTTCAGTTGACTAGCTGTTGAAGTCTTGCTCATCTCTAGATCAACTCATGCATCCGAGAGTCCAACTCAACTTCAATCGGAGTTCCAAATTTGAACGTCCAGTTGACTGATCTAGATTTAGAGTTGACTAATTGTTAAACACCACATCTACCAGGGGTTTCCCATGCAAAGGAGAATGATCTCTTCGTCCAACTCAGCGTATCAAATAGCCAACTCAACCTTTCAAACGTTCCAACTCGACATCAAGCAGCTCACGTAGAGTTCTAAAAATGACATTGGCATGGATCTCCATGCAAAGAGAGGTGGGCAGTTCAGAACAAAGACAAGTTCACTTCCTCAATCGCAAGAAGCTTTATGCAAAGACAAAGAGAAAACATATTTTATTGAAAGGCCAAGTCAGCTTTGAGTTAATCTAAGTTAATCCTTCTCTTCAATTTTTCAACGCCAATCTTTGGCTTTTGTAATTCTCTATAAATTGGCTTTCAGCCTTGATTAAAATCATCCCTCTTGGCTAGACCAGACTCTGCCATTGGTGAGTTGTGTAACCTCTTCGATCAATAGGACTGTACTTTCAAATTTCGAGTGTTGGCATAGTGTATATTCATTCAGCAATTTGTATATGTGGTAGATTTCTCTCCCTTTCCAAATTCTGATTCGTACCTAGTTGCTAGCTTGTCGTATTAAGCAGGGCATGTTCAGTGTTCTTTATGTCTTTTGTTGAAGCTATAAGTGGATGTTAGGTGCTACAAAGTGTCTTGTATCAGACCTCTCTCCATTGCTTTCCTTCATGTTTTGGTCATTGAATCAAACCTCTTCATGAAATATTTATGTATAAGTGATTGATTGAAATCAAAGGTCTTCATTTTCCCTTGTTTGTTCAGTGTTCAAGGTTCCAAGTTGAGTGGATCAATCTTCTGGTGTATCACCTTTATTAAGTAGGATTTCCCCTTAAAGTTTTCTTCTCCCTTTTCCATGGTAGTCCGCAGCATAAAGTAGAGATCCTCATTGATACATCTTATAGGAACCAGCCTTCTCTAGAGGTTCTTCTCACCATTGAGGCACCCACCCTCGTGAAAAGATCCCGTTGTTTCAACCAGATAGAGGATTGGCCATTTCATGCACGTCTTCGATTCAAGGCGTAGCTCCAGGTTGACAATAGTTCCCATAATTGGGTGATTTTTGTAATGAGATCCCTTAAATACTAAGGGCTAGGATTATTTTTCTTTACTTTGGTCCAAATAGGAGTAGAAGCCACCAAGGAAGAAGATATTGTGACTTTGACTGACCTTTTGCAATCCACTACCTGATTTTGTAATGTTTTATTTGGTTTAACTTTGCTTGCAAGTGTCATGAGAACTTGGGATGAAGTTCATTTCTTGCGTCTCCATACTTGCGAGCATTGCTAACGGGTTGCTCTCAATGATGGACTCTAATTTAGAGAGGGAAGCTTCCCCTTTTCTTTGTTGCACAGTTTTGAATCCATCGTCTTTTGTCTTATCTTTTTGATCCATTTGTTGAGAAGGTAATGTCACTAATGAATTTTTTAGCCTCGTGTTCTGCCTCAGCTGACTTTGTTCCTTGGAAGTCTTCATTTTTTTATCTGGTCAACATTGTCCTGATTTTTGTCCTCTTGCAAGGGGCAAACCCTTCCTAGGTGACCATGTGCTTAACATAAATGACATCTAATTTCTAAAAGGTATATTCTCATAATCTATATACTAATTCAATTCTATCCCCCCAATGTCTATAATCAAGCAATTGAGTAGAAGATTATCCAGATGGCTGCAGATTTAAGCATTGTTAAGCAACCCAAGTTCTTGATGAAATCTGATGATGCTATATATTCCCCTATAGCATTTCCAATATTTTCTAATAAATTTTCTAGCCAATATTCACTTGATAATAGGGGAATATGTATCCAAACCTGGACCATTTTAGGTAAATCTTCCATGGGGTTGAAAGTTGGTGACCAATGATTCATGAACAATCTAGATTTATTTATAATCCACAGGGCTCATTGAAAGACTTCATCTCTTTACTGTTTGGCAAAGGACACCATGATAAATCCCCTTGGAATCATTATAGCTTTCACTAACCATGTTGGCCTCTAGTACTCATTTACCCAAGATTTAAGAGTTTTTGGGCTGGAAATAAACCCGCAAACTTGTAGATTACGGTGTTTTCCTTTAATGCCCACAACCTATGCTCCATTTCTTCTTCTACCAAAGATACTTTGGTGGGCTTGTCTGCCTTGAAAAATAACCATTCTCTTTCTTGATGGGAAAATTTGGACTTTTGATGACTTTTTTTTGCATGTGGCTGAAGAAAATTTCTCAACTCATCTTTACAGAATTGATTTTGATTATTTGAGACAACATATCTGCAATTTTTTGGAGAGTCATGTAGTGACGGTGGGCAGAAGAAGCCATGACCTGCTCAATAGTGTCCCACTACATGAGGGTCGATCAGCCTTTAGTAACTGACACAGGGAATATAGAATGGATTGGAAAGTTGAAAACAGAGAATTTTTAGCAATGGTAGTAGAAGCAAGTTCAGAACATTCTACAACCCAATGAACTGTTGAAAATTTAATCTATAATGAAAACATGATCTAAATAATGCATAAACCTTAAAATGTGCTAGAGGCTATCCTACTCCAAAAATAGAAAGTTATCGTCTCTTCCTAGTTAAAACAGAGTAAAATTTTTAATGAGTCATGACCACTGAAGACTGTGAGCCCAAACACACAAGAAATGAAAACTAAGTGGTTTCTTTCTCTATCCATACCTGCGAGAACCTTGTTATTAAACTTCTTAATCTAGTCATCACAAAACAATGGATGGAGTCATCATCGGTCTATGGAAATGCTTCACATACTCATCCTTTTGAATGCAATAGTTGCAAAGATTAAAGCTGGAGAAAGCACCATCCCTCATGTCTCAATATCATGCTGGCACATACTCACAAAAACAGGGGTAATTGGATTATGAAGATGGTGGAGTACAATCATTGATGGATGTTATGTACTAGCAAGTGGATCTTCACAAGAGTCATGCCTGATCTAAAGTCAAGCTCTTGTGCTTTACCTTAACAATGGAAAAATTGGTGGGCTTTACACAAAGGAGAAGAGGAACATTGCGAAAACATTCATTGTTGCCATATAAAAAACTCAGAACAGAACATTTACGTAAAAATATGCATGGGGAAGGTAAAAGTTTTGGTTAAGGAACTGGAAAACTATTTTATTAAAATGAAGCTGAGAGTAGCTATAAAGATTGGGAGACATCCCAATAAAATCCAATGAAGGCTTAAAATAAAGCAACTTGTAGAAACCCATTATTCACAAGCTTGGGAATTTAATGAGCCTATTAAATTTTTGTTTTGATAATATTAATGCATGGTAAAAAGCCACCGAGGGTTCGACCAAGTGTTCAGGACAAGGATGATAACATCCCCTACATCAAGTGAGGCAACTCCATGGAGCCTAGGATTTACAGTGGCAGTCAGTCAGATTCAACCCCACATTTGTGTGGGTGTGACTCCATCTAGCTATAAATTTCCCTAGTCGTCAAAAAATAATAATGCATAGTAAAAAAATTAAATTTATCTCATTTTCATCATAAGGGTTCTTCCCAACTCCTGTTGTGTTTGGAGTTATCTACACAAGGAGTTCCAATCCATACTCCTTGTCAATTATCCCAATGATTTGCCACAATGTGCAACCCAAAACATCAATTCAATTCTCATCTCAAAATTTGTTTCATAAACAAGCACCTTCTGAGTGACAGAGAACTAGCTTTCAGTGATGTCATATTTATCATTGGGGTGGGCTGGAACATGTCATATCAAACTGCATAATCACAATAGAAAGCCACTCTCTTTATCAAAATTTTAAGAATATCAAATTAATAAAGGAAAAGAAAGGAAAGAAAATATCAAAATAAACAAATTCCAAGCTGAGAGAAATGTAACGAATGACAACAAAATGAACTTTACATTAGTTAATATATACTGGAAATAGCATGTGCTTTTCCCTGAAGTTATTGGGATGCATGTGGCTTTCAAAACACTTTTTCCGATAGAAACAACAATTGCTCATACATTATTTAATACCTAACTAGAGAGTGCTGTCAAATCTTAGTTGAACAGAAACGCCATTTAATTGAGTCATTCTTATGCCCATGCCCCTCAAACTTAAGTGTACATGCAATGAATAAGAGTTTCAAGCAGTTTCTGCAGTCTGTTGCCTCATTTTTTCCATAACACCAGTTCTGTGCTGTAATTCCATTTGATTTCGAGACCTCTGATGTTTCAAATCCCTGAAAAATAAGCAAATACAACCAAGGGATTGAAATAATTCATCTGACACACTTGTGTAGCATGTTAAAGAAAAGACACGAGACCTAAAATGGGAACATACTTGCAACGATGAACACAACATTCAGATTCTTTGCAAGCTCGTGCATGCAGCTGTAACAAATACCACATCTTCTTGCAAAGGGTGCATCCCTGTGCTTCTCCAGTTTTGCAATTCATCCCATGTCGGAATAGCTTTTTAAGATTCTGACAATTCTGATACGTACACTGTGGAGAGAGACACTTAGAAGCATGTTTAACACTATCCTGAATCTTTTGTTCCTACATATGAGAAACAATATACAGATCAGTTCCAAATAAACAATGGGGGGAGAAGAGAAAGTAAAACAGTTTTCTAAGAAGCAATTTTAATATTTTATCTAGACATTTTTCTTAATCTTCTCTTTACAGAATTAAATCTGACAGACTTCTTCCATTTAGAAATACAATTCCCAATCTGAATGTTATTATTTCAAGAGTGTCTAAAGGGTAGTCCAAGTGTGGCCAAGTGAAACCTGATTCCAGTGCAATAGAAACACCTCTTCAAATAATATCAGCAACAAACATTTGATACTTATTGGAGCTGCAGATACATTTTGCAAGCTTGAAGTCTAATAGAAAACAGGCATGCAGTATGATAACACTGCAAAAATAGACAAGATTAATAACAGTCCTGTTATAGGTCTATTCTGTACCTGTAGAACACAATAGACCTATAATAGGACTATACTTGACGAGCTTGATATTTTCAAGTAAACACTCAAAATATGTTATTTTTTAGAGATTTGAGGCTTCAACAGTCCATGGTATAAAACAAACAATGCTTTTGGAGAGACCCTGTGTAGAGAAGAATTTGATTGTATTGACATTCTGGATCACTCTCTGTGATACATCATCTTCATTTCATAGAAAAATATTTAATACTAACATTTAGTTGTTTTTTTGGTAAGATTGCAATGTGAACCATCGTCTTCACAGGCAAATACTCGATACTGACATTTAGTTGTTTTTGGTAAGATTACAATTTTTTAAAACCATATTTCTAGTATTTTCCATCCTTACAATCCATATATTGCCATATTTTGACCTTTTCTGAGTCACATATCCCAAACCTAGCAACAACTCTTCCTAGTAATTTCTGTGAGTGTGACACAAAGGACAACTTAATAATAAATATTACGAGGTTTATGTTAATGAACCCCAGACAAGATACATAACCCTAGCTATCCATCCATATCCCCTTACAAAGAGCTTCAAATATTTACTACACATATTTTCCCTGTCCGTCCAAAATTAAACAAAAAAGGGATTGCCCCTCCCTTATCCTTTAGCACAGTCAAGCTGGAAAGGTATGCAGAAAATGCACTCAGCAGAAGAAAAGCCTTTGAAATTGCAAAACTATGAAATAATGAACCGATCTCCTAAAAGACTTTAGAATCCTATCTCTTATCCATATATAAAATACCTAACAGTGTCAACTGCTATTCAAAAAGCGATGTGTCTACTTTCTAATTATGTTGAATCTATATGTAAGCATTAACAAATTAGCATATCCACTACTTAAATAACCCTGAGAATGATACAAAAAACTCTGAACATGCAAGAAGCCATCTTGGTACCAACATGTAAAGTTCCATTCCCTTGCTAGCTAAAACAAGGTACCCTTCTAGCTATGACCATCGACGTCCGTGGGGACAAAGTTTACAAACAGTGCAAAAACTAACTCCATTTTGTATCCATACCTCCTGAATCCAATGTTCATGAGCTTCTGGATTTGTCGTGTTTCGATTCTCAATAGATGTAGGAGCCGTCAATCGATAGTAATATTTCACAGAGTTGTCCTTTTGATAACAATCATTGCAAACATCAAAATCAACACAAGTTTCAGAATGCCATCCTTGTCCTGCTTTGATATCACGCCGGCACATACTACATGTACGCATAATAGCAGGTAAAGTTCGATTATGAAGATGATAGAGTACCATCATGGAAGAATGTTTTGCACGACGCAGCGTGTCAAACTGGTAGTGATTTCCTCGACAAAGGCTTAGGAATGTGTGACGAGTGTCAAAGAACTCACATTCCATGATATCATCTTTGTCCTTGGTATCTGCTGGAACATCTGTCACCTCAATCTACATAGTAAGGGCAGAAAGTCACTTCATCAAAATTACATGGAAAGAATATCAAAATTGTAAAAATATAGGAAAACAGGAAAGAGAGCAAATATATAAAAAAATCTTTTACCTGCCAAAATGTAACAAATAAGGACCAACAAAATAAACTTTATACTAATGAATACATACTGGAAAAAGTACGTGCTTTTCCCCATTGTGTTTGGGATGGCTGTCCTTTTCGTCAAGCTTTTGCTCCGACTCATAACACCTACAAGAATGGCAGCCCTCAAAGCAAGAAATAAATAAGAACATGCTGAAAATGATATGGCACAAACAGGACTAATTGATCTTAAGTGAAAGTTCTGAATCAGGACCCTAAGGTATAAAATATAAATAAATGAAGCATTGTAAAATGCCAATAAATCTATGCAATAAAAAAGTGAAAGAAGATTGAGAACAGCTAAACATATACATTATTTACAGTAATTGTTGTCATAAGTAAGCCATGACACATATTCCCTAAAGCATCAACTCAGATGTTTTGCAAGCACGAAAAAATGCTGGACAAAGATATCATTAAACCTATGTAATTGAAGACAATAAATGCATAAACCAATAAGCTTTGTCGGAGATCCAACCTTCTAGCCATAACATCTTCTGAACAATTTAAGCTTCAAATGCACAAATAGAGACACTACCAACCCCAGAAATCACAAAATTTCAGAAGGAAAAGAAATTTCCCATCTGCATATAGCCCGGCCATATATAACCTGGACTATGAGCTGCCAGATCATCCAAGGTGAAGTCAGACTGTCTAAGGACATATTTGGCTACCTGAAAGGAAAATGAAGCCATTTTAAGCATTCAATTTGGGAAATTTTAAGTGTGTCAGCAGTCTCAGTCCAAAAATTGTCATTTCTCAAACTTTGGCTTGTCAACCATTTGAGACAATTGTTGATATCACCCAATTGACCATGCCCACCAAGTAGATATGTATGGAACAAGTTATCACATCATCCTTCTGCCTCATAGGAGGTAATTGTTGACATCATCAAGCTGCCTGAGCAAAAAAGACAGGCTGTCTCAACGAGGTTATGACAACATCTAGCCATCACAATCCATATTCCAGTCACTTGTAGCTAGTGATATTAATAGATCATTATATAATTAAATCTATCAATGATATTAATAGATCATTATAGAATAAAATCTATCTTTTTGAGCTCTCTTATGACGGCAGCAAGCCATTTCAGCCACCTCAGAAGCTCAGTTCCATGACAGGTCAGTCACAATTTGATAAGAAATTTGAGATTGTAATGTCCCCTTCTCAAACCTGATCTCACAGTGACCGTTGGCCTAGTTCTGGAAACCCGTAGGCTATTCGGAAGGTGCAAATTAGGGTTTCCTATTTTTTAGGATGTCTTTGCTCGGAGTTTTGCTGGCAGATTCTTTCTGGGTTTTTCGAGAGCTTCGCGGGGGTATGTTTGTTTCGGCTTTCTGAGCATTTCCAGGAATTTACTATTTTTAGTAAATTCTATTTTTGGCAGCTAGCAGGTTTGTCTCAAGGAATTAACTTTCCCTTTCAATTGACTCATTCAGTTTCGGCTTCAAAATGCGGTCTTGGAGAAATAAGCTATTTCACTTAAAAATAACATTATATTTTAACGTTATGACCTTGGCCTAGTCGCATAACTTAATGTTATTTTTAAAAAAGGTGGACTTGAAGGGGGGCACCATCATTGCATGGAAAAGGGCGCCACTTTTGGAGATAAGGCTTCAAGGGAGGCCAACTGAAGCCTATAAAAAAAAGCATTGGGTTTTCATTTCATTATCTTGGTCTACTACATGGTTATGCTGCCGCTTTGGCTCTGGAATTGCTTCGGGGAATGAAGGCCTCTTGGCTAGGGCATCGCTTCATGCTTGCAAGACAGCATCTAGTGGTGATTCAGTCTTTGATATTTGTATTTAGTTGTGTATTGATCCCAGTTATTTCATTGTTAGTTTATTTGGTATATTAGTGTTTTTAGTTATTGTATTCTGTATAAGGCAGATCTATGTTTTTATTCATAAATCAGAAAATACAAAAAAAAGGTTCTGGGTATTAGTTCAATATTTTGGCTAGGCTTAGGCGCCCCTATCCTCAAATTTATAGAAATTTTAAAGCTTGCAATTAATTTCTAGAGCAAATCGCCCTATTCAGCTGGGACGCCCCTTTGGGCTGCATTAGAATCCATGTAACAATTCTTGGATGCAGATTGGGTCTGATTTTTGGTGCTAACTTGGGCGCCATCTTAAGGAAGAGACTTTGCAACAGAAATCAGCAAGATTGAACAAGTTTTGGGTGAGTTATGAACATCTGAAGAATTTAATAGGTTGCTGGTTTTTCTTCTTTCTAAGAGCAAAATTGTATTCAAAACTGAAATTATTATATTGCTCTTGAATCTTTCATTGTTGGGCATGACTATCCATGATATGGATAATATTCTATGATGTAATGCTAATCTTTCTACTTCTAACAACATTGGCATACATATCCTTCTTATTTTGTAACGCTGACAGTAGTACTGGCGGCCATTCTTTACTTGTTCAAATCTGATTACAAAAGTTCAGTTTCTAATAAATTTATTGTATTAGTTTATAGCTCCGCCCTATTGTAGCTACTTTCCCTATTGGGGTTAGCAAGCACATTCTGAGTGTAGAGCTCCGCCCTATGGTAGCTACTTTCCCTTCTGGGGTTAGCAAGCACATGCTGGGTGTGGAGTAGTTTCATTCTTCAATATTTCCCATTAAAGCATTGTTAGTAATTTCACTCCGTCATATGGTCGCCCCTTACTCCGCTTTGGATTGGGAAGCACATACTTGACGTAGAGTTCCTGTGTTTTGTAATTTACTCCGTCTTATGGTCGCCCCTTACTCCGCCTTGGATTGGGTAGCACATACTGGACGTCGAGTTCCATTTCTAGCATTTAGAGTTGTTTCAGTACGTTTGGGTTTATCTTCTAACCTTAATGGTATTTACTTGTAATGTTGAAATCCAATAACTAAAAATTTCAAAAAAATTGGCTTGGGATATTTCAGAGATATTGCGTGAAATTTTGCATATCAAATCCTGATCGCCTAGTATAGAGAAAAAACAACAAGGATGCCAATATTAGTAATTTAGTGCAAGTAGTGGAGCCAAAAAAGAGGATTCTTGTATAAGATGACTTGGTATATACCTACTAGCAGAACTGGTAGGATACCTTGTGATAAGAATGACAACCAGCAATTTTTTATTGAACTCTTCAAAAATTACAGCTTTGTCTTGCAGATAAACAAAGGAAATAGAAGATAAGTCTGTAGTGTAGTAAATTACATGCCCAGAGAAAAACAAGAGTGAAGAATTGTATCTCTTGGAGAAAGAAAGAAAGAAATTAGATTATGTCCGCAGATGACTAAAAGTAAATCAATAGGACTCGAAAAGCTCATTCAGTTTTGACAGAGAAGTACTAGGGTAAAGGGAACCATGAGGACTTTCACTGTAAAAAGGTAATAGTGACAGATTGGGTGTAAGAGAACAACATGAAGAACCCCACAAGCAAACAGAAGATTTACAAAAGAAGATTGGAGTCTGATGAACCAAAACATTATAGAATAAGAACCGGCTCAAGGACAGATAAGCTGACCATTCAACACCATGTTACAGGTTACTTGCAAGGCATGGTGAGGAACTATATCAGAATACTTTGTGGGTTTTGATTGTCACTTATTTTCTGGTGATGAAATGAGTTGTGTGTGACTCTTGGTCTTTGTTATCTCCTATTATGTTTTCTTGGTCCGGTTCCGATACTGGTACTGCTCCCAGTACCTCCTGGGTATGTAATGAGTCTTCCATTATCCCAGATCTTGCTCAGGTGGGTCCCAGCCAACCCAACTGTCAAAATACATATATAATATAACCATACAAAATCAAAGATATATATATATATATATAAAGCAAATACGACTAACTAAACTGCTTCACTTCCTGTCGCTTCTGGTTCTAATGAACCAATTGTTGATCTGGATGCTCTCGATGAAGAGAAATATGATGATTCATTCACGTAATTCTTGAAACTCATGACTACTAACAATTTTCCTATTTTGAACATATCGTAAAAACCCATGCAATCTATCATGTCATACGGGCGAACCCTCATACCTAGAAAAACACATAAACCATGATTACTCAACAGCCCAAAATATTTACCCGTACTTAAGACTCGGCAAATATTCAGTAATTTTATCGCTACTTTAAATATATATATAAATTCATAAAATACACTAAAACACATAAAAAATTGAAATGAATGCAGAGAAATAATTGTAAATAACACACAAATCAGAGTCATAAGTATGTTTTATATTAGTTTTTGAGCAAATAAGAGTACAATATTTTATTTTAAATAAAAATAAGAGTACAATGGCTCATAAAACTAGAAGTATATGAACTACTCTGTATTAATGATCATAACTTTTGTATATGAACTATTGTGTATTAATGATCATAACTATGATAGTATAATGATAAAAAAGAATGGATATACAAAGCAATCCATATAATCTTTGTATTATGAAGTTATGAACTCTTGTCCTGCTCTAGACATCAAAAAAATTGATTGTCGAGGAATTGCCATGTACAAGTTTTTATACTATGGTTACTATTGGCAACTGACTGTTAAGAGCGAATAGAAGTACTTTGTATTCAAACCCTGCAAATTCAAGTGCAAACAATGTCGGCGACTACATGTTACAAACCTTGCAAAGCTCCGTATTATAAACCCTACAATGACGGTGACTGCAAAGTGCAAACTCCAAATATCAAACGTCTGTATTAAATAACACATGTACCATGGTCAAGTTGTAAATGATAGCTCGAGTTGCAAATGTGAATGCCAAAGCTGGATGAAAATGAGCCAAAGCTAGACTAAAATGAGCCAAAGCTAGACTAAAATGAGCCAAATGCAGACTATTTTTGCACATAGCTGAATCTTCTAAGAATCGCAATTGGAAGCAAATACTAGGTCATTGGAAGATAGGACGCTGAATCCCGTGGTTAACGAGTAACCACAGTTAGTTACTTGTTAACCACGAGTAATTACAATTAGTTACTCGCTGTTAACCATGGGTTTCCCTACCTTCCTGCATTTAATGGTAGCAAATATCCATTTGGATTTATTTTTGCAATTTTACTACAGGTATCTGGAGGGTACCCACATTTTTTAATACAATAAGGACAACAAGGAATTAGAGCAAGGTGTGTGTGAGTGTCTGTATATATATCAACCAACCCTAGTAACTTAGTTTTTCCTAGTTTTTGGTACAGCTCTGGAGCATGGGGACAAGGAATTAGAAACTAGGAAAAGCTAACTTACTACCATGTAAATTCAAGTAGTGAAGAAGATGAAAACGAAGCTCTATTCATTCGGAAGCTAAAGAAAGGATCGGGCAAATATAAAGGAAAGTTACCATTTAAATGCTTTAATTGTGGTAAAATTAGTCATTTTGCAGCGAAATGTCCAAATAAAAGAAATAGCGATGATGAGGGAAGCAAACCAAAGTACAAAAGGGGATTCAAGCCGAGCAAAGACAAACAAAGATTTGAGAAACAAAAGAAAAGCCTATACTCCAAGAGGTATAGCAGCTCATCTGAAAAAAACAAAAAAAGTGATGTTGAGAGTGATAATGAAGAGATTTTGTTGATGGCTACAGAAGAAAATGCCGTCACCAACAAAGATAAATTGGAAGAAGACGAAGACATGGAAGAAGGTGAAGTGAACCTTGAAGAACTTATTTGCGCGTTGGAAGAAATGAAAGCATTTAAGAAGAATCAGAAACTGAAGTTACAGCTCCGAAAATATGAAGAAGAGAATCAAGACTTCAAAGCGAAGACATCACAAGTTTTAGAGGAATCAAACAAGGTAATTGCTGATCTAAAAGTCCAAATCGAATAAGCAAAGAAAATTGAAGAAGAGCTAACAGATCAGCTAAAGAAGGAGAAGACTGTGAAAGGTATGAATTTGAAATAGCTGCTTTAAAAAGAGATCTAGAAAAGGCAAATTCTAAAATAGCAAGTGACTTGAAATTTGAGAAAAGCACTCAAGTTTTGAATAAGATTATAGACAATCAAAGATCACCATCTAACAAGTCAGCCATTGGGTATGAGAAGAAAAAAGAGAACGCTAAGAGCTACGCTAAAACTCTTAAGGAACCAGTGGAAAGCAGACCAAGAAGGAAGAAGCCCCGAATACAAAAACCAGCTCTATCAACAAAAAAAGCAAAGGAGAACAAAACTTCAAAAGACCATTTGCTCCAAGATATGCAAATAAAACCAAGTTTGATAATTATTTTGATGGATATTGTTATTATTGCAATCATTTTGGTCATAAGAAATTAGATTGTAGAAAGAGAGCCAAGGATATTGAAGTCAGGAGCAGAAACAAAGGAACCTATGGAGCTTCGAACAGAAACTACAATTCGTTTGCTCCCTTATCAAACTTTGATGAAGCTATAGTTTGTTACAAGTGCAACAACTATGGAAGGCTATTGTAGAAGTGTTTTTGAATCTGTAAGACAAGATCAAAAGTTCAAGGCTCTAGTGATAAAGAAAAGAGAACCACCAAAGCCCTGGAAGAAACAAGAAGAATCCATGATCGTTCAAACATCATTCCATGCTAAAGATGAAGGACAACAATGGTTCATTGATAGTGGATGTTCGAGAAACATGACTGGAGATAAAAGCAAATTCATCTCGTTAAAAAGGGTCAATGAAGGCACGGTGAAGTTCGGAGACAACACTACAGCCAGAATAACAGGAAAATGTACACTTAGTCTCGATAATGGGAAAACCAAAACAAAAAATATGTTATATGTGGAAGGGTTAAAGCATAATCTTCTAAGTGTTAGCCAAATGTGTGATCAAGGACACATACTCAAGTTCTTTTCTGAAGGTTGCGAGATCAAAAAAAGAGACATGGGAGAACTAATTGCAGATGCTCATAGAACCACAAACAACCTATACATGCTTGGAGAAATGAGAGGAGAGAAATGTTGTCTGAGTCAAGTTGAAGAGAATTGGCTATGGCATAGAAGGTTAGGGCACATAAATTTTGATAATCTTGTGAAAATTAGCAACAAACAGGCTATGCGAGATATGCCCAAGATAACGAAACCTTCAAGCACTCTATGCAAGCAATGCCAACACGAGAAGCAAATCAGAGCAAGGTTCAGAAGGAAGCAATATTCAACCACTAGAGCTGATTCATACGCATCTTTGTGGTCCTACCAGAAATGAAAGCATGCAAAGTGAAATCTACTTTATGTTGCTCATTGATGATTATACTAGAATGACGTGGATAGCCTTTCTAAAAGAAAAATCGGAAGCATTTGAAAAATTTAAAGCTTTCAAGGCATTAGTAGAAAATGAAAAAGAGTTGAAAATAAAATGCCTAAGGTCAGATCAAGGAGGTGAGTTTATTTCAAATGAATTCATTGAGTTTTGCGAAGATCATGGAATTAAGAGACAATACTCAGCTGCAAGGACTCCACAACAAAATGGAGTGGTGGAAAGGAAAAATTGAACCGTTCAAGAGATGGCTAGAACTATGTTGAATGAATCTAAGCTATCAAATAGATTCTGGAGAGAAGTAGTTAATACAGCAGTATATATCTTGAATAGAGGGCAAATCAGAGTTAATAATGACAAAACTCCTTACGAATTGTGGAAAGGAAGACCAGCTTTAGTCAAACATTTCAAAGTGTTTGGAAGTAAATGTTTTATCAACAGGAATGAAGAAAACTTGGGTAAATTTGATTCAAGCGCTGATGAAGGAATTTTTCTTGGCTACTCCATCAAAAGCAAAGCCTATAGATGTTATAACAAAAGGCTACAAACTATCGTAGAAGGTGCTAGTGTAAGAATAGATGAGATCATAAATCAAAAGGCAAAAGAACCTTCAGAAGAGCCTCTAGAAATACCCAATCTTGTAGAAGGGGAGGAAGAAAATGTATAAAAATTGAGTGAATCTGAAAGGCAGGACACCAAAGCACAATCTCGCTTTGTTCAGAAGAATCATGCTAAAAGTCAGATCATTGGCAACATTGATGCTGGGGTGCAAACCAGAAGAAGAATTGTAAGTATACCCAAGCATGTAAATTTCTCTTTGTTATCCAAGGTAGAGCCTAAGAATTTTTCTAAAGCTAGTCATGATAAACATTGGGTAAAAGCAATGGAAGAAGAGTTAGATCAAATTGAGAAGAATGAGACTTGGGAACTTGTGCCCAGGCAAATGGATCAGAATGTAATTGGCAGTAAGTGGGTTTTTCGAAACAAATTGAATGAAAATGGCCAAGTCACTCGAAACAAAGCAAGGTTGGTATGTAAGGGGTATGCTCAAGTAGAAGGTGTAGATTTTGAAGAGACTTTTGCTCGTGTTGCTAGATTAGAAGCAATTCGAATATTTCTTGCATTTTCAGTATTCAAAAATTTCAAAGTCTATCAAATGGATGTTAAATTAACATTTCTAAATGGCAATTTAGAAGAGGAAGTTTACATAGAACAGCCAGAAGGATTCCTCTTATCAGAAACCAAGGATTATGTGTATAAGTTGAAGAAGGCTTTGTGCGGATTGAAACAAGCTCCTAGAGCATGGTATGCTAGGCTAGATAAATACCTACAAGACCAAGGATTCAAGAGAGAATATGCTGATAGTAATCTTTACATCAAAAATGAAGGAGATCACCAATTAATTGTTGTGGTGTATGTAGATGATATAATCTTTGGAAGAGAATGAGGAAATGTCTAAGAGATTTGTTGAAGATATGCAAAAGGAATATGAGATGTCCATGTTAGGTGAGTTGTCATTTTTTCTTGGTTTACAAATCTCTCAATCCAACAAAGGTATATTCATATCCCAAAGCAAGTATGTGAAGGAGATGTTGAAGAATTTCCATATGGGGGAGTGTGACCCTGTTAGTACACCTATGGCTACAGGTACGAAGTTGAGCAAAGACGATGAATCTCTGAATACTGATCAAAATCTTTATAGATAAATGATTGAGAGTTTACTATATGTGATGCAATCTAGGCCAAATATCATGCAAGCAGTAGGTATGGTTGCACGATTTCAAGCAGCTCCAAAAGAAACACGTGCAAGCCGTGAAACGTATATTCAGATATTTAAAGAGAATCTTGGATTATGGGTTGTGGTACCCAAGAGGTAAAGACTTCACATTGGTAGCGTACACAGATTCAGAGTGGATAGGTTGTGTGGATGATAGAAAAAGTACAAGTGGAGGAGCATTCTTTCTTGGAGATAGCCTAGTATCATGGTTGAGTAAGAAGCAAAATTTTGTATCTCTATCCACAGCAGAAGCAAAGTACATAACAGCAGTGCTTGTTGTACACAAGTTCTATGGATGAAACAAACCTTAAAAGATATCAAAATAGAGTATGATCATCCAATCTCCATATTCTACGATAATACCAGTGCGATAAGTATTTCAAAGATTCCAGTTATGCATTTCAGAACTAAGCATATCCCTATACAATATCATTTTTTGAGAGAACAAGTGATAGAACAACAAGTAAAATTGGAATATGTTTCCACATCCGAACAGATAGCAGATATCTTCACTAAACCACTTCCAAAAGAAACATTTGAGTACCTATGACAGAAGTTGGGAGTAATATCCTTTGCTTCTACTCATTAAAAATCAAGAGAAGCATTGGTTAATGGGGAGCTAAATTTCTTTTTTCAGCGCCTTGAATGACCCTTTGCCATTGATGTCAAAGGGGGAGAATGGTAGTACGGGGAGTTACAACAAAGGGGAATTGCAGAAAAGAAGATGGGGAGTTGCAGAAAAGATCTTTTTGGAAGGTTGTCATCAATGACAAAGGGGGAGATTGTTGAAATAATTGTCATTGATGTCAAAGAAATTGTAACAGATATGAATGAAAATGTCAAACGGAATTTTTGCCGAAAGTGAACGGAATTGTCGACAGAAGTGAACGGAATTGTTGCCGAAAGTGAATAGAAATGTCGACGGAAGTGAACGGAATTGTCAACCTTAGCCGACCTATTGGGAGGAGTTGTGACCGTTCGAATGGACCTTTTCACTTGAAGAGGCATGACCTTAATTTGTGGCTTTCTGTGGGTTATAAATAAGTGCATAACAAATGACAAAAGTGTAGATTCGGAAGTGGAAGATATAAAAGAAGAGCAAAATTTTCAAAAGCAAATTTTTGTGAGAATATTAAAAGGAAAAAACCAGCAAGTATAAAGATGAGTATAGCAGCGAAAATACTCAAGTGTAAATCGAATCTAAAGGAGATAAAGCAAGTGTTCTATCATCCGTTGTTTTGACAACAAATTTGAGATTAAAAAGTGATTTTTTTCTGAGAAAGTTGGTGCCTTCATTTTGAAGAGATTGGTGTCTCTTGCTAAGTTGGTGCTCGGTGAAAGGGGTCAGTGCTCCTATAGGTTGGTGCCTACAAATATTTATATTAAGATAATTTCTCCATCGTTTTCTCTCGAAAAGGTTTCCACACAAATTTGTGTCTATTTGCATTGTATGGTTTTGCATTGTATTCTTTGATTGCTTTGAATATATTAATTGGGAAGTAATTTGAGGTTTTGGATTTAAGATTAATAGTCGAAACTGAAAAAAATATCTTATACTGATTCACCCCCATCTCAGTATAAGCTTGTGCTTAACAATTGGTATCAAAGTTGGTTCCTTCGGTGTTAGCACAACTGCTAAAAGGTAGATCTTGGAAAACACATATGGCAGAATCTCAAGTGTTGGATGGTTTCTGCACTAACAAGGCTCCTTTGTTCGATGGAACGAATTACGCATTTTGGAGCATAAGGATGAAGACTTACTTGATGGCCCTAGGTTTCAATATTTGGCAAGCAATGGTAATAGGATACACAAAGCCACAAATTGCACCAACAGATGCCACCGAAAAAAAGGCCAGTGAGAACAATGTGAAAGCTATGAATGCAATCTTATGCGAGTTTTCAGAAAATGAGTTTGTTAAGGTTATGCATTGTGAATCTACAAAAGAGATTTGGGATAAACTCAACACTATTTATGAAGGTTATAATAAGGTTATAAAAGCAAAACTCCAAACCCACCGGAGGCAATTTGAAAGTTTAAAAATGAAGAATGATGAAAACATTGTTGGGTATCTTCTTCGTGTCAATGAGATTGTTAATGTCATTCGAGGACTTGGAGAGAAAATTGAAGAATCTGTGATCGTTCAAAAAGTCCTGAGATCCCTACCATTGAGATTTGAAGCGAAGGTCTTCGCCATTGAAGAAATGAAACATTTAGACACAATGAAAATGGACAAGCTCCATGGAATTCTTACGGCATACGAAATGAGAACTGAATCTGAGAGACAGTGAAAGAAGGAAGCATCATTCAAGGTCTCGAAGAAAGAGAAGATCAAAGAACCAGAATCAAGTGAAAAGTTCCATTCGAATGGTCACAACTCCTCCCAATAGATCGGCCAAGGTCGACAATTCCGTTCACTTCTGTCAACATTTCCATTCACTTCCGGCAACAATTCCATTCACTTCCATTGACATTTCCGTTCACTTTTGGCAACAATTCCGTTCACTTTCAACAACAATTCTGTTCACTTCCAACAACACTTCCGTTCACTTCCGGCAATAATTTCGTTCACTTCTGGCAACAATTCCGTTTGACATTTCCATTCATATCAGTTACAATTCCTTTGACATCAATGACAATTATTCCAACAGGTTGGTGTGAGTGTGTGTGTATTTCAAGCTTCTTCTCAAGCTTGGGATTCTTTGTTGATGATGAAATGTTGGAGACGAAATTTTCTATGCATTTGAATCTAGAATCCCACTGCAAACAGAACCTACAAACCTTATATATAATTCATTGATTAATAAAAACAAAAACTATACAAATTTTCTCACTTATCACTTGCATAACTAGCATCATTAAATATTTTAAAGAGCTTCATTGAAAATAGAAAAATGAAATTTGAGTTTGACAAATAAGAATATGAAATACCAACTTGTTAAATTATCATGAAAATAATTGTAACAAAAGAGTCAAGTCTCAAATGACAAAATGAAAATCAGAAAACTATCAATTTCAAGCTCAAAAAGATAAAACACAAAAATACAAGAGAACACAAAATATTATGCAACAAACCAAGTTCTCCTCTTGATTTTTTGCATCTTATTTCATTCATGTAGAAAGATATATGATACATTATTTTGAAACTCCCTTCTCAAAGTCTCAAGAGAAAACAAAAATCAAGTGTGACCTTTCAACTTCCAATTCTTTTGACTTTGGAATGTATTTTCATTATTATTATTTTATTTTCTTAAGATTGAATTCCTAACATTCCCCATGTGATCCAAAGTCTATCGAACTAGTTCTTTCCAAATGAAATGATGTAGGAATCATGTCTGCAACATGTCGCAATTCCTTGGTAGAATCCTCTTAGTATGGTGATACTACACTATCCACTCATGTGTCCAATGATCCCAAAATGTTCACTACAAAGGTGCATTGTATATGCCAAATTTCCCTTTATAATAAGTTCAGTCTATCTTCTTATGAGTCTTCAAATCTCTCTAAAAGCAACTTCCATGTCGTCTCTATCATGACTATCCAAATCCCAATAAGGTCAACTACAACAATGTTCTTCTAGAACACTCTAAAATAACTGACTTCTCATTATGTCAAGCTGATTAAGGACCATTCTCCTAATGGTCTCCAAAGTCATTGAATCTGATCTCAGGAAAATCATGCTAACACATGAAAAATTGCTTATGACAGACAAAATGCACCAACTATCATCTCTCAAACGATATGTAACTGTTGTCTCCTCAATTACAATCTCAGCTCACAAACTCAACTCTGAAATATCAAATATCCAATCCTAAAAAGAAGCATCCAGACAACACCAACAATTTTGAAATGGAACAATATGCCCAACTACAACTTCTAGAATATCCACAACAAATATATTCACCACACTATATTAGCAAAATATACAAATGTCAACAAACATGTCAAGAACAACTATCCAAATCACAACTTTGTATTTCATCAAGTTATCAATGGACACGTCAGTCAATATGCACAAATGCTCAAATGCATAAATCAATCTAACATGAACATATTTTGAGCATGAATCATGATCTGCTAGAACATCAACACAATCTCAAATCCTACAAAATATTGATCCTCTAAGACATGTCAAGGTATCTCGCAACCAAAATATTTGAAAACACCAAACTGACTATACACTGAAAGTCTTCTCTGCAAACTGACAATCTAGGATATATCTAGGTGCATATCTCTAGAATATCACGACAAACTGTATCCAATTATCAACATACAAGCTGAAGTTTTCAAGTAGTCACTGTTGATATAGTCAACATGCTCTAGTCCAATCTATCAAATGCAAACATGTCCACAAATTGTTTCAAGACAAGGCCCACAACTCAAGATTTACAAATACAAAATCTGAAATGTCTCAACTTAAAATCTGTATTCTCATATTCCCCTTGTCAAGTGAGAGGTCAGATTAGAGCAAAACAACAACAAAAACCCCCTAAAATGATAATTGATAGTCTAAAATACAAATGCCACATCAACGACTCGAACTGATCCTATGTGTAAGATATAGAATGCACTATAATGCCTAATTACCTCAATCTCTATTACAATGTAACTTTGAACCACTCCCTATCCACAAAGCTCTCTAAATCAAAAAAATTAGGTACATGTTGACGCATAAAAAATTGCTCATCTGGTAGAAGAAGAAAAAACTGCACTGAAACTCTGAAATCTGATGAACCAACTCTTGGGGCATTGTCATCGTGAAGTCCATAATCAACTATCTCAAATGTGCAGTGCCAAACTCTAAAATCTGCAACCTCTTAAATCCATAGTTACCAAGTTTGAAAATCCAGATCCATTCGAGAGGGCAAAAAAATCCAAAAATTCAGAATTCTTGAAAAAGTTTGGAAAAATCCGATCCAGAATGTGTGTGCGCGCACGTGTGCATTGTTTTATAAATATCCAAAAGGTGACAAATATAGTGAAAAACGATAATAAAGTAGCACAAAATGTTGATATTATATGATATTTATGGTTTATGGGGTTTGTTTTGCATAGAAAACGTAAAAAATAAAATTGAAAATTGAAAAAAAAGGGTCCAACCTAGACGAACTTATCCGGGCTGGCCAAAAAATCGGGATCCCGCCTATTTTTGTGCACATACAACCAGATTTGGTAACTATGCTTAAATATGATGTGTTAGATGTCGATCTGAACATCAATCACTTAAAATATGGATATCCAATAACCTTGAGATATGTTACATCTCCCATCCTTAATGCTAAAATTAGCTGCAATCAAAGATGACCAATCCATAATGACCAATATGAGTCGTCTCCATGTAACGCATCAAGGACGACAACTCAAAATGTTGTTATCACTTGAACACAGTAGGTAATTTGTCAAGATATGTCCAAGTACATCATCTAGAAACTACAACTGCGAACATAATCGCCCTATGATATAAATCCACAAATCAGTGTACCAAATCCACAAAATTCGACATACATGTCAATCACTAATATCAATTCCCAACATCAAACATCCAATCATTATAGACAGTCATCTCAACCAACAATATACACATAAAGGTACTTTAATCCTCCACAAATAGGTGCTCTAGCAAATGCATGTCAAGTGCAAAAAGAACAAATAAACATCAGATCAGTATATAATTCTCATTGCTAAAATAAGTTGCAATCAAATATGACCAATCCTCAATGGCCAATATGAGTAGTCTCTAGGTAACACATCGGGGACAACTCCTCAAAAACTTGTTATCACTTGAAAACAATAGGTAATGTGCCAATAAATGTCCAAGTACTTCATCTAGAATCTACAATCCCAAAAATAATCAACCTGTGATATATATCCACAAATCTTTGCATGTAGCATACCAAATCCACAAAAGTTGACACACATATCAATCACTAGTACCAAGTCCCAACATCAAACATCTAGTTTAAATTAAAAATCATCTCAACTAACATGATAGACATAGAGCTACTCTAATCCTCAACAAATAGGTGCTCTAGCAAATGCAAGTCAAGTGCAAAAAGATCCAATAGGCGCACAAGAGGACATCAAATCAGTATAAAATGAAAATGGCCAGTGATTCAACCAAGCATCAACAACTGTGAATCAAATCCAAAATCACTCGTCCATCAGATCAATCAACAATCAACAATCGAAAACTTGAAACTTGAAATCAGACTCTTGATGTTCACTCCCTAAAAGGGAAGTAGCTTGAAATACATGAATGAATCAGAAAATCATGGGATCCTAAAACCAAAAATCAATAATGCACTTTTGGCTTTTCATCGCAAGTGTCCATTAAGTTGCCCTTGCAGGTTTTCAACATAATTAAAAGAATATGTAAGCCGCCCTTTCGGGTTTTCAACATAATTAAAAGAATATGTAAGCCGCCCTTTCGGGTTTTCAACTTAAAACTCGAGTGCACAAATGTGGGCCTCCTAATCTCCCCTACCAAATCAACAAGAAGAGGCCAAACTCCAATCTCTATAGCCTCAAATACAAAAAATTCCTCACATCAAAAACTACATCAGTCACAGTAGTAGAAACCAACACCAATAGGACCATGATCATCATTGGCTACAAACTCAACATCCTCAGCAGAAAAACAATCTTGCTGCTCAGCAAACATATCAAAACTCTCATCACAAAGGACATCATCATCAGTGTCCCAATTGGAATGAACAACTTAAGGAACTAAATCAACATGGCAAGAAGCAACAACACAATCCTCAATGGGAAGCTCAAACTGATCATAAAACATATAAATGATCTAATCAACACCATCTAGATAAGAAGTGGGTGGGCAAACATCGTTTGGGGGAATTTAGTCCAACTCTACAATCTGTTCAGCAATTGTACACTTATCAAATATACCAAGAGACATATAAAGAAGAAAAAATAATAAATGGACCAATACAATCAGGATCAACAAGATCTACATCACTGAGTTCATCAACGTCATGAGAAGCAAGGCTGACATCAGTATCATCATCATAACTAGACAAATCATCATCATCAACAGTTCATTGAACTATCTTGTAATATTTGGATAACACGTGAATCTCATTTTGCCATTTGCAATGATCAATCCAGCCAAAATACACACACCTCATTTAATAATGCTCGATAGAATGAGTGTTTTTCCACATGATATACAAGGATGCAAATCAAAACAATCACTAGAGGTATGATCTCAATGTCCACAATGAGAACAAGTATGATTACCTCTACTAGGAGAGGTTGAATCAGAAACACAAGGATCAACAACTCAACTATCACACAATTACTAGAGGTATGATCTCAATGTCCACAATGAGAACAAGTATGATTACCTCTAGGAGCAGAGGTTGAATCAGAAACACGAGGATCAACAACTCAACTATCACATAGACTAGCCCTAAAACCAAAGTGAATAATCTAGGAGCAAACGTTGAACTAGAAACAAGTAGCGCCAACTCAACTATCACATCGACTACCCCCAAATTTTTTTTGAAAAGGTCTGGAATGGTTTGGAACATGAAACCCAATAGGACCAATCTACCCTAGACCGACACGATACTTATTGACAGACAGTCTCCCATACTTGAACAACAAGTGAAGGTTCCACAATGGGAGTTTGAACAGGTGTATGACCACAATGGGCTTAGACTCTTGCAATTTGTTCCAATATAGATTTGTTTTTTTGCTTTCTCAGTAACATGGGTGACAACAAGCTTAGACAACTATTTATGTTGCAAAACATTTTTAACATTAGAGATGATGCTTTTGGATATAACTATGTCAAAGTTTTTGATTCGATATGTTGAAATCTGAAACGTCAAATCAAAAACGTTGACATAGTTATATTCAAAAGCATCATATCTGATATTATGGACTATGGAAGCCTCATATCTATAATTTTTATCTAGAATTGTGGTTTGTTTCTCGCTCAATTGATGCTATAGCCTTTCAAGTTCTTGCCTCATAAAACTGAATTTGATGCCAAATTACACAAAGGAAGGCTGGAAATATCTCCAACGCTTGGTTATGTGATCCGCTTCTTTTTGGTTTTGATTTTTAAGGTGTAAATATAGGATGTCGGCATGGAGAGTATAACCCATGATGCAAAACAAACTTTAAAAACTACCGAAGTAATGCAAAAACAACTCTGTGAGTCAGGTACCACTAAAAAATGCTTATATGAGACAAAATATATATAATAGCATCTCTATTAAATTTTAGGTAGGCCTTAACAAGTGTATGCCAAATACCAAGATTACACACTATTATATCAAAAAATACACCCTTATCAAAACAATGTGACACACAATCAAATTTTCAGCATACATACAATAGGTTACAATGTGATAACAGCCAAAACACGTTGTCAAAGGCTGCTAACATTTAGACTAACTCCACCAATGTGTTCAAAATTTTTAATTCCCCTTCCATGAAGAAAGAGTGGTCATAATGCTCATTTGGACACTGGATGCCAAAGATATGACAATTTGAAACTTTCTAGTTCACCAAAGCAAATTCAGACATATTTACTCAGGTTTTGAACTTTATAACTTTTGAGCCTCTCTATTATAACCTAATCAAACAATCAATCTACAAAAAGCTTATCGAGTCTAGTTTTCTGAAATTTGGACAGTTTTTCAAAATGACGTTATACGATGATGCAGGAGCATCTACGGGTGCATAATATATTTCATTTTATCTCAAATATATTGAATGAGTTTTCCTACAACAGTTGTAATTCAAATTGTAATTTGTTAAAAAATGATATTTTGGGCAAAATAAGCTGTAACACCTTATCACCATATGGAATAAGGCGAATCAAAAACATAATTAGTGTGTATTAGTTGTTAGTGGAAGGATTCTTCGGTTGAAGGATGTTGTTGAGTCACTTTAGGAGGTTGTTGCAGCTGTTGAAAATTTCTAAGAAGATTTTTTCTAAGCATAGTTAAGACAAGTATAGCTTGGCGAATTCATAAACGAGGACAGAGGGACGAAGAGGAAAAACAGGGAGGATCTCCTTAGGGAGAGGAAGAGTCAAGAAGGCCATTCGGCCTGTATTATTTTGCTTTTGACCGTGGGGATAATTCAGGGTAAGAGAGGTGAAGGTGCCTCGAGTAAGCACATGGAGACAAGATCGAGTCCCGAATATAGAGAAGTTCACCGAACAAAGCTTTTTGGAGTAATCACAGCTGGCGTAAGAGGAGGAACCGTTTGAGAAGCCCACAGTGTTGGACAAAGGAAAACAGGCCAGAATAGAGTTCGTCATTGGAGGCCATAAATGAGCATATGAAGAAATTGCAAATACAGATCGAAAATGGATGGACTTTGGCTTCTTACCAGGAAGGTATTTTTGTCTATGTAACTACCATTGTACGCTATAATAGCCTCGGTGTTGGATTTTCAGTTCAAAATATGTCTACTTCATATGACGTATGGCTCTCTTCCTTTTTGATCGAATGGCGTAGTTCAATGCCTTCTTAGGCAAGGCCGAATATGGAAGAATGTCTATTGGTAAGGTGTTAGCATGATCTTATGACCATGATACAAGCCAGATCCGTACGAATATAATGGGTATCTTTGTTTGCTTTGTTATGCATTTGGATCTCTGTTGTTTTACATGAGGCTAATTTAATATTGACAAAGGAAATGCTCGCCATTTGGGATGGATCTCTGTTGTTTTGCATGAGGCCCGAGGAGAATGTGTTTACATAGGACCAACGTTGCACATACCCTGAATGGGTGTAGAGAGGAATCTCGGTTTTTAGAAATGACTGTATAATGGTAGCTCGATGACGGAGCTCGAATCTTATGCAGGCCTGAATAATTCTATTTGCAAGACTGTGAGATCATGATGTTTATGATTTCCATTTGTTTGCATTCTATGTCGTGATCATAGACGAGGTAAAGGCTTCTTGTAAGTGGAGCCATTTGATGATCCAGCGTCCATTTTGTAAAATCCTTGATTGCAGATATATAGTGTTGGTGAGGATTTAGATCTCGCCTATTGGTAGGGCGTTTTAGACTTGGGCAGATGGGCCTGGATGAATCATGCATTTAGACAAGTGTTTGTAATGGAACGAAGATGCACCCAAATGTTCCATGTATGCTATTTACTCAAATATGTCCACATTCACTTTCATTCCGACCTGTGATACTTCCAGATTCTGCTCAGCTCGAATTGAAGATTCCAGATGATGCTCGAAGCAATGCATGGGTGTCATTTGATGGTAAGAGACGACAGCAACTCTCAAAAGGAGATTCCGTCCGCATTTGCATGAGTGAGCATCCTCTTCCAACTGTAAACAAATCTGACCAAACAGCGGATTGGTTTATGAGTTTGGTTCGCTGTTTGAACTGAAATGCGCAGTTGGAACAGAAGGCCTTCACACTCAGATTTTGGAAATCTGAGTGGTATTTACTCATTTCCTGGAGGTGCTGAAAGCTGTTGTACAAGGACTTTCTTCTATGCAGAGATAAACACATAATTTTTGTATGTTGGAAATATGCAGAACCTAGACTAATAGTTAAGTCCTGTTTGCAGTTGATGACAGCGCACCATTTATGGTATCAGAGCATAGTGAATGCTCAAGAGAAAAAAAATCCAAAGCAAGGTAAGCTTGGATTTGTGAAATTATTGATATTTGGTTAAAGCAGTGTCATGTTGCAGAGCAATGATTCAGTGTGAAGCTCAAAACCATTAAGGGGGATCAAAAGACTAGGATGCAAAAGGCCTAGGTGAGATCAAGGAGATTGTCAAAAGACCAGTGAAGGAGAAAGGCTTGGGTGAGACAAGTGGACCTAAAGGGATCAAGAGACCAAGGTAGAAAAGACTTGGGTGAAGATCTCAGAAATGAAAATATTGCTAAGAAAAGAGCGGATCAGCAAGGTACATGAGAGTAACAAGAAGAAAACAAGCATCCAAAAGAAGAAAGGAATGACCAGTATTGAAATTAATAAAGAAATTGCTAGTTTAAAGAGAGTTAGCTAAGATTAAAAATGAATATGAGTCTTGGATGCAGTTGAATAGGAAAGCATGGGTATGGCCAATGAGGAAGAGGTTGAAGTGGCCAATTGATCTCCTAATGAAGAGGAGAAGAAGGCAAAAGAAGATTGCCATGAAGAGAGAAGCCCATAGAGGCTTTAAGAAAATAAGAAGATTGCCAAGAGAGCAACAAAAAGAGGAAGAGATTGTGAAAAAAGTTCTCATTGAGGAGAACAAGAGAAGAGAAGAAAGAAAAAATGAAGTGCCAGGAAGAGCACTTGGAAAGATGAGAATGTCCATTAAGAGGACACTCATGGAGACATTATGGTCTCTTGTTTTTATTTCTAATATTGTCTTTGAGTGGGTAAATGCAGGTATGAGCAGCCTTATGAAGGTCAACAGAAGGGCCTTGGAGAGTGAAGAGATTGGTGCAAGAGAAGACACCAAGTGCACAAGTGAATGTATAAGAGAAAAGAAAAAGTTTGTTGTTGTTGATAAAGAAAAAGAGATGCATTGGTTAATGCATGAGGGAGGTGTTGAAGACCCCATACAAGCAAGGGTAGAGATAGAAGATGAGGATGAATTCCATGATGCCATTGAATGCCAAGAAGAGGCAAGAGAACAGCCAAGCACAAAGGGAAAGAAAGATTGCTCCATGGAAATAGCTATCAAAGAGGTAAAAGGTAAACAAATGGTTTATGATGATGTTTTTGAATCCTTTAATGATCTTTTCATGAGAAATGACAAATGGAAAGTGGCTATGTGGACTAATATGCAGCAAGGAGAGAGTTCCAAATGGATGGATGATGAGGAAAGGGGAGAGTATGCAGCAAAGCAATGCCTCATTGAAAACAAAGAACAAACAAGATGGCTTCAAGCAGAGATTGAAAAGAGCAAGGAGACACAAGGTAAGGATATTGCAATTGTATTTGATAAGTATATTGATGTTGATGAAGAAGTTGACTTGTATGAAGAAACCATAGAGTGGATGAATGTATTTGTAGAGGATGAAAGACAATTTGGTCCTAAGTTTGATATAGGACATGAAGATCTGGATGAGCTTGTGTTGAGTGAAGAGTTGTGTAGAGGCACATATCAACATGGTGGGACCATTGATCAGATGGAAAATGAATTGAGGCAAGAGCTAAGAAAGGATGAGATGAAGAGTAAGGTTAGTGAAGGACAAGTAATACTTGTGAGTGATGAGCCCAAGTTTGATGACGAAAATGGTGAGATATATGAGATCTCACTAAAGGAGGAGTTGATAATGTTGGAGGAGCTCTTTAGTTCTCCAAGAGAGTTGTGTAAAGATACAAATCATGGTGAGAACACCATTGGTGAGAGTGAAGCAAGAAAAGAGCACACTAAAGAAGCAAAGGCAGTTTTGGCCAAAGGGCAGAAGAGTGGAGGCAGCCAAGAGACTTTATGGTCTCAAGTTTTTACTTCTAACATTGCCTTTGATGTTTTGAATGCAGGTATTAAAGTTGTGGAGATGAATGAAGTCCATAGTTCAATGGACAAATTTTTGATCCAAGAAGAACAACAAGAAGATCTAGAAGACATGTATGAAAATGAAGAAGCATGGAAGTCGGAGATGGCGGCTGAGAAAGAGATGAGAAGAAGAAAATACAAGAAAGAGATAAACAAAACAAAGAAGAAAGATTGGTTTGAGAAAACCAATGATTTTGAAAATGACTTTGCATCATGTGCAGGAATGAACAAGAAGTCCAAGAAAAGATTCAAATGTGGTGCTATGGAACATATGCATCAATATGAAGAAACAGTTGAGGCAGAGAACAATGGATGGCTTTTAATTGCAGCAAAAAGTGCAAATAAGCATACATGAGCAGGGGCTCATGACAAGTTTCAAGCATGGTAGTCTGATGCAGGAGCATCTACGGGTGCATAATATATTTCATTTTATCTCAAATATATTGAATGAGTTTTTCTACAACAATCGTAATTCAAATTGTAATTTGTTAAAAAATGACATTTTGGGAAAAATAAGCCGTGACACCTTATCACCATATGGAATAAGGTGAATCAAAACATAATTAGTGTGTATTAGTTGTTAGTGGAAGGATTCTTCGGTTGAAGGATGCTGTTGAGTCACTTTAGGAGGTTGTTGCAGCTGTTGAAAATTTCTAGGAAGATTTTTTCTAAGCATAGTTAAGACAAGTATAGCTTGGCGAATTCATAAAGGAGGATAGAGGGACGAAGAGGAAAAACAGGGAGGATCTCCTTAGGGAGAGGAAGAGTCAAGAAGGCCATTCGGCCTGTATTATTTTGCTTTTGACCATGGGGATAATTCAGGGTAAGAGAGGTGAAGGTGCCTCGAGTAAGCACATGGAGACAAGATCGAGTCCCGAATATGGAGTTCACCGGACAAAGCTTTTTGGAGTAATCACAGCTGGCATAAGAGGAGGAACCGTTTGAGAAGCCCACAGTGTTGGACAAAGGAAAACAGGCCAGAATAGAGTTCATCATTGGAGGCCAAACATGAGCATATGAAGAAATTGCAAATACAGATCGAAAATGGATGGACTTTGGCTTCTTACCAGGAAGGTATTTTTGTCTATGTAACTACCATTGTACGCTATAATAGCCTCGGTGTTGGATTTTCAGTTCAAAATATGTCTACTTCATATGACGTATGGCTCTCTTCCTTTTTGATCGAATGGCGTAGTTAAATGCCTATTTAGGCAAGGCCGAATATGGAAGAATGTCTATTGGTAAGGTGTTAGCATGATCTTATGACCATGATACAACCCTGATCCGTACGAATATAATGGGTATCTTTGTTTGCTTTGTTACGCATTTGGATCTCTGTTGTTTTACATGAGGCTAATTTAATATTAACAAAGGAAAGGATCGCCATTTGGGATGGATCTTTGTTGTTTTGCATGAGGCCCGAGGAGAATGTGTTTACACAGGATCAACGTTGCACATACCCTGAATGGGTGTAGAGAGGAATCTCGGTTTTTAGAAATGACTGTATAATGGTAGCTCGATGACAGAGCTCAAATCTTATGTAGGCCTGAATAATTCTATTTGCAAGACCCTGAGATCATGATGTTTATGATTTTCATTTGTTTGGATTCTATGTCGTGATCATAGACGAGGTAAAGCCTTTTCTTGTAAGTGGAGCCGTTTGATGATCCAGTGTCCATTTTGTAAAATCCTTGACCGCAGATATATAGTGTTGGTGAGGATTTAGATCTCGCCTATTGGTGGGGCGTTTTAGACTTGGGCAGATGGGCCTGGATGAATCATGCATTTAGACAAGTGTTTGTAATGGAACAAAGATGCACCCAAATGTTCCATGTATGCTATTTACTCCAATATGTCCACATTCACTTTCATTCCGACCTGTGATACTTCCAGATTCTGCTCAGCTCGAATTGAAGATTTCAGATGATGCTCGAAGCAATGCATGGGTGTCATTTGATGGTAAGAGACAACAGCAACTCTAAAAAGGAGATTTCGTCCGCATTTGCATGAGTGAGCATCCTCTTCAAACTGTAAACAAATCTGACCAAACAGGGGATTGGTTTATGAGTCTGGTTCGCTGTTTGAACTGGAACGAGCAGTTGGAACAGAAAGCCTTCACACTCAGATTTTGGAAATCTGAGTGGTATTTACTCATTTCCTGGAGGTGCTGAAAGCTGTTGTACAAGTACTTTCTTCTATGCAGAGATAAACACATAATTTTTATATGTTGGAAATATGCAGAACCTAGACTAATAGTTAAGTCATGTTTGCAGTTGATGACAGCGCACCATTTATGGTATTAGAGCATAGTGAATGCTCAAGAGAAAAAAAATCCAAAGCAAGGTAAGCTTGGATTTGTGAAATTATTGATATTTGGTTAAAGCAGTGTCATGTTGCAGAGCAATGTTTTAGTGTGAAGCTCAAAACCATTAAGGGGGATCAAAAGACTAGGATGCAAAAGGCTTAGGTGAGATCAAGGAGATTGTCAAAAAACTAGTCAAGGAGAAAGGCTTGTGTGAGACAAGTGGACCTAAAGGGATCAAGAGACCAAGGTGGAAAAGACTTGGGTGAAGATCTCAGAAATGGAAATATTGCTGAGAAAATAGCAGAGCAGCAAGGTACATGAGAGTAACAAGAAGAAAACAAGCATCCAAAAGAAGAAAGGTATTACCAGTATTGAAATTGGTAAAGAAATTGCTAGTTTAAAGAGAGAGTTAGCTAAGATTAAAGATGAATATGAGTCTTGAATGCAGTTGAATAGGAAAGCATGGGTATGGCCAATGAGGAAGAGGTTGAAGTGGCCAATTGATCTCCTAATGAAGAGGAAAAAAAGGCAAAAGAAGATTGCCATGAAGAGAGAAGCTCATAGAGGCTTGAAGATGATAAGAAGATTGTCAAGAGAGCAACAAAAAGAGGAAGAGATTGTGAAAAAGGTTCTCATTGAGGAGAACAAGAGAAGAGAAGAAAGAAAAGATGAAGTGCCAGGAAGAGCACTTGGAAAGATGAGAATGTCCATTAAGAGGACACTCATGGAGACATTATGGTCTCTTGTTTTTATTTCTAATATTGTCTTTGAGTGGGTAAATGCTGGTATGAGCAACCTTATGAAGGTCAAGCGAAGGGCTTTGGAGAGTGAAGAGATTGGTGCAAGAGAAGACACCAAGTGCACAAGCGAATGTGTAAGAGAAAAGAAAAAGTTTGTTGTTGTTGATAAAGAAGAAGAGATGCATTGGTTAATGCATGAGGGAGGTGTTGAAAACCTCATATAAGCAAGGGGAGAGATAGAAGATGAGGATGAATTCCATGATGCCATTGAATGCCAAGAAGAGGCAAGAGAACAGCCAAGCACAAAGGGAGACAAAGATTGCTCCATGGAAATAGCAATCAAAGAGGTAAAAGGTAAACAAATGGTTTATGATGATGTTTCTGAATCCTTTAATGATCTTTTCATGAGAAATGACAAATGGAAAGTGGCTATGTGGACTAATATGCAGCAAGGAGAGAGTTCCAAATGGATGGATGATGAGGAAAGGGGAGAGTATGCAGCAAAGCAATGCCTCATTGAAAACAAAGAACAAACAAGATGGCTTCAAGTAGAGATTGAAAAGAGCAAGGAGACACAAGTTAAGGATGCTGCAATTGTATTTGATAAGTATATTGATGTTGATGAAGAAGCTGACTTGTATGAAGAAACCATAGAGTCGATGAATGTATTTATAGAGGATGAAAGACAATTTGGTCCTAAGTTTGATATAGGACATGAAGATCTGGATGAGCTTGTGTTGAGTGAAGAGTTGTGTAGAGGCACATATCAACATGGTGGCACCATTGATAGAATGAAAAATGAATTGAGGCAAGAGCTAAGAAAGGATGAGATGAAGAGTAAGGTTAGTGAAGGATAAGTAATACTTGAGTGATGAGCCCAAGTTTGATGAAGAAAATAGTGAGATATATGAGATCTCACTAAAGGAGGAGTTGAGAATGTTGGAGGAGCTCTTTAGTTCTCCAAGAGAGTTGTGTAAAGATACAAATCATGGTGAGAACACCATTGGTGAGAGTGAAGCAAGAAAAGAGCACACTAAAGAAGCAAAGGCAGTTTTGGCCAAAGAGCAGAAGAGTTGAGGCAGCCAAGAGACTTTATGGTCTCAAGTTTTTACTTCTAACATTGCCTTTGATGTTTTGAATGCAGGTATTAAAGTTGTGGAGATGAATGAAGTTTATAGTTCAATGGACAAATTTTTGAACCAAGAAGAACAAGAAGATCAAGAAGACATGTATGAAGATGAAGAAGCATGGAAGTGGGAGATGGCAGCTGAGAAAGAGATGAGAAGAAGAAAAAGAGAAACAAAAGAAAGAAGAAAGATTGGTTTGAGAAAACCAATGATTTTGAAAATGACTTTGCATCATGTGCAGGAATGAACAAGAAGTCCAAGAAAAGAATCAAATGTCGTGCCATGGAACATGTGCATCAATATGAAGAAACAGTTGAGGCAGAGAACAATGGATGGCTTTTAATTGCAGCAAAAAGAGCAAATAAGCATACATGAGCAGTGGCTCATGACAAGTTTCAAGCATGGTAGTCTGATGTAGGAGCATCTACGGGTACATAATATATTTCATTTTATCTCAAATATATTGAATGAGTTTTCCAACAACAATTGTAATTCAAATTGTAATTTGTTAAAAAATGATATTTTGGGCAAAATAAGCCGTGACACCTTATCACCTTATGGAATAAGGCGAATCAAAACATAATTAGTGTGTATTAGTAGTTAGTGGAAGGATACTTCGGTTGAAGGATGCTGTTGAGTCACTTTAGGAGGTTGTTGCAGCTGTTGAAAATTTCTAGGAAGATTTTTTCTAAGCATAGTTAAGACAAGTATAGCTTGGCGAATTCATAAAGGAGGACAGAGGGACGAAGAGGAAAAACAGGGAGGATCTCCTTAGGGAGAGGAAGAGTCAAGAAGGCCATTTGGCCTGTATTATTTTGCTTTTGACCGTGGGGATAAATCAGGGTAAGAGAGGTGAAGGTGCCTCGAGTAGGCACATGGAGACAAGATCGAGTCCCGAATATGGAGAAGTTCACCGGACAAAGCTTTTTGGAGTAATCACGGCTGGCGTAAGAGGAGGAACCATTTGAGAAGCCCACAGTGTTGGACAAAGGAAAACAGGCTAGAATAGAGTTCGTCATTGGAGGCCAAACATGAGCATATGAAGAAATTGCAAATACAGATCGAAAATGGATGGACTTTGGCTTCTTACCAGGAAGGTATTTTTGTCTATGTAACTACCATTGTACGCTATAATAGCCTCGGTGTTGGATTTTCAGTTCAAAATATGTCTACTTCATATGACGTATGGCTCTCTTCCTTTTTGATCGAATGGCATAGTTAAATGCCTATTTAGGCAAGGCCAAATATGGAAGAATGTCTATTGGTAAGGTGTTAGCATGATCTTATGACCATGATACAAGCCAGATCCGTACGAATATAATGGGTATCTTTGTTTGCTTTGTTACGCATTTGGATCTCTGTTGTTTTACATGAGGCTAATTTAATATTGACAAAGGAAAGGCTCGCCATTTTGGATGGATCTCTATTGTTTTGCATGAGGCCCGAGGAGAATGTGTTTACACAGGATCAACGTTGCACATACCCTGAATGGGTGTAGAGAGGAATCTCGGTTTTTAGAAATGACAGTATAATGGTAGCTCGATGACGGAGCTCGAATCTTATGCAAGCCTGAATAATTCTATTTGCAAGACCGTGAGATCATGATGTTTATGATTTCCATTTGTTTGGATTCTATGTCGTGATCATAGACGAGGTAAAGGCTTCTTGTAAGTGGAGCCGTTTGATGATCCAGCGTCCATTTTGTAAAATCCTTGACTGTAGATATATAGTGTTGGTGAGGATTTAGATCTCGCCTATTGGTAGGGCGTTTTAGACTTGGGCAAATGGGCCTGGATGAATCATGCATTTAGACAAGTGTTTGTAATGGAACGAAGATGCACCCAAATGTTCCATGTATGCTATTTACTCCAATATCTCCACATTCACTTTCATTCCGACCTGTGATACTTCCAGATTCTGCTCGGCTCGAATTGAAGATTCGAGATGATGCTCGAAGCAATGCATGGGTGTCATTTGATGGTAAGAGACGACAGCAACTCTCAAAAGGAGATTCCGTCCGCATTTGCATGAGTGAGCGTCCTCTTCCAACTGTAAACAAATCTGACCAAACAATGGATTGGTTTATGGGTCTGGTTCGTTGTCTGAACTGGAACGAGCAGTTGGAACAGAAGGCCTTCACACTCAGATTTTGGAAATCTGAGTGGTATTTACTCATTTCGTGGAGGTGTTGAAAGCTATTGTACAAGGACTTTCTTCTATGCAGAGATAAACACATGATTTTTGTATGTTGGAAATATGCAAAACCTAGACTAATAGTTAAGTCATGTTTGCAGTTGATGACAGCGCACCATTTATGGTATCAGAGCATAGTGAATGCTCAAGAGAAAAAAAATCCAAAGCAAGGTAAGCTTGGATTTGTAAATTATTGATATTTGGTTAAAGCAGTGTCATGTTGCAGAGCAATGATTCAGTGTGAAGCTCAAAACCATTAAGGGGGATCAAAAGACTAGGATGCAAAAGGCATAGGTGAGATCAACGAGATTGTCAAAAAACTAGTCAAGGAGAAAGGCTTGGGTGAGACAAGTGGACCTAAAGGGATTAAGAGACCAAGGTGGAAAAGACTTGGGTGAAGATCTCAGAAATGGAAATATTGCTGAGAAAATAGCAGAGCAGCAAGGTACATGAGAGTAACAAGAAGAAAACAAGCATCCAAAAGAAGAAAGGAATGACCAGTATTGAAATTAATAAAGAAATTGCTAGTTTAAAGAGAGTTAGCTAAGATTAAAAATGAATATGAGTCTTGGATGCAGTTGAATAGGAAAGCATGGGTATGGCCAATGAGGAAGAGGTTGAAGTGGCCAATTGATCTCCTAATGAAGAGGAGAAGAAGGCAAAAGAAGATTGCCATGAAGAGAGAAGCCCATAGAGGCTTTAAGAAGATAAGAAGATTGCCAAGAGAGCAACAAAAAGAGGAAGAGATTGTGAAAAAAGTTCTCATTGAGGAGAACAAGAGAAGAGAAGAAAGAAAAAATGAAGTGCCAGGAAAAGCACTTGGAAAGATGAGAATGTCCATTAAGAGGACACTCATGGAGACATTATGGTCTCTTGTTTTTATTTCTAATATTGTCTTTGAGTGGGTAAATGCAGGTATGAGCAGCCTTATGAAGGTCAACAGAAGGGCCTTGGAGAGTGAAGAGATTGGTGCAAGAGATGACACCATGTGCACAAGTGAATGTGTAAGAGAAAAGAAAAAGTTTGCTGTTGTTGATAAAGAAGAAGAGATGCATTGGTTAATGCATGAGGGAGATGTTGAAGACCTCATATAAGCAAGGGGAGAGATAGAAGATGAGGATGAATTCCATGATGCCATTGAATGCCAAGAAGAGGCAAGAGAACAGCCAAGCACAAAGGGAGACAAAGATTGCTCCATGGAAATAGCTATCAAAGAGGTAAAAGGTAAACAAATGGTTTATGATGATGTTTTTGAATCCTTTAATGATCTTTTCATGAGAAATGACAAATGGAAAGTGGCTATGTGGACTAATATGCAGCAAGAAGAGAGTTCCAAATGGATGGATGATGAGGAAAGGGGAGAGTATGCAGCAAAGCAATGCCTCATTGAAAACAAAGAACAAACAAGATGGCTTCAAGCAGAGATTGAAAAGAGCAAGGAGACACAAGGTAAGGATGCTGCAATTGTATTTGATAAGTATATTTATGTTGATGAAGAAGCTGACTTTTATGAAGAAACCATAGAGTCGATGAATGTATTTATAGAGGATGAAAGACAATTTGGTCCTAAGTTTGATATAGGACATGAAGATCTGGATGAGCTTGTGTTGAGTGAAGAGTTGTGTAGAGGCACATATCAACATGGTGGCACCATTGATCAGATGGAAAATGAATTGAGGCAAGAGCTAAGAAAGGATGAGATGAAGAGTAAGGTTAGTGAAGGACAAGTAATACTTGAGTGATGAGCCCAAGTTTGATGAAGAAAATAGTGAGATATATGAGATCTCACTAAAGGAGGAGTTGAGAACGTTGGAGGAGCTCTTTAGTTCTCCAAGAGAGTTGTGTAAAGATACAAATCATGGTGAGAACACCATTGGTGAGAGTGAAGCAAGAAAAGAGCACACTAAAGAAGCAAAGGCAGTTTTGGCCAAAGAGCAGACGAGTGGAGGCAGCCAAGAGACTTTATGGTCTCAAGTTTTTACTTCTAACATTGCCTTTGATGTTTTGAATGCAGGTATTAAAGTTGTGGAGATGAATGAAGTCCATAGTTCAATGGACAAATTTTTGAACCATGAAGAACAACAAGAAGATCTAGAAGACATGTATGAGGATGAAGAAGCATGGAAGTGGGAGATGGCAGCTGAGAAAGAGATGAGATGAAGAAAATACAAGAAGAAAAATAGAAACAAAAGAAAGAAGGAAGATTGGTTTGAGAAAACCAATGATTTTTAAAATGACTTTGCATCATGTGCAGGAATGAACAAGAAGTCCAAGAAAAGAATCGAATGTGGTGCCATGGAACATGTGCATCAATATGAAGAAACAGTTGAGGCAGAGAACAATGGATGGCTTTTAATTGCAGCAAAAAGAGCAAATAAGCATACATGAGCAGGGGCTCATGACAAGTTTCAAGCATGGTAGTCTGATGCAGGAGCATCTACGGGTGCATAATATATTTCATTTTATCTCAAATATATTGAATGTGTTTTCCTACAACAGTTGTAATTCAAATTGTAATTTGTTAAAAAATGATATTTTGGGCAAAATAAGCCGTAACACCTTATGACCATATGGAATAAGGCGAATCAAAACATAATTAGTGTGTATTAGTTGTTAGTGGAAGGGTTCTTCGGTGGAAGGATGCTGTTGAGTCACTTTAGGAGGTTGTTGCAGCTGTTGAAAATTTCTAAGAAGATTTTTTCTAAGCATAGTTAAGACAAGTATAGCTTGGCGGATTCATAAAGGAGGACAGAGGGACAAAGAGGAAAAACAGGGAGGATCTCCTTAGGGAGAGGAAGAGTCAAGAAGGCCATTCGGCCTGTATTATTTTGCTTTTGACCGTGGGGATAATTCAGGGTAAGAGAGCTGAAGGTGCCTCGAGTAAGCACATGGAGACAAGATCGAGTCCCGAATATGGAGAAGTTCACCGGACAAAGCTTTTTGGAGTAATCACGGCTGGCGTAAGAGGAGGAACCGTTTGAGAAGCCCACAGTGTTGGACAAAGGAAAACAGGCCAGAATAGAGTTCGTCATTGGAGGCCAAACAAGAGCATATGAAGAAATTGCAAATACAGATCGAAAATGGATGGACTTTGGCTTCTTACCAGGAAGGTATTTTTGTCTATGTAACTACCATTGTACGCTATAATAGCCTCGGTGTTGGATTTTCAGTTCAAAATATGTCTACTTCATATGACGTATGGCTCTCTTCCTTTTTGATCGAATGGCGTAGATAAATGCCTATTTAGGCAAAGCCGAATATGGAAGAATGTCTATTGGTAAGGTGTTAGCATGATCTTATGACCATGATACAAGCCAGATCCGTACGAATATAATGGGTATCTTTGTTTGCTTTGTTACACATTTGGATCTCTGTTGTTTTACATGAGGCTAATTTAATATTGACAAAGGAAATGCTCGCCATTTGGGATGGATCTCTGTTGTTTTGCATGAGGCCGGAGGAGAATGTGTTTACACAGGATCAACATTGTACATACCCTGAATGGGTGTAGAGAGGAATCTCAGTTTTTAGAAATGACTGTATAATGGTAGCTCGATGACGGAGCTCGAATCTTATGCAGGCCTGAATAATTCTATTTGCAAGACCGTGAGATCATGATGTTTATGATTTCCATTTGTTTGGATTCTATGACGTGATCATAGACGAGGTAAAGGCTTCTTGTAAGTGGAGTCGTTTGATGATCCAGCGTCCATTTTGTAAAATCCTTGACTGCAGATATATAGTGTTGGTGAGGATTTAGATCTCGCCTATTGGTAGGGCGTTTTAGACTTGGGCAGATGGGCCTGGATGAATCATGCATTTAGACAAGTGTTTGTAATGGAACGAAGATGCACCCAAATGTTCCATGTATGCTATTTACTCCAATATGTCCACATTCACTTTCATTCCGACCTGTGATACTTCCAGATTCTGCTCAGCTCGAATTGAAGATTCTAGATGATGCTCGAAGCAACGCATGGGTGTCATTGATGGTAAGAGACGACAGCAACTCTCAAAAGGATATTCCGTCCGCATTTGCATGAGTGAGCATCCTCTTCCAACTGTAAACAAATCTGACCAAACAGGGGATTGGTTTATGAGTCTGGTTCGCTGTTTGAACTGGAACGAGGAGTTGGAACAGAAGGCCTTCACACTCAGATTTTGGAAATCTGAGTGGTATTTACTCATTTCCTGGAGGTGCTGAAAGCTGTTGTACAAGGACTTTCTTCTATGCAGAGATAAACACATAATTTGTGTATGTTGGAAATATGCAGAACCTAGACTAATAGTTAAGTCCTGTTTGCAATTGATGACAGTGCACCATTTATGGTATTAGAGCATAGTGAATGCTCAAGAGAAAAAAAATCCAAAGCAAGGTAAGCTTGGATTTGTGAAATTATTGATATTTGGTTAAAGCAGTGTCATGTTGCAGAGCAATGATTCAGTGTGAAGCTCAAAACCATTAAGGGGGATCAAAAGACTAAGATTCAAAAGGCCTAGGTGAGATCAAAGAGATTGTCAAAAGACCAGTTAAGGAGAAAGGCTTGGGTGAGACAAGTGGACCTAAAGGGATCAAGAGACCAAGGTGGAAAAGACTTGGGTGAAGATCTCAGAAATGGAAATATTGCTGAGAAAAGAGGAGATCAGCAAGGTACATGAGAGTAACAAGAAGAAAACAAGCATCCAAAAGAAGAAAGGTATGACCAGTATTGAAATTGATAAAGAAATAGCTAGTTTAAAGAGAGTTAGCTAAGATTAAAGATGAATATGAGTCTTGAATGCAGTTGAATAGGAAAACATGGGTATGGCCAATGAGGGAGAGGTTGAAGTGGCCAATTGATCTCCTAATGAAGAGGAGAAGAAGGCAAAAGAAGATTGCCATGAAGAGAGAAGCCCATAGAGGCTTGAAGAAGATAAGAAGATTGCCAAGAGAGCAACAAAAAGAGGAAGAGATTGTGAAAAAGGTTCTCATTGAGGAGAACAAGAGAAGAGAAGAAAGAAAAGATGAAGTGCCAGAAAGAGCACTTGGAAAGATGAGAATGTCCATTAAGAGGACACTCATGGAGACATTATGGTCTCTTGTTTTTATTTCTAATATTGTCTTTGAGTGGGTAAATGCAGGTATGAGCAGCCTTATGAAGGTCAAAAGAAGGGCCTTGGAGAGTGAAGAGATTGGTGCAAGAGAAAACACCAAGTGCACAAGTGAATGTATAAGAGAAAAGAAAAAGTTTGTTGTTGTTGATAAAGAAGAAGAGATGCATTGGTTAATGCATGAGGGAGGTGTTGAAGACCCCATACAAGCAAGGGGAGAGATAGAAGATGAGGATGAATTTCATGATGCCATTGAATGCCAAGAAGAGGCAAGAGAACAGCCAAGCACAAAGGGAAAGAAAGATTGCTCCATGGAAATAGCAATCAAAGAGGTAAAAGGTAAACAAATGGTTTATGATGATGTTTTTGAATCCTTTAATGATCTTTTCATTAAAAATGACAAATGGAAAGTGGCTATGTGGACTAATATGCAGCAAGGAGAGAGTTCCAAATGGATGAATGATGAAGAAAGGGGAGAGTATGCAGCAAAGCAATGCCTCATTGAAAACAAAGAACAAACAAGATGGCTTCAAGTAGAGATTGAAAAGAGCAAGGAGACACAAGGTAAGGATATTGCAATTGTATTTGATAAGTATATTGATGTTGATAAAGAAGTTGACTTGTATGAAGAAACCATAGAGTGGATGAATTTATTTGTAGAGGATGAAAGACAATTTGGTCCTAAGTTTGATATAGGACATGAAGATCTGGATGAGCTTGTGTTGAGTGAAGAGTTGTGTTGAGGCACATATCAACATGGTGGCACCATTGATCAGATGGAAAATGAATTGAGGCAAGAGCTAAGAAAGGATGAGATGAAGAGTAAGGTTAGTGAAAGACAAGTACTACTTGTGAGTGATGAGCCCAAGTTTGATGAAGAAAATGGTGAGATATATGAGATCTCACTAAAGGAGGAGTTGATAATGTTGGAGGAGCTCTTTAGTTCTCCAAAAAAGTTGTGTAAAGATACAAATCATGGTGAGAACGCCATTGGTGAGAGTGAAGCAAGAAAAGAGCACACTAATGAAGCAAAGGCAGTTTTGGCCAAAGAGCAGAAGAGTGGAGGCAGCCAAGAGACTTTATGGTCTCAAGTTTTTACTTCTAACATTGCCTTTGATGTTTTGAATGCAGGTATTAAAGTTGTGGAGATGAATGAAGTCCATAGTTCAATGGACAAATTTTTGAACCAAGAAGAACAACAAGAAGATCTAGAAGACATGTATGAAGATGAAGAAGCATGGAAGTGGGAGATGGCAGCTGAGAAAGAGATGAGAAGAAGAAAATACAAGAAGAAAGAGATAAACAAAAGAAAGAAAAAAGAATGGTTTGAGAAAACCAATGATTTTGAAAATGACTTTGCATCATTTGTAGGATTGAACAAGAAGTCCAAGAAAAGAATCAAATGTGGTGCTATGGAACATGTGCATCAATATGAAGAAACAGTTGAGGCAGATAACAATGGATGGCTTTTAATTGCAGCAAAAAGAGCAAATAAGCATACATGAGCAGTGGCTCATGACAAGTTTCAAGCATGGTAGTCTGATGCAGGAGCATCTACGGGTGCATAATATATTTCATTTTATCTCAAATATATTGAATGAGTTTTCCTACAACAGTTGTAATTCAAATTGTAATTTGTTAAAAAATGATATTTTGGGCAAAATAAGCCATGACACCTTATCACCATATGGAATAAGGCGAATGAAAACATAATTAGTGTGTATTAGTTGTTAGTGGAAGGATTCTTCGGTTGAAAGATGCTGTTGAGTCACTTTAGGAGGTTGTTGCAGCTGTTGAAAATTTCTAGGAAGATTTTTTCTAAGCATAGTTAAGACAAGTATAGCTTGGCGAATTCATAAAGGAGGACAGAGGGACGAAGAGGAAAAACAGGGAGGATCTCCTTAGGGAGAGGAAGAGTCAAGAAGGCCATTGGGCCTGTATTATTTTGCTTTTGACCGTGGGGATAATTCAGGGTAAGAGAAGTGAAGGTGCCTCGAGTAAGCACATGGAGACAAGATCGAGTCCCGAATATGGAGAAGTTCACCAGACAAAGCTTTTTGGAGTAATCATGGCTGGCGTAAGAGGAGGAACCGTTTGAGAAGCCCACAGTGTTGGACAAAGGAAAACAGGCCAGAATAGAGTTCGTCATTGGAGGCCAAACATGAGCATATGAAGAAATTGCAAATACAGATCGAAAATGGATGGACTTTGGCTTCTTACCAGGAAGGTATTTTTGTCTATGTAACTACCATTGTATGCTATAATAGCCTCGGTGTTGGATTTTCAGTTCAAAATATGTCTACTTCATATGACGTATGGCTCTCTTCCCTTTGGATCGAATGGCATAGTTAAATGCCTATTTAGGCAAGGTCGAATATGGAAGAATGTCTGTTGGTAAGGTGTTAGCATGATCTTATGACCATGATACAAGTCAAATCCGTACGAATATAATGGGTATCTTTGTTTGCTTTGTTATGCATTTGGATCTCTGTTGTTTTACATGAGGCTAATTTAATATTGACAAAGGAAAGGCTCGCCATTTGGGATGGATCTCTATTGTTTTGCATGAGGCCCGAGGAGAATGTGTTTACACAGGATCAACGTTGCACATACCCTGAATGGGTGTAGAGAGGAATCTCAGTTTTTAGAAATGACTGTATAATGGTAGCTCGATGACGGAGCTCGAATCTTATGCAGGCCTGAATAATTCTATTTGCAAGACCGTGAGATCATGATGTTTATGATTTCCATTTGTTTGCATTCTATGTCGTGATCATAGACGAGGTAAAGGCTTCTTGTAAGTGGAGTCGTTTGATGATCCAGCGTCCATTTTGTAAAATCCTTGACTGCAGATATATAGTGTTGGTGAGGATTTAGATCTCGCCTATTGGTAGGGCGTTTTAGACTTGGGCAGATGGGCCTGGATGAATCATGCATTTAGACAAGTGTTTGTAATGGAACGAAGATGCACCCAAATGTTCCATGTATGCTATTTAATCCAATATGTCCACATTCACTTTCATTCCGACCTGTGATACTTCCAGATTCTGCTCAGCTCGAATTGAAGATTCCAGATGATGCTCGAAGCAATGCATGGGTGTCATTTGATGGTAAGAGACGACAGCAACTCTCAAAAGGAGATTCCGTCTGCATTTGCATGAGTGAGCATCCTCTTCCAACTGTAAACAAATCTGACCAAACAGGGGATTGGTTTATGAGTCTGGTTCGCTGTTTGAACTGGAACGAGCAGTTGGATCAGAAGGCCTTCACACTCAGATTTTGGAAATCTGAGTGGTATTTACTCATTTCCTGGAGGTGCTGAAAGCTGTTGTACATGGACTTTCTTCTATGCAGAGATAAACACATAATTTTTTTATGTTGGAAATATGCAGAACCTAGACTAATAGTTAAGTCCTGTTTGCAGTTGATGACAGCACACCATACGACTGGATATGCTAAAAATGGCAATAAAAGCTCTCAAAACTTTGAGTTTGAGCAAGAAATTAATTTTCCCCAAATATCAAATTTCAACCTTTGACTTTAAGTTTTTGTATTTTCTTCACTTCCTATGATTTCCTCAGCCCAAATTATTCACTTATGTCCAAAATTTCTTCTATTCCCATTTAATAAAACTTATTTCTTTTAAAAAAATCTTATAAAAAGTATTAATTCAGCAAAGGATTTATATTCTTCTAACTTGCAGAGATTGTGCGGGCATGTTTTTCTACAGTCCACTTTGTTTTATATTCTAGAGGGACATTTCGCTTTCGTTGGGCATTAAACTGATTTCTTTCCTTCTACTTCTGATTTCGGCACAAATTGCACATTTTACAGGGGCATTTCTCCTTCCAATGCCTTGGTTGCACACTCTTTTACTCCATATACTCGACAAACTCCTTGTTTTGGACTGCATACAATGATTACTAATTAGTATTCCACAATGCTGGCAGGTTTGTCATCTTCACCATGGCGCCTTCAACCACTTCATACTCCTTTCATGCAGCCTGCTCCATGTCTTTCAGAATGGCCAGCTCTCAATACTCTTTCACACACTCAGAAAAATGGCATATTTGACAATATCTCTAGGTATGTTTCACCTATTTCAGGCAGTTTATTTGGATGTTGGCTGGGTGTGGCATTGCCTACACTTTACTCCAACTAGTATGGCATCTCTTCTCACAGACTTCTTTATAAACAACTCCTCACGGCTTCATGGATACAAAATTTTCTTTGTTATGGCTATGATACCATATGTTGATTTCAAGCTCAGAAAGATACATAGAAATACAAGAGAACAAAAAAAAATATGCAGCAAACCGAACTTCCATCCTGCTTTCTTGCATCTTATTTTACATATGTACAAAAACATATAATCCATTGTTTTACAACTCCCTTCAAATTTACAGAGAAACCATATGTCGATTGTGACCTTTCACTTTCCAACTCCTTTGTGAGACTTTGGATAAATTTATAACAAAAATAACAATCATATGTTCGCTGTAAATTATGATATCTAAACCATGGCAAAATGCTAAAAGCTGCAAGCATGGGGCCCTTTTTTCTCTTTTAAGATCTATGAATTTTTATATTGTTTCAGATCACTGGGGACATCTAGGCAGTCGAGAACATTCCCAAGCATCATTGGCGGCACCTAAACATGCCAATACAGAAATGTCACCCGTAAGCTGAAACGTCTCAGTTTCTACAAATTTTCATTTTAATTTTCAGTTGCTAAAACTTTTTATCTACAACTTTAATATGAGTCCTTTTAATAATCAACATAAAAGGAACATTTTGTGATCAACAGTTAATTGGCCTAACTCAAAATATGAACAAGAAAAATGGCCAAAATTATGGTAATTTCGACAATTTTCAAAACCTTAAAATAAATTTTGGCAACACCGAAAAACTGACTGCACATGGTTAACAGAATGCATCTAGCAGTGTACTCGAAGATATTGCACGTCACTCCAATAACAAAGAATCCAAAAAAGGTACATGCATTACAGGTATCCTGGTTATCTCCAGTGATATTGGTAAGAGAAACTTATATAAAAAACCCTACATACTTATATGCAACAGCCAACTACACCATTAAGCCTAGTATTCTTTGAATAATCAGCATCACAATAAACATTTATTTTCTCCACATTAAGGATATGAATAACTTTCATCAAATTATTCCAATGGTCTTACAATAGCAGAACAATATGCTTACTTGTCACAAAGCTGAAAATTATCACATTGTTTGCACACCCAGCGCTTCCCAGACACAATAAAGAAACAACAATGTGTACATGCATGCTGCAAGTGAACCATAATGAAGTCTTTTCTTGACTGATAGATGCGATCCCCAAGCTGAAAATGTACGACACCAATAATAAGCAGAAAATCAGATATCAATCTTTGTAAGCACTCTGAAATGGAAGGGTATATTCCTAGTGAAGCAAGCCATTACATCAAAACTACAGCTAAAAACCAAGCTAAGAGAATTTTACTTTTTTCATTAGCAGAAGATCCTTCGAGGAACCGTTAGCAAATTCTGCTTGAGCAGCTGCTCTTGAAGACCTCTTTGTAGTAGACTTTTTCGTTTTCTGATGCTTCTGTCGATCTTGTTCCTCTTGCTCAAGTCGGGGTATTATTACATTCACAGCTTCATCAGAAAAAAAGTCCCCATCAAAGAATGGCATGCGAGCTGCAGTTACCTTAGCCTTTCGTTCACCAGTAGACGAAAAAAAGTAATCATACATATTTGTTTCATACACCACAATCTTTTCGTTGCTGGCCTTACGCACCATTGTAAGATACCTAACCCATGCATTTCCACAAATTAATTTTTTTGTCAGCTTCAAACCATAAACATACCAAAAAAAGAAATGTAATTAGTCTTATCATAGCACTGACAATCAAACTCACATAATGTATTCTTTTGAGTTTCATCTTCTACTAGTATCAACTGAATGCATAGAGAAAAATGGTATAGCCTGGCACCTCTTGGAAAAGAATTTTCATTTATCCGTTGTCATGCAGCATCATAGAACATTTCCAAAAACTAATTTATTCTCGGAAAGAGTAACCTCTATTAAATACAGATAATGCTTCCTGTGTTTGGATATTATTACTCACCACTCACGGAGTTTGAAAGGTTGTAAATCAATAGAAATATTACTCACCATTCACGGAGTTTGAAAGGTTGTGGTCTCTTCTGTATTTCAGGGTGACAATTGAGAATATAATCGTCCCCTTCTGATGGAGGAGAGGACCATATATAACAACTAGTGAACCCCCGTCTCTTAGAGTACTCCAAATATCCAATCTGTTCAACAATCAGATCATTCAGGATTCCCCACGACAGAAATCTACACGCAGCAAATGCAATAGCAACTATCCCAACAACTTGTTAAGGTTCTTGTCTACACCTTTTCTGTCTGCAACATGATTTTATCTTCAAAATTATGATATGGATAAAAAATTAAAAAAATACCATAGATGAAAACAAAACATTCTTTAGAAAATCACAAGCATCCTTCAGATAACTGGTCTCAGCAGGCAAAAGTACTCCTCCATTGTCACCTTTGACACACTTAAACAGGCTGAACTTATGAGCTATCTAAAAAAATGTTTTTGTTCCTAGATAAACCAGGCATACCAGAATTTCATGGAATACAAATGTACGAAGAGCTTCACTAGTTGCAGCTTTCACATCAGGCCTGAAATACTTCACGGAATCCAAGTAGGAGAGATAAATGCGCCGCTGATTTGGAAGGGCACAATCTGATCCAAATTCTTGGACAAACATACAAAAGAGGCATATCTCTACACCTTCAATTATTTGAAATAAGAGGAGGACCTGTGACCACATATCATGGAATATGGCATATTATTAAAATCTTTCATTTCATCGATAACTAACAATTGTTCATCCCAAAAAAGAAAGGAAAGAAAAACAGAGATGAACAAACATTGCATGTTTTGCACCTTTGATTTGTATGGAAATCTAGAGGGGAAATCTTCAAGTTGTAAGAAATCTGGGAATAGCTGATTTACTGTTAAAATTTTATTGACTGATGATACTACTCTCACAACAAGTTCTTCTGCTCCTGGTACCTAACAGAGACCAATAAACAAATCGAATATTTGGTTTGTAATTAAAACTATTTAAAGATTGGTAAGTGCAATCAAAAAGATTCATTTATAGCTTTCAAAATTTGGATCAGAAAAATATTAAGAATATCTATCATAAGTAGCACAGTTTTTTGTACTTCTTAATCTCTAATTCGTGAATTAAAATGTACAAAGAGAGCAGTTCACACCAATTTTCATGCCCTTCTAAAGCGAGAAATACATAGGTTGTATAATCTCAAAAGTTCAAGAGACAGTACTCAACATGATTAATGGAAAAGCAAACGCATGACCCCCGAAGCTAGTTTAAAAAGCATAATCAGTAGCTTGAAAACTTCAACCGAGTTGGAAGGTGAATGACATGAAACTATGCAATGATGAGCCAATGATATCATATGACAACATTAAGTTACAGAAAAAAATTATTTTACAAAATGCAATACCATATCATTTTTAACTTCAGCTGAAAATCATGTAGTAATCAAAATAAATAACGAGTAAATGATTACTTCCTCGAAGCTCTTGCCCAAGGATTTTGCCCTTTCTTGTCTCTCATGCTTTAGCCGTCTGCAAATCCTTTGTTCAATGTGGTTACTCAAATACGTTGTTGGTAAATCCTTTGCACCAAGAATGGCACTCTGTGGTAATGGTTTTCGCACACCCCTTTTTATCTGCTCCATATAACAGTTTGGACATGTATACTCTGCTGGGTGCTCTTCATTCCTTTTTCTATTGAATAGCACACATATACTATGTTGCCACATCTTACAATTATCACATTGCACATACTGCAAATTAAAATTAGACAAGTTCAGAAAAAAATATATTGAGATAATTTTATATTAAAAATCTGAAAAAGCACCAGTGCTCACCAGTTCCTCTGCTCCAACTTCTTCAATTTTGTCCTTCACAAGCTTCGACTTGGCATCTGCATTTCCATCTATCTTGAACGTACCACTTTGAATCTTTTTATAGCATGATATGCAAATGCAATGTCTTGTATCACCAGCATCCACAAAGTAAGCTGGTGCATTTTGCTTGATACGGCTCCAGCATTGTGAGCAATAAGTAGGTGGTGGATCAAATGTCAGTCCCCCTAATTCACATAATGAACATACATACTCGCTCATTTGACATTTCATAGCCTGAGAGCTTTCAGCCTTTGCTTTGCTCTGTCATACAAGACATTTTATCAATAACAAAGTCTCAGAAAAAACTGAAAGGAATTTTCAACAAATATATCCAAAGGCGAAAATGAAGCTCCACAGCATACGATGATTTTTTCATAAAACCAGTTTGTCCCTAAATTTTAAGTACACTACAAAACAAATTTTTAAAAAAGAATGAAGCATTATCTGGTTTTGCTAAATAGCAACTTTTTGCACATTTAGAATTATTATCTGCCGTAGAATGCAATTATTATAAAACAACACTGAGAGAGAGAATTAAATAGGAATGACATCCATTTTTCTTCAGTTAAAAATTTAGTTGACGATAAAATAATGCTTCATCTGTCAGACTGTCATTCATCCAAATGAATATGCTTACAGTGTAGTCGACATCCAATGTCAAATCAAACAAAATTCAATAAACCTTCCAAAAATAATGTATGGGACTTCTCTGAAATTAACCTAAAAAGATTGATCTTTTCTGCATTTGAAAATCTTGGAGAAACATGGATCATTTGAAAAACATGGAGAATCATGGTAAAATTCCCGTGGGAGCTGACAATGAATTCGAATGGAAAAGATAATTTGGGAGAATTTGGCTGATGGTGACTGTTGACCAATTTTTGGTCATGCAGGCCAAAAAAATTGGGCACCCCTCTTCTTTTTACTGCAGGAGTCATTCAATCCAGGTTCTGGCTAGTTCATCCCTCGGCTGCCTCGTGCAAAATTTTCTCTGTCAACCCATTTCCCATGAAAAAACCAAGGGTTTTCCTCTTTTGCTTGCCAAGTGCTTTTCGGGTCTAATAGGGGACCTTGTAAAAATTTGTAAGTGAAGCCACTTGCAAACCTCGATTTGGTCTCGGATGCTTCAAAAGGCAAGTGAATTACTTCGGAGGACTTTTCGTCGGCAAGATGGACCAAGTGGAAAAGCCGAAGGGTTGTTTGCAGGATTCTCGAAGGGTATGTACCCTTGCGGAGGGCACTTAAGCGGCAAATGGGACCTTTACATTTCTTCTGAAAGACAACTTGGGGGCCAAAGAGCCCTTGCGGGGGATAGGCGATGAGCAAAGTGGACCTTTTCAAAAGTCCAAAGGGTAACTTTGGGCTCAAATTGCCCTTGCGGAGGGCAGCCAGTTGGAGCAAAGGTGCAAGACAGAAAGCCCGAATGGAACTTACCCTTCAAAAAAAGTGACAAGCCAAAAGACAATTCCTTCGGGCTTTTTGGGGCAAAACAAAAAGCCCGAAAGGAACTTACCCTTCAGAAAAAGTGACAGGGCAAAAGAGAATTCCTTCGGGCTTTTTGTCCGAAAGAAAACCAAAGAAGAAAAGTCAAAGAAGAATTCTTTTAGACAAAATGCCTAAAGGAACAAGCCAAAAGAGAATTCCTTCAGGGTTTTTGTCCAAAGGAAAACCAAGGAAGAAAAGTCAAGGAAGAATTCTTTTGAACAAAATGTCCGAAGGAATGCCTTCGAACTTTTTGTGATTGTCGAATAAATTCGACAATCACAAAAAGTTCGAAGGCATTCCTTCGGACATTTTGTTCAAAAGAATTCTTCCTTGACTTTTCTTCCCTTCGGACATTTTGTCCGAATAAATTCGACAATCACAAAAAGTCCGAAAAAATTCAGAAGACCAAAAGTCTGAAGTGTAGGTGTCTTTGCGGGGGGCACTTGGTTATGAAAGTGGACCATTGCAACTTTTTCGAAGGTATTTTTCTAAAGGCAAGGGTCATTTTCGAATGCCAAAAAGGACCTTTTCAATTTTTCCGAAGGGTCACTTCCCTTCGAAAAAGTTCGTTTGCAAAATGCCGAAGGAATTGTCCTAGTGGATGGCAGGCCCATGAACGTCAAATTTAGGGCAGTAAGCTAGCCATTGGGATTCAAATGTCCAATGATGGGTCCGTGAACGTCAAATTCAAGATGATAGGCTAGCCGTTGGGAAGTAATCAAAGGAGAATTCCTTCGGACAAAATGTCTGAAGGAACTCAGAAAAGAAAGCCCGAAGGCTCGCCAAAGAAAGTCAAACAGTGCAAACTCAGAAAAGGAGAATTCCTTTGAACAAAATGTTCGAAGGAATTCCTTTGAACATTTTGTCCAAAGGAATTCCTTTGAACATTTTGTCCAAAGGAATTCAAAACCCTGAGAGCCCGAGGAACAATGAGCGAGCAAGAAAAGAAAGGAGCCCGAGAGGAAATAATAAGCGTCGAGAGCCCGAATTGCTAGCAAAGAAGGAGAAAACAAGGCAGGTAACCCAGAACGCGGCCACGCGCACATGAGACAAAAGCTCAAATGCTCCAAGTGACGTAACAAGTCAAAGCACAGATCTAAGGATGAACCAGACCAGGGCAGAGGGCACAGAGGTCATCAATAGGAAAAGTAAATGCATTTAGGTGAAATAGTCTCCATCGAAAACCAATAAAACGATTGGTTGCAAACATTGAAGAGAGCGGCCCATGTTTTTTTGTTTTGCCATTAATGAACAGCTAGTTGCGCTCAACATCGAGTAAAGCATGGCCCAGTCAACATAACTGGGGGATAGCCTTGTCGGTTGCTAGGAGAAGTAACCCATGCTCTTGCAGGCTCGGACAGCAAGGGCAGCGACTTAAGCACCTACAACATGGCTTTCCCAGAGGCAATTACGAAGAGACGGCAGCAGCATGGGCTTGTGGTTGCTGCAGGAGTGTTTAATACAACGTGGGTTTCATTCCCTTGACTGGTCAATGATCTGTTTTCCGAGCTCTCTATATAATTGTAACTTCTCATTTTGAGAAAACATCTCTCAGCATTGTATGGCGAAGCCCTGAAGAAATTTACCTTGAATCAAAAGAAGCGTTTTACCTCCATTTGAGCTTGCACTTTTGCATATGTCTATGGTCTTATCTTATGTTCAGTCATTTCCTTTAATGTTTTCATAAGTTTATACTAGCATATCTAGTATATTGTGAATTCTTCTCTGCAGGTCAACAAGAAGTGTCCAACTCGGAGTATAGACACATGTGAACAGACTGTCCAATAGTGTCTTAAAACACCTCTAGCAGTGCCTTCCTCACTATACCTCCATAGGATCCCCTGTTGAAACACTGATGCAATCAATTTCTCATTCGAACAGAGTGTCTGTTTGCTTCTCTTTGGTGTAAAGTGTAGGTAAAATATGAGTAAACCAACCAGTTTGGTGCATCACCACATTACTTAGGTTTTGTTTTCTAGTATCTCTCTTTTCACCCCCCCCATTGTTAGCAGTAGAAAACCCAGGGCCTCAAGGTGCATCAAGAGGAGCTAGCCCCTAATCTAGAGATTCATCCCTCAAGTTTGCCACCCACAGCAAGAGAAATGTCTCCATTGTGTCGCGTGGAGGAAGGGAGCTGAGTATCCTTTTAGAGGGTGCAATCCATTGCGTCAACAATTTTTGGCACGTCCAATGGGACGAATTTCTGAGCCCTGCAAGCTTCAAGATTGGTGTTGATCCTGATATTGTAAAAAAATCCAAAAGGAGCTATAATCCAACACCTGGCGACTCCATTCAGGAACTCAATTTCTGGTTCATGATCAACCTGGGATCCCATGCCAAAGGGCACTACAAGATCTTCTTCTAGGGGTGTCCCTTTCGAATTTATTGAATTGCCTTTGAACTCAGCAAAAACGCTGAGGTTTGCAAATACTCACCCTTACGTAGCAAGCCACTTTCCCAACCCAGCCATAAAATACACCTACTCAAGGAGACCCAGGTTGAATCCTTCCACAGCCATGGCTTTCCCTTTTGTGGCCTTCAATGGTCAGAGTCCCTTGAACCTTCAGCAGTATGACCCAATTCCAAGGACAGCTCTCAAAAGCATTCCTCCTTTTAGTGGAGAGGGCCCAATCACTGCTATCGAGCATATCAAAAACATAGCCAACCTCTGCAACATTCATAATATCACTGAGGAAAATGTAGCCATCAAATTGCTAGCCTTGTCCTTTAAAGGAAAAGTTTTGGACTGGTATGGAACCTTGCCTATGAACTCAGTTGGCTCATGAAACGAGTTAGGGACCCTCTTGACAAATAGGTTTGGGGAAAAAAATGACCATTTGTCTCTAGCTGAGCAATTGACCACCATGAAGAGAGCCCCACATGAATTTATGCAAGATTTTAACACCAAGTTCCAAAAGACTTGGAACAAAATCCCAATTCTCGTGAGGCCAACCCCAAGCTATGCCTTCATTTACTACTTGAAGGCCCTGAATAGCAACATTGTTGTCATGATACAATCCATGGGTGGACATATTCTACCCATTGCTTATGAGATAGCCATAGCTGCTGAAAATTGCCTTGTTCAAGCAGGAAAGATAGCTCATATACCTCATATGCCACTCTTTCCTGAATTACAGCCCTTAGTCCAGCCTGTTGCGCCCACTCTAGCTCCTCTGCCTAATCAAAAGAAGCCGGCTGCTACCCCCACAAATGATCTCCACGAAGTTAAGACCCTGCTGCAGAGTGTTACCAACGAGTTAGTTGCCCTCAAAAGGCAACAAACTTAGAGTTATAGGCCAAATCAAGGCTACCAACAGTTTGGACAGACAAATAGACCTCCCTTTCAGAATTATAATCAAAGGCAGGGTCAAATTACGCAAGTCAAGCTTTATCAGAGCTATAATCCAAATGCCCCTTCATCTTCCAAGGTTCTTGTCCCCACTCAAAATAATTTGGTGCAGGAGCAGCCCAATTATCCACCCTTGGGGCATGGTCAAGAGCAAGTTGCTTATGCCAATGAGCTACCAAATCAAAGCATGACTGCACAAGGTGATCAAGGAGCCAATCCTCAATTTTTGAGATGTCAACACAACTTGAGATGGACAGCAAGCAAGCTCAACCTGATTCCACTCTTATGAATCACCTGGAAGGGGAGTTCTATGCAGTCAACTATGTGAGGAGCACAAGTAATCAAAATGATTGTATTGCAGCCAACACCAAGTCCAAGACGAGAGCTATGGATGAAGCTCAAGCAGCTACTCAAGCACCTACAGCGTCTCTTTCATCACAAGCAAATCAAAAGTTTTTCAATTACAGACCACCGGTTGTAGCTTCAACTCTTCAAATTACACCACAAGTTACAAATGTCCCCAAGGAGAGCTCCAAAGGGGGCAATCCTTCAATCAATGTAGTGGACCAAATGAAGAAGCTACACATGAACATCTCATTGTGGGATTCTTTATCACTGCCATGACAAAAGGATATACTCCAAAAAGAATTGCACGGGCTAAGTGAGCAAGCTGTCCTAGCCAGAAATGATAATGTGTTGATAGTAAATGGGGCTCCTCCCATGGGAGGTCAAGCAAAGAAGGATGAGAAGGTCCCTCCCTTCTATTTGTCCATGATTATTGGTGATTTCTTGGTCCACAATTGCATTATTGATAGTGGAGCAAGCACCTCAGTCATGCCCAAATGCATAGCTAATAAGCTAGGCCTCAAATATGAGCAAATGACCAAAGAAGTTCTACAGTTGGATGGATCACCAGTCAAGACCTTGGGAGTGGTAAGAGGCTTGAATTTGACTCTCCATGCCTGTCCGACCTTCTCAATTCCCCATGATGTGGTAGTGGCAGATGTTCCTCCTTACTTCACTCTTTGCTTATCAAGGGATTTCACGTCCAAAATAGGTGGATACTTGGCAGCCAATTGGTCTTACATGGTTTTTAAGACAAAGTATGGAACTAAAGTGAAGATTGAATCGGAAGCCATCCACAAGGATCACCCGAAACCATATTCGCCCAAAGCGGCGAATGTGAACTACGCCATTATTGATGAAGAACAGCTCCAGGTGGACCAATCTCCATCTTCTTCCCTTGTAGGAGTTGCTGACCTACTCCTAGATGAATGGGGAAATGACAATTTTGAGCATGATCCTTACAAGTTCATCGAAGACACTGGCCTTGGAGTCTACTGCATGCATGAGAAAGATATTTTCATGTCGAATTTGATGAAGGTAGACCAAGAGGACTGTGGTTTGTGACGGCTATTCTTTGATGGATCTAGAAGCAAGTTGAGAGCTAGGGTGGAGCAATGTTGGTTTCACCTTCAAAGGAGAAATACTTCTCGACTTTCAAGTTTCAGTTCTCCTGCACCTGCAACATAGCGGAGTATGAGGTCCTTGTTCATGGACTAGAATGGGCAAGAAAGAGAGGAATCAAAGAATTGCAGGTATTTGGAGACAGCGAGTTGATTGTGAACCAAGTGAGAGGTAAAAGCTCGACCAAGAACTCTTTACTCAAGTCTTACAAGCATAGAGTGTGGGACCTTGTGGAGAGCTTCACTGCTTTCAACATCATTTCCATTCCAAGAGAGGAGAACCAGCATGCGAATAGACTAGCAGCAATTGGTGCTCAGTTTGATATCTCAAAAGGGGTGAGACAAAGCAAGAATCGACACCATTTAAAGGTGATTGTGAGGCCTTCCATACCAGACAATGTCACCAATTGACAGGGGTTTGAAAGCGAGCAACAAATAGTGTTTTTCTTGCAAGAAGAAGCTGAGTTTGCTTCTAAAAATCAGTGCAAGCTGCAACAATAGTATGATGGGTAGATTGTTAGCTAAAGACCAACAGGGTTCCCAAAGGTTTAGTAACTCTTGAGAGCGTCTTCAACAAAGATGACCAACTCAAGGACAAAGCAAGCATGTCAACCCAGAAAAAAAATTATTAAAGCGTAGAGATCTACAAGGATAAGCTGCTTGCACTTGGGAAGGTATGTACAAAAGACGAAAAACATGCTTTCATTATGTTATGCCAAGAGTTTGTTGATGTCTTTGCTTGGGAGTATGGTGATTTGAAGGGCTTTGACCCAAGCTTGGCACAACACACCATTGCACTGGAGGAGGGTGCCAAACCCATCAAGCAAAAGCAAAGGCCAATCAATCCAAAGATCGAGCCTCTCATGAAGAAGGAACTCACCAAACTGATCGAGTTCAAGATCATCTTCCCTATCAAACACTCTTCTTGACTAGCCAATTTGGTCCCTGTTAAAAAGAAGAATGGAGAGATCAGATTGTGTGTGGATTTCAAAGCCCTGAATAGAGTCTCACTAAGAGATCATTATCTTCTCCCAAGTATAGAGTAGATTCTTCACATGGTGACAGGCAGTGAAAGATTCTCCCTCCTGGATGGCTACTCTAGATACAATCAGATCTTGGTGCAAGAATGTGACCAATACAAGACATCCTTCACAACCAAATGGAGAACATACGCCTACAGGAAGATGCCATTCAGATTGTCAAATGCTAGAGCTACTTTCCAATGTGTTATGAATATGGCTTTCCAAGGTTTGATCAATGACATTGTGATGGTTTATCTTGATGATGTCACAGTCTTTTCTAAGGAGGCAAGTGAACATTTGAAGCACCTGAGGCAAATCTTTGAGGTGTGGAGGGTTCGGCATCTCTCTCAACCCAAAGAAATGCATGTTTGCCGTCCACGAAGGCAAACTCTTGGGCCATGTCATTTCAAAAGGAGGTCTGTCCATTGATTCAGAAAGGGTACACGCCATCTTAGCACTGTCCTTGCCTAAGCACAAGAAGGCCCTGCAAAGTTTCTTTGGCTAAAATAAATTTCATTAAGAGATTCATTCATAATTTTGCTAAGCTGGTCAAGCCACTAACTTCCATGCTAAGGAAGGACGAGACGTTCACGTGGACAGCAAGGAGAAGAGAAAGCTTCGAAGGCATCAAGCAAGCTATCGTCCAAGCTCCTACCCTGACAAGTCTAGACTTCTCCAAGGACTTCAATCTATACACCTTTGGATATAAAGAGGTAATCTTTGCGATGCTCACTCAAACGAATGGTGAGAATTTAGAACAATCTCTCTCTTTTTTTAACCAAGGCTTAGAAGGCTACAAGGTTAGATACACATATGTTGAAAAGCAAGGGCTTGTAGTCATACAAAGTCTGAAGAAGTTTAGACATATGTTGTCTAACAGCAAGATTCACATCATGGTGCCACATCCTAGTGTAAAAGACTTCTTGCTAAGCCGAGACTTGAATGAGAAAAGGGCAGGGTGGATCACCAAAGTAATGGAGTATGACGTAGAGATCAAGACCACCAAGCTAGTAAGGGGAAGAGGGTTGTGTGAACACCTCGTCACAGACTACAAAGAGCCGAAGGAGGATGTTTTGGTACTCCACGATGACGCTGCAGCAGCAATACCTACAATCATGAAGAGCTGGGCACAAGACATGGTTCATTTCCTTCAAATTGGTGAGTGTCCACAAGGTCTTGATCAGACCAAAAGAAGGTATTTTAGACTCCAATCTCTTCCCTATGTCCTAGTTGATGGAGTGTTGTTCAGAAAGGACTTTTCAGGGGTACTCTTGAGATGCATGGATTCAAACCAAGTCGATAGGGTATTGTCCGAGTTCCATGATGGGCCAGTTGGTGGCCACTTTGCTCCCAAAGCCACAGCTGCAAGGATTATGAGGGCTGGTTACTTTTGGCCCAATTTGTTCAAAGACACCCATGTTTAGGTGAAGAAATGTCAAAAACATGCTTTATTTTATGGGAAGCAACAACTGGTTGCCATGCCTCTTCAACTTATTCAGGTGGAACAGCCATTCATGCAATGGGGGTTGGACTTCATAGGGTTGATCAATCCTCCTAATGCTGGCCACAAGTGGGTTTTGACTATAGTTACCAAATCCGGCCAGATCTGGACAAAATCCGGCCGGATCCGCATTTTTTGGCCGGCCTAGATAAGTTCATCCAGGTCGGCCCTTTTTTTTTTCCAATTTTCTTTTTTTTTACTTTTTAAGGTTTTTTACGTAAAAAAATACCCAGAAACCATAAATATGATATAATATAAACATTTTATATTATTTTATTAATATTTTTCATCCTATTTGTCAATTTTGCATATTATTATATATATATATATTTTTTTTTTTTTTTTTTCAAACCGGATTTTACCGGATTTTTTTCAAGAATTCTGCATTCCGCATTTTTTTGGCCTCCCGAATGCATTCGGATTTCCGAACCTGGTAACTATGGTTTTGACTGCCACGGATTATTTCACAAGATGAGTAGAGGATGTAGCTTTGAAAGAGGCCAATGAGAGTGCAGTCCTAGACTTTTATGAAGGCATAGTGACGAGATTTGGGGTCCCAACCACAATCATTTCAGACAATGCATTGGCTTTCTTGGAACAAAGACAAGTGAGTGGGCATTAAAGTATGGCATCTATCTTAGTGCTTCTTCCAACTACTACCCACAAGGGAATGGGTTGGCCGAGTCCACAAATAAGAATCTGATTAAGATCATAAAACGGACAATGGAGGAAAATCAAAGGACTTGGCATGTCAAGTTGAAGATAGCTCTTTGGGCAGACAGGATCACTCTAAAGAGGGCGATTGGGAATTCACCATACACACTTGTGTATGGAAGAGAAGCTAGACTTCCTATTTCACTTCAGTTACCGGCCTTGGATCTTGCCCATCAGCTGCAATTGATGGAGAGTGACAGCCTAGAAGTCAAGTATTGTGAGCTAATGGAGTTTCAAGAAGCAAGAGACCAAGCCATGAATGCAATGACTAGCCGCCAACAACAAAGAAGCATTTTGACAAGAGGTGTACGCCAAGGAGCTTCTCAGAAGGTGACATTGTCTTGAAGTGAGATGAGGACCGAGCCAAGCCTAGAAGGCACACAAAGTTTGACGCCTTGTGGAGTAGCCCATATGTCATCACCCGAGGCACACTAGTTTTCTTTTGTCATGTACATAGTTTTCCTGTCTTTTCCTCGTTTTCCCTAAGTGTTATGCATGTGTAGTGTTTTTTACCTTTGTGTGTGTTTTCTTTATCATTTGGGGTAAAATCTTTGTTGGTTCTTAGGCCTTTACAAGGCTATTGCCAACTTTTCAAGTTGCATCCTAACTCCATGCCCAATGGACTTTTAGGCCACCAATCTTCTCAAGCATAGAAAGCATGCTTCCCCTGCGAATCGCCAAATGTGTTGACCAATTTTTGGTCATGCAGGCCAAAACAATTGGGCACCCCTCTTCTTTTTATTGCAGGAGTCATTCAATCCAGGTTCTAGCTAGTTCATCCCTCAGCTGCCTCGTGCAAAATTTTCTCTGTCAGACCATTTTCCAGGAAAAAACCAAGGGTTTTCCTCTTTTGCTTGCCAAGTGCTTTTCTGGTCTGATAGGTGACCTTACTTGTAAAAAATCGTAAGTGAAGCCACTTGCAAACCTCGATTTGGTCTCGGATGCTTCAGAAGTCAAGTGAACTACTTTGGAGGACTTTTCGTCGACAAGATGGACCAAGTGGAAAAGCAAAAGGGTCGTTTGTAGGATTTTCGAAGGGTATGTACCCTTGCGGAGGGCACTTAAGCGACAAACAAGACCTTTACATTTCTTCCAAAAGGCAACTTGGAGGCCAAGGAGCCCTTGCGGGGGGCATGTGATGAGCAAAGTGGACCTTTTCAAAAGTCTGAAGGGTAACTTTGGGCTCAAATTGCCCTTGCGGAGGGCAGCCATTTGGAGCAAAGGGGCTAGACAGAAAGCCCGAAAGGAGCTTACCCTTCGGAAAAAGTGATAGGCCAAAAGAGAATTCCTTCAGACTTTTTGTCCGAAGGAAAACCAAGGAAGAAAAGTCAAGGAAGAATTCTTTCAGACAAAATGTCCGAAGGAATTCCTTCGGATATTTTGTCCGAATAAATTCGATAGTCACAAAAATTCCAAAAAATTTCGGAAGACCAAAAGTCCGAAGGGTAGGTATCTTTACGGGGGGCACTTGGTTATGAAAGTGGACCATTGCAACTTTTTTGAAGGTTTTTTTCTAAAGGCAAGGGTCATTTTTGAATGCCAAAAAGGACCTTTTTAATTTTTTCGAAGGGTGACTTCCCCTTCGAAAAAGTTCGTTTGCAAAATGCCAAAGGAATTGTCTTAGTGGGTGGCAGGCCCGTGAACATCAAATTCAGGGCAGTAAGCTAGCCGTTGGGATTCAAATGTCCAATGATGGGTCCGTGAACGTCAAATTCAAGGTGATAGGCTAGCCGTTGGGAAGTAATCAAAGGAGAATTCCTTCGGACAAAATGTCCAAAGGAACTCAGAAAAGAAAGCCCGAAGGCCCGCCAAAGAAAGTCAAAGAGTGCAAACTCAGAAAAGGCGAATTCCTTCGGACAAAATGTTCGAAGGAATTCAAAAGCCCGAGAGCCCGAGGAACAAATGAGTGAGCAAGTAAAGAAAGGAGCCTAGAAGGAAATAATAAGCGCTGAGAGCCCGAATTGCTAGCAAAGAAGAGGAAAACAAGGCGGGTAACCCAGAGCGCAGCCACGCACACATAAGACAAATGCTCAAAACGTTCTAAGTGGCGTAACAAGTCAAAGCGCAGATCCAAGGATGAACCAGACCAGGGCAAGTGGCACAGAGGTCGTCAGCAAGAAAAGTAAATGCATTTAGATGAAATAGTCTCCACTGAAAACCAATAAAAGGATTGGTTGCGAACATTGAAGAGAATGGCCTATGTTTTCTTGTTTGCCATTAATGAACAACCAGTTGCACTCAACATCGAGGAAAGCATGGTCCAGTCAACATAATTGGGGGATGGCCTTGTCAATTGCTAAGAGAAGTAACCCATGCTCTTGCAGGCCTGGACAACAAGGGCAGCGACTTAAGCACCTACAACATGGCTTTACCAGAGACGGCAGCAACATGGGCTTGTGGTCATTGCAAGAGTGTTTAATACAACATGGGTTTCATTCCCTTGACTGGTTAATAATCTGTTTTCCAAGCTCTCTCTATAATTGTAACTTCTCATTTTGAGAAAGCATCTCTCAGCATTGCATGGCGAAACCCTGCAAAAATTTACCTTGAATCAAAAGAAGCGATTTACCTCCATTTGAGCTTGCACTTTTGCATATGTCTATGGTCTTATCTTATGTTAAGTCATTTCCTTTAATGTTTTCATAAGTTTATACCAGCATATCTAGTGTATTGTGAATTCTTCTCTGCAGGTCAACAAGAAGTGTCTAGCTTGGAGTATAGGCGCATGTGAACAGACTGTCCAATAGTGTCTTAAAACACCTTTAGTAGTTCCTCCCTATACCTCCATAGGATCTGTTGACAATTCTTCCACAGGTCAGATTGTCTCTTGCCATTCAAAAAGTTCACGTCTCTAGCCAAGGAAGAAAGAATACATTGGGTAGATGTAGACCAATTGAAATACTCATTTGCAAAGGCCTTGGCTACAACAAGATTTCCTTCGGACAAAGAAGGCTTGATTTTACATAGCTTCGGAAAAGTTCAAAGGACCGTTGCAAAATTCTGAAGGGATACTCAAGAAATCCGAAGGGTATGTTATCCTTCGAAAAAAAGTTCTCTGCAAGAAATCCGAAGGAATGAGCTTTGCAATAAGTCCACGGGAAATTAGCCAAGAATAAAGACTAAGGAGCAGGAAAATCCGAGAAAAAACAAAAATCCGCAGGAAAACATAAAGTCCGAAGGAATAAGGACACCTACAAAAAACTCAGGTGCCCTAAAAAAAGCCCGGGTGCCCTACAAAAAGCCCAGGTGCCCTACAATTTTTTTGAAAAGCCACAGAGGAAAGACACAATCCCTTGCGGAGGGCACTTGGTCGGTCATAGGACCTTTCCAACTTTCCCGAAGGGCATTCTGGAAGGACACAAGCCCTTATGGAGGGCACTTGGTCGGTGACAAGACCTTTCCAAAAAACCCGAAGGGCTTTCTGCCGGTGTTTAAAACAAAGACAAAGGACTAATTCCTTCGGACTTTTTTTCTGAAGAAACTCCTTCGGACTTTGTCCGAAGGAATCAAAGAATTTACAAAGAAAAATCCGACAGAAAAAATACACAAAGGCAAAAAGAGCAAACAATTTAATTGACAGATATCCTTCGGACTTTTTGTCCGAAGGATTAACTCGAAAAAGTGAGAAGCAAAAAGTCCGCAAAAATTCAAAAGACAAAGCCCGCGGGAAAAAGTTCGAGAAAATCTAAGGGAAATAAAGCTGAAGGAAAAGAAAGGCCCAAGAAGGATAAAATCTTGGACTTTTTGTCCAAAGAGCGAAGTCTGAAGGCAGAGAAGGACAAATTGTCCACGGGAAAGTGGACTAACAAATGATTCGAAGAAAAATCCAAGACCAAGGAGATATCCGAAGGGAATAGACCAAGGGGAAAGTCCGAAGGGCTTGGAAGGAACAAATCTGAGAAGACAGTTTCATAAAGTCCAAAAGAAATCTAATGGAATGGACATCCGCAAAAAAAAAAAAAAATCCGAAAAGGGGACTTGGAAAGACACAGGGACTTCAAATAGTTTTTGGAAGAAGGGTCCATAAGGAAAAGCTTAGGAGACACAAAAGCCCATGGGAAAGTGAGAAGGCATAAGCCGAGACAATTGCATGAAGAATGACAAGTCCGTGGGAATAAACCCAAGAGCAATGCATGCACAGAAACAGAAACAGAAACAAAAAATAGATAGCCAAGAAATAAATTCAACCTGAATTTATCTCACTCAGCAAGATGGATTTCCATGGAGTTCCAAATTCGGGCATCGAGTTGACTGTTCTAAATTTAGAATTGACTAATTGTTAAACGTCATATCTACTAGGAGTTTTCCATGCAAAGGAGAATAATGATATTGTCATCTCATCCTTTCAAACGTTCCAACTCGGCTTCCAACGGATCAAGTCAGAGTTCTAAAATTGACATAGGCATGGATTTCCATGCAAAGAGAGGTGGGCGTTTCAATAAACCTAGCCATCCACTTCCTCTAATGCCAAGGATCTTCATGCAAAGACAAATCCACTTCCTCTAGCGCCAAGGAGCTTCATGCAAAGACAAAGAGAAAACATATTTTATTGAAAGACAAAGTCAGTCTTGAGTTAATCTAAGTTGATCTTCTATTTTTCAACGCCAATCTTTTGGCTTTTGTAATTCTCTATTTTAATGGCTTTTCAACCTTAGATTTTTTCATTCATCTCTTGGCAAGACCAGGCTCTGCGATTGGTGAGTTGTGTAACCTCTTCAATCAATAGAAGAATTGTACTTTCAGATTTCAAGTGCTGGCATAGTGTATATTCATTCAGCAATTTGCATATGTGATAGATTTCTCTCCCTTCCCAAATTCTGATTCGTACCTAGTTGCTAGCTTATCATATTATGTAGGTCATGTTCAGTGTTCTTTATGTCTTTTGCTGAAGCTGTAAGTGGATGCTAGGTGGCTGCAAAGTGTCTTGTATCAGACCTCCATCGTTTTCCCTCATGTTTTGGTCATTGGATCAAACCTTCTCATAAAATACTTATGCATAATGATCGATTGAAATCGAAAGTCTTTCTTTTACCTTGTTTGTTCAGTGTTCAAGGTTCCAAGTAGAGTGGATCAATCTTTTGGTGTATCACTGTCATTAGGTAGGATTTCCCTTTCAAGTTTATTTCTCCCTTTTCCATGGTAATTTCGTAGCACAGAGTGGAGATCCATTGATACATCTTACAGGAACCAGCCTTCTCTGGAGGTTTTTCTCACCATTGAGGCACCCACCCTCGTGAGAAGATCCCATTGTTTCAACCGGATAGAGAATTGGCCATTTCATGCATGTCTTCGATTCAGGGTGCAGCTCCAAGTTGACAACAAGATCCCCTATTGAAACATTGATGCAGTCAGTTTCTCATTCGAATGGAGTGTCTGTTTGCTTCTCTTTGGTGTAAAGTGTAGGTAAAAGTTGAGTAGACCAACCAATTTGGTGCATCACCACATTAGTTAGGTTATGTTTTCCAATATCTCTCTCTTTCCCCCCCCCCCCCCATTGTTAGCAGTAGGAAATCTAAGGCCTCAAGATGCATCAAGGGGAGTTAGCCCCTAATCTAGAGATTCATCCCTCAAGTTTGCCACACATAGCAAGAGAAATGTCTCCATTGTGTCGTGTGGAGGAAGGGAGCTGAGTATCCTTTCAGAGGGTGCAATACACTACGTCAACAGTGACACCACACGACAACGAAGCAATGTGTCCACTAAAGCTATTTCCATCAATAAAATTGCCAAATTCATCTCCATTCGCACAAACAATTTTTGGGGTGATACAATTGAAAGCCACCATGCTCCAACGGTGAAGACCTTTGAGGAACTGAAGAATTTGATGAGGGAATGGGATAAGGGCATTCACTTTCTAGTGAAAAGACTTGTGAGTGAAACAATTTGTGAGGAGCTACTTCAAAACCAAGCCTTCTCTTTTTTGTTGTGAGGCAGAGGGGGAAGGGGTGCAGATGTGTCATCTCCTTGAAACTCCTCCCAGCTCTTACTATTGTTGGTGTGGAATTTCCGAAATTTGCCAATATCGATAGAATTTGGGTATGGGAATTTGATGCTTATTTTGATAATACGCTAAACCCAAATGATGAATTTTGCTTTGTGCAAAGCTATTACCTTCTTTAAGGATTCTCCCCTCTTCCGGCTAATGACCTGACCTCTAAGAGAAACATTAATGTCACCATTGCGAATTTTTTGGAAATCCATGGCACCACCGATTGTGACCATTATTTGGGTTCTAGAGCACGGTCAATAGCTATTTTCCTAGAATTTTGCCTTTTAGGTCCCTTTTTTTTAGAAACATGATGTGATGGAATATTTGCCCCTATATTTTAGGTCTCCTATATAGCCTTTATTCATGAAACTCTTCTAGCGTCAAGACAATCATCATAATTACACTGTTACTCTCATTATTGTCCAGTCTACCAGTGTAGAAGCATCCCAGGTGTGTGACAATGCATCACCAAATAAATATTCTCTTGTTTTTAATCTTTTGGTCTTTGCTCCAATTTCAAGTCTAGGGGTCAAGCAGGATTGTCTTGGCTATTCTCTGGCTCCTTTTAATCTCTATTGTGTTCTCATGAATTTGAGGGTCTGGAAAAATGGAGCAACCATTCAAAATCAGAATTCCCAGGTTTCTTTGTCATCTTGGCTTCCATGGCAAACGGATTTGGGTAAATATCAAAGAAGGCTATGCTTTGGGATGTCTACAAATGACTCAAAGTCAGATATGTGAAGGGGAAAGCACAAGGAGTTTAAGGGTTGTGTTGCAAGTTTCATAGCAGATAGTGGAAGAACACGGGTTGTGGTGTTAAAAAACAATGAAAATATTTATCCCACGTACATGAGGTAGAGTTTTATTTTGCACTTTATATTCAATTTCATTTGTGTATTAAGAGTCCAAGACAAATGCTTTTGCTAAGTGAATAAATAGTCCTGGGTCCCATGAAGCTTAGTGTGCAAATGGCCAAGTGGATGCCATGTGGCAACATATCACAACATGAAGTTACTTACGGGTTTCCACAAATTGCGATAGAGTATTGTAGATGTGCCATGAACACAATGTGTGATGGTGCAAGATCATGACAAGTGGCACAATATTGCAAGGTGAGATAAGATGCATTGAGGAGACCTGAATGTGTGTGATGTGTGAGTAAGCGGGATGGTGTCACATGGCAGGAACACACACACAACAGAGTGAGTGTCATGGTGTGCACAAATGCAATGGACTTGCACAAGGGTGCAATGATGCAGAGTGTGAGATGATGTGACATATGGCAGGTGATCGCAGCAAGGGGAAATTTGAATAGTACATAGATTGAGGATATCGCACAATTTGAGGTGTAATAGCATGATATGGTGACATGTGTCCCTATTGCACAATACGATATGGTGATGGTGTATGAATGCCATAGGATGACACATGACAGAATGCTCGTTGTCAAAGCTTTTATTTGGGATTGTGGACACCCAAAAGGGAACACATTGACAAGGTGGAAAGGGTTTTGAGTAATAAATTTCACATCTCTACTCCAATTTTAGATTGGATAGGATCATGGGAAAGCTCACTCCGAAGGCTACACAATGATTGCAATATTTGGAAATTTGGATGTACAAATTGTGAACATTATTTCCCTAAGTTTTTGGAATATTTGGAAATTTGGATGTACAAATTGTGAATATTTGGAAATTTGGATGTACAAATCAGCCAAATTTGAGTTTTTGGGATACGCTCTATAGGAAGGGAGGTTTTAGTAAAGCTATGGAGTTGTTTGTGTCTAGGACATGATTAGAAGCCTAGTTTGAGGCTAAGTGTTTGTTAAATGCATGCATCATGAGTCGATGTTGTAAACCTGTCTTGAAAGACTAGAATGAATAAAAATGCTGTTGTGCATTTAAATGACTCATGTTTGAAATTTTTAAGTGTGTCCATAGCTAGAGGGAGTTGATTTCACGTTGCACAGTTAAGACATCCATTAATTTGGTGCCCTGAAGTTGACTAAATCAAATAGTATCAGAGCTGGTTACAAGTCTACAAAAAGGCAGAATTAAAGAAAAAGTTGTTGGTAATGACAAGAATTGTTGAGAAGAATGTGCAAACAAAACAACGAATGTGAGCCAATCTGCTCGTGATTAAAAAAAGAGGAATTGTTCTCCATCGTGTGTATAGATGGGTAGAAAACAAAATGTTGCAAACATGGCTTGAAGAAGAGTCAAGAAAGAGGAGTGACCCTAAGTCACAAATTGAAGAAATATTAGGAGACATGGTGTCCAAATTGGATGCCTTGGAGAGAAGACCAACAAGTAAAGAGAATATAGTTGTTGAGAAATGGAAAATTGTGAAGCTAAGAGAAGCGCAGAAAAGAACCGATACTAACAAATTTCACGATGGAAGAGGAAGGTAAGCCCAATAACAATATCAATTTGTTTTCTGTTATAGAGAGCCTGGAAAAGCTAGTGAGATGGATTGAAGACCCCAAGATGGTAAAGTTTGAAAGCATAAGATTGGGGGGTGATGTAGCTATGTGTTTGGAGATATCTCCAAGAGAGGAGACGAGAAAGGTACAAAAAAGGTAAAAGGTTGGGAACATATGAATTCCAAGTTGATGGGGCAAGTAGTGCACCCAAGAATGCAAGTAGAATGGTTGAGAAATCTTCGAGCTTTAAGGCTTAAGATTGGAGAGAAAAAGATCGCCTTGAAAGGCAATGAGAAGGTGAATTTGTTATGTGAACAACCAAGATCTGTTCTGAGGAGCAAGAAGAGTGAAAGAGGCTTTGAAGAGCCCCTAGGGAATGGAAAGAAGAATAAAATCTGTCTTCAAGAAAGCAAGGAGGAAAAGGCAACAAGGAGTTGTCATAACGATAAGATTGAGCTAGAAGAGTTGGAACAAAAATTAGCACAAGAAAGTCTGACAGAGGAACAAGATGGAGTCATGTTGACTCAAGAGAATGAAAGAGGTTATGTGCAGCCTATGGAGGATGAATTCCTCGTGAATAAGAATGCACAAGAAGAGCTGCCTTACGCGCAACTAAAGACAATCTTGAGAGGCGACGATGTGAGAGTGAAAGGCTTTGAGAAGCCCAAGCTTTATGGAAATCAGGTAAAGCATGTGAAATAAGATAACCTCATAAAGGAGGATAGAGATGAAGCAAGTGAAGAAGCTCTTATAGTAGTCTCCAAGGATGAATTAGAAATAAAGCATGATGATAGTGCAGTAGTAGAGGGTGATAAGGTTGATGAAGATGAGAATGGGCTCTTGACAATCTATCATGAGGTAATTGATCATAGAAAGAGTACAAAATCCAATGAAGAATTGGTCAACATGCCCATGTGGCATGTTGAAGTGATGAAGGAATTCTCTGTTAGTAAGAACGAAAGAGGGCAGACGGCAGATTAACATACTCGTGTGTGTTCGTCTTTTACTAAGCATATAGAAGTTGCATCAATTGAGGAGGTTTATAACCGAACATTAGTTAATAGATAAGTAATAGTTCATTATTAACTTTAATAACCTCCTTAATGAATAAACCGGAGACTACTAAAAGTTTTTCCCAGAAATTTACGAATGAAATGGAACCAAAAAATTTAGACATTGAATCTACACCTGCTCCTTAGATATCATTCTGAAAACTATAGTCCTCTAACGTTTTGTTGTTGTGTATGAGCTTCAATTGAGATAAAAATTAAGAAATATTGCTAACAACAAAACATTGATTTCGCTTTGTGAACATAATAAATATCCGGTTTTCCACCAATTTTCTAAAGAGAGATTCATCGATTGGTGATGAATCATCATTCACTGATAACTTTAGCCCGACCTCCATAGTTTTGAATCCAAAATCTTGGAGATGTTGATCAAACAAAATATACTAGGCTCACAGAGCCTACTTAAGTTTGTAGAAGGACTTAATCAACCTGCAAACCAAATGATCACAACTAGGTACCCAAAAGCCTTTAGGCAGCACCATGTATACCTCATCCAAATATCCATTTAGGAAACCAAAATGAATTTATATGGAGAAAAGCAACCAAAATTTGACCATATTAGTAGTAGGATCAAAAGCATAAGTCTCCTCATCGTCTATTCCCTCCCATTGTGAAAATATTTTAACAAGGCATGCCTTGTATTTGTCCAGAGTACCATCGATGTTGCTTTTGACTTTGTTCACCCATTTGCATCCAATGGACTGTTTAACTGGTGGTTCAGGTACCATAAAAAGGTCAAAAGCATGAGCAAAGTGACCATGTTCTGCTAGATTAACAACCTTGGTTCCTGTCATCTGAGCAAGTGCCTTTGATTGAAGCATTGTAGCCTCCCACACAACTAACTGTGCATTTAATTGAGGCATTTCAGCCTCCTGCACATCCTGTATGGAGTCTCTCTCGACAGTGCACTTAAGTTTACTGTACCTTAGTCAGCAATCCTATACAAGCCACCTTGACCAATGCCTAGGGAAACTACCCTATCCTGTTTCACATTAGACGCAGTACATTGCTTCCCAGAGAAATTTAAAGCAATGTTGGCATTTCCTTTTAACGAACTAATAAAAAAGATTTTTATTCACACTAGGAATTTACATAACATTCCTTACTATGATTTTTTCAACACTATGCCAATATCTCCTATCCCTTTTACTACAAGTGACTCCCCATTAGCTAATAAAATTGAATCAAAAATATTTGTATTTGTGGTAAAGGTGATATTTCGGTCCTTATGACATGTAAAATGTTTGGATGCACCATGGGGACCAAGATGTCACTGCGGTGGTCAACCCTGTATTATTGGCTAGCAATCTACTAGTTATAGAACATGCAAATGAAAACTAATACAATAGTAGACAAGAACATTTGGACGTGGAAGTATTTGCAACTTCTATTCAATGTAAAAAATAGGGAAAAGTATCGATGTATACAATGTTCAACAAGGTTGGGAATGCAATTTCCCATGATCAAAAGGGAAATCACTTCCTATTGATTTACCTAGACTGGAACGTGACTACATTGTGTATGAGATCCTAGATACCCAGGGCATGCTAACAACCTAGTATCTAGATGTTCTTTGGTCCCTCTAGGGCTGGATGGTTACAATATATATACATCATTACAAGGTGGTTACAACATACGACAATTACAAAAGAGGAGAATTACAAAAGCAATTCATCTTCTGCACAAGTGACGATTGGACTTGTAGGCATACGGTTGAACTTCCAATGTGTGGTGTGTTGCTAGGTTCTCAAACATGGTGCGCACATGGAAGGTGCCACTTGGAAACCCACGCAATAATAGAGAGCTAACACGTGGTTACTCAATTCTAGAGATTCTGCACAAGGAGAGTCTACACATAGAGAGTTTGCACATTGCACAGAGTGCGGAGAATTGTGTAAGTGCGCAAATGAAAAGTGTGTAGTATTGTACAGCTACACACGGACCATTGACCCTTTCTTTAAGAGAAATGGTCCCTATTGAATCTTTAGTCAGTGGTGGGAATTAAGCTTAAAGTTGTTGAAGGTTAAACTTCTTTTAAGTGTGGCGGTTGAACTTCTAGCATGTGGTGTGCTGACAAGTTCTTAGACATGGCACGCACGTAGAAGGTGCCACTTGGAAAGCCACAAGACAATAGAGAGTTGACACCTGATCACTAAGTTCTAGGGGTCCTGTGCAAAGGGAGTCCTCACACAAAGAGTTTGTGCTTTGTGCGGAGTGCAAAGAGTTGTGCAAGTGAACAAACGACAAGTGTGTAGACCTGTATGGTTGCACACAGATCATTCGCCCTTTCTTGAAGAGCAATGGTCCCCATCAAATCTTTGGTCAGCGATGGGAACCAAACTTGAAGTTGTTGAAGGTTGTACCACTTAACTTGATCATCGTATTTCCCTACCTTGACCACTCTGAAGAACTGATGTGTGCCTTGACAGGTGCACATTGTTGTCACTTCAATGGTTTGATCCTTTAGTGTTATGCACAGGTGTTTAGGATCCAAGTCTAACGGATGTTGAGTTGTTGTTAGCTTAACCAAAGACGGGAAGTATGGCTTAACAAGATCCACATTAAAGACTAGATGCAAACCCAAGTACTATGGCAAATCAAGAACAACGTTCTCTCTTGTTTCACATAGTATGGTGTATGGACCATAGCATAGAGACTTCGTCTTCCTGTGTGGACTCTTGAAGCATTCCTTTTGAAGACACAACCAAACTTTATCCCCCACCTTGAACTCATGAGATGTGTGTTTTGTGCTAGAATGATTCTTCAACAAAATAATAAGGATATAAAGGTTCAACGTAAAGGCTCCATTCATGCTGCAACAACAAAAAGACTTGCCAACTTGACAGAACGAAGGATTCTACCTCTTTGGGCTATGCAGCATCATATGAAACTTTGTTGTAACTCCAAATAAACCATGAAGAGGAGACGTCCTACAAATATGTCCATTGAGTAAATAGAGGTATCAACTCGGTGTTTATACTGCAAGGCTGTAATACGTAACATATAAGGATATAATTGCATAGACTGTGAATAGAAATATTTTAAAGTATTTGAGATTGCAAGGAGTATATAAGGTGGTATAAAGAGATATTGTAATAGAGTGAGCGGAAGTATAGAGGTAGTATATACGCATTGTAACTAAGTTTATGATATATAAATATAGAGATAGTTTAAGAAATATTTGTGTTCTGTGTATGAATATTTCGTATAAAGATTAGAAAAACTTCAAATTTCATAATTGCATAACCCTAATAGGAAATATAACTAATTCCCACCAATAATAAGCCCTGTGCAACACCAGTGCTAACCAAAGTCTCTCAAACCCATATAAATCTATACCAAATATCAGATTTTATGTCAATATTTGGTGGTGCCGCATAGGCTTTGGCTAATTGGCGTCTAAGGAAAAGTACCCAATATTGTTATGGAAACCTACACTATCAGAGGTAGAAGATTAGTGGGAGTCGAGAGAATCAACTAAAAAATAATTTTCATATAGAAGCAAAAAATAAGTGAAGTTTTGCTACTGATTAAAGATGACTTACTTAGATCACATGGGGGGTTCTTTTTCCCAATTATTGTGACCTTGGATTCTAAGACACATCAAACATATAAAATAATAAATTGTGGATCAATAAATCTATAAAGTGGAAAACGAATAAATTGGATAAACTTGAAGAGATTGACAAACCTTGGACAAGGGCCATTGATTATTGGTTTGATACTACTCTAGATTCATTTTTGATTATCTAGATATTACAAGCACAGAGAAGTTTTGACACTGCAAAGACTAAATTCCTAGACAAACCTAGAGGTAGATTCTTGAAGAGAGTGTCGATTCTTATCGATAAATTATTTGTGGACAAGGGACTAACCAAAAGCAGTAAGTTGTTCCTTTAGGGATCCAAGAACCTAAAGGATGGCATGCAAAAAGAGGGGGGATCCTAAAGAGAGGTGACCCATGGACAAATCTGGTCTAAACAATTGAAAGGGTTCAATTGGAATAATGAAGAAGCATGAAAAATGAGGCAGAAAAAGAGAGAAATTAGCATAAAGATGTTAGAAGAAGGGGTAAGAAGATAAAAACAAAGTTGGTGTGTAAAAGATGATGAGAAGATAAGATGAAGAGATTGAAAGAGGAGAAAACTAAGTCAGAAGAGAAGAAAGAAATATAGAGAAAGGAAAGAGGAGAAAATACTAAGGAAAAGTCAGAAAGAAAAAGAAAATCAAAAAAATACGTCAACTGGCACCAATCCTTTCGTAGAAGTTCAAAGGGGTATCGACCAAACAAAAATAGCACAACTAGCATTAACAATGCTAGGGGGAGAAGACACAACAAAGATGAGAGAAGAAAGAAGATTAGAGGAGATATTGTACACCACACCGATGAAAGTGATGGAAGAGATGTGGAAATGAATTCATGAACTAGCCGCACTAATGGGAACCTCAGATATTTTCAAAACCCAAGAAGCGGAATCCCAAGAGGACAAACAAGATTCAGCCCATAGTGGACAAGGCATAGAGGAGAGGAGAGAAGTGGAAAGAGAAAACGAAGAAATTATGGGAGATACAGTAGAAGATAACACAAAACAAAGTAGGAGAAAAGTAGCAGAAGAAGCAATAGCGATAGAAGAAAATACAAAATGGAAGAAAGTAGAAGAGAATGATGAGGAATTTGCAGGAGGTCGAATAGGAGAGACCTCAAGAATAAAAATAGAAGACGAAGATAATGGTGAAACCACGACAAGTAGGGATAATGCACAAGAAGCAAAAATCAGTATAGAAGATAACCTCGAGGATATACAAGAAGGTAATGGTGAAGAAAGTAATAAAAAAGGAAGATTAGTTAATGAAACTAATGATGTATGAGAGGAAGGAGATGTAAGAGGTAAGGATGATAAAAATAAGTAAAAGGAGATAAGGAAACAACACCTAGTTTCGAAACCCCAACAGCAAGAGACCAAGTGAGGAAATGAACCCCTTGGACCAACTGCCATCCCCTGTGCCACATCACATCAAAAGAGAAAAGAGAACTCATTTTAAAGACAAGAATAAATACATATACGAGAAGAATTAGCACAATCATGGAGGAGGGAGATAGATTCCTTGTTGAAAGGAGACATGAAGAAACTAGAGTAGGAGTTGCTCAGTTGAAGGGATAAGAATGCACATCGTCCAATACAAAGGGGACTGTTGCAAGACCAAGGATATGGTGCATGGTGTGGTGCACAGAAGGACATTCTACGACAGAATGCCCACATTATGATATGGCGTAGAGAGCAGCGACGGTAAAAACAACCCAAATTCCAATGGGTATGCCAACCCTATTACAAAAACCACTATACAAAGAGAGAATGTATTCTGGAATATGTAAGTTATATGACCAGCATCCTCAAAACTTGTCCCCCCTAATGGAGGTAGCACCACCCACAAATCAATTAATGTACTACACTACATGTGGTTCATTCAATTACTAGTCATACTTGCCCTAGATGTGATGTGATGGTTGATATGAAAGAGATGAGAGGAAGAGTGGTTGTGGCGTAGGAGATGTCTAATAAGCAAAATTAAACCACACCACCACAACAGAACATAGGGTTCCAATTGCAACCTCAATACCAAATCCCAACCCTAGAGACAATTGGGGTACCTCAAGCTCAACCCAACCCATATTATAACAACTATCAAGGGGGACATAAATGGGGTAACCAAGGTGGATATAGGGGGAATATTGTTGTAACTTTAGAAGAGGATTTTGCAAAGGATAGCAAGTTTGAAGAGGATACAACCAGGGTGTTCCACCAGTTACATGCTATAAATGCAAAAATCTAGGACACGTAGCTAGGAACTATGTTGAGGAACAAACACTAGACTGTGGTTTCTATTATGAGAAGGGAACTCATGACTCAATTTCATCCTTAAGTCGCCCAATTCTACAAAAAGCGTGAAACAAAAACCGAGGAACTTACAGGTGGTCCTCTGCAAAAAGGAGCAAAACACATAACAAGTGTAGCACATGCATCTAAACATATGGTATGATGTCACGAACTAAGGAAACCAAAGGTATCTGCAAAGATAGAGGAGACAAATTGTTCAATAAAAAGAGAAACGTTATCAAAAAGGTTGAAAGAATGCCAAACAACATTAAATAAGAATAGGGAGACCCCTAGAAAGAAAATAGCAAGGATAAGGATTGAGGAACCAAGACCACAAGTGACATTAACCACCCACAAGGGAATCAATACTGGAAAAATCAAGGAAAAGATGATTGAGTCCGCAAAGAAATCAGAAGAGGATAGTGATGATGATTACCTAAGTACACATCAACATGATGTAATAGTAGAAAAAATCACGAAAATAATTCAAGAAAAACAAAAATGAGATTAAATTAGAATGGAATGTTTTGATGAGGAAGTAGAAAATTTGAAACAAATTATGAAGTTAGTTAAAAACCAAGTATTGCAGAAGAAGTTAGCATAATTTTCCAAGTACTGAATCAAACAAGAGAGAGAGCATAGAGTAAAGGTTGAAAAATGGCAGACAAAACCAAAGAAAAATGTCTTTATAACAAGTTGAAAATGGAAAAAGATAGCCATGTTGATTGATGTAAGGATAAACGAGAAAGAGGTGAAAAAGATATTACTAGACCTAGGGGCAGACATAAATGTCTTACCCAAAATCACTTGGATTCTTTGGGAGACACTACAATTACATGTGGCAACCTATGACATAGCCATGGCAGATGGTACACTAAGATCCCCTGTAGAGGTGCTAAGGGGAGTATCAATGAACTTTATGGGAATCAAGAGAAAAGTAGATTTTGAAGTAATAGATATATAAGAAGCAAACATCAGATATCCTACACTACTATATTTTGAATGGTTCATCGATTGCAATTTGAATTCTGAAAATGAAGACATCACATTTGAAGGAAACAGCCTAGTAGCCCACTTCCCATTAGAAACAAACGTGGCGGCAGCCTAGGCTGAGGACTTGTCGCCAAATGAAGATGAGAGTGATTATGATGAGTTAACTGATGTATATGCTATCAATAAATCAGCTGATGTAAATGAGGATAATGAGCCTAACGAGGAAGGCAAAACATAACTCGAAAGCAAAGAATTGGAAATGGAATTGGATGAGGATATTGAGGCATGGTGAACCAGTAATAAGGGTGTGGAAACTCCTTTGTATGAGTAGAATACCACAAACGTCCGTAGGATATACTACAGCCCCAAAGATGACACTGCACACCAAGATATTGTTTAGAATTGAAAGAGGAGCCTCACATTCCAAATTGACAAAATTCAGCAACATAGGCAGCGTGGAGGAGTACTTGGAATAAATGATAGGAGTATTTCCCCAGAAAGAGATGTGGACAAAAACTATCAATGATACTTTGACCATCAATGCCACAAGATGGTGGGTAATGCATAAAGAAAGTATACCAAACTGCAGAACCTTTGAGATTTTTTGAAAACACAGTACATGAAAGAAGGATACTTTCAAGAGATCATAAAGTATATAGAGACATATGGCCCAAAGCTCCATATTTTTGAATTGCAAAAGGCATTGGACTAGTAAAAGTGACAAAAGATTGTGGGTACAATATTTCTATTGGACCTTGGAGGCATTACCAAGAGCATGGTATATGCATCAAAAGATGTGAAAAGGAACAAGAGACTGGGAGGAGTTAAAGAATAATTTTTGATCCTTTAATTTATGGGATCCAAATACAAGGGTGTTTCGTGCTTTGAGGAAGGTTAAATCATTTCTATTCATGCCTGAATAAAAAGGGAAACAAGAGGATTGTGTAATACAGATGATTGGAAACCCATTGGATTCATAACAAGAAAAAAAGCAGATATTGAACCTTTAACAGCTATAGAAATAATATTTAAGGAAGCAATTTGCGAAGATGACAAAGTGTTCCATTGCAGGAACATCAAAAAGGAGGGAAATTTTGATGAAGAATAATATAAACAAAAAATTTAGAAGTGGAGATAGAATGATTGAACCTGATGAAGACAAAACTCAATACTTTTATCCACCACTCAAAATAAGAGAAGAGAACATAGCGACAAAGGGAGATAAAAAATTGGCCATGATAGTGAACTATTGGGTGAAAATTTTGAAAAAATGATGGTCACTAAGAGAATATGAAGACATGTTCCCTCGAACCTTCACAGAAATGAAAGGAATAAAAGAGGAAGATGACTAGATGAAGATTCAGAATAAGGAAGATGTCAAATCTATCAAAAAAGGACCTTACCACCTCAACCCTAATCTCAAAGTTAAAGTACAAAAAAAATTGGATAAAATGTTGGTAGGCAACATCATCACACCAATGGAAGAATTAGAATGGATGACTCCTATGGTGATACAAAATAAAAAAACTGGCGAAATAAGGATTTGCGTTGACTATAGAGAACTAAACAACGCATGTGTTCATGATATATAATCTACACCCTTCATTGAATAAGTGTTAGAGAATGTAGCAAGGAGGTAAATTTACTCATTTACTGATGAGTTCTTGGGATATCACCAAGTAAAAAATCCACAAGATAAACTCAAAACAACATTTGTGACGAAGTGGAGATCGTTTATGTACATGGTCATGCCATTTAGACTTAAAAATGCAGCAACAATTTTTAGCTACATATTAGTTAACGCCTTCTGGGAGTTCATCCATGAATTCTTGGAGGTATATTTGGATGACTGACAATATATGGGCTCTTGAAAGATCATATGTAGGTGCTAAGACTAATGTTTGACAGATGCAGACAACTCAATATCTCACTAAATCTGAAGAAATGCATCTTTTAGACACTATTTGGGTCACTCCTAGGGCATATAATATGTAAGGAAAGTTTAATGGTGGATCCCCTAAAGACTGCAATAATCATAAATCTATCGCCACCAAGAGTTTTGAAATATGTAAGAGCATTGTTGAGTTATACCGGATATCACCAAAAAATCATAAGGTATGTGGCAATCAGTGCACCCATAGAAGAGTTGTTGACAAAGAAAAACTATCAAGCAATAGAATGGATGCCACAATGTGAAGAGGCATTTGATACTTTGAAAAAAACGATATCAATCGTGGTTTTCCCAGACTATAAAATAACTTTTCGTGTACATATTGATGCATCAGGGATGACTATAGGAGTGGTACTAGCACAACCAAGGGGACACATGGACCACCCTATTTCATTTACAAGAAGGAAACTAGGAAGAGCATAAATAAACTATCCTACCATAGAAAAAGAGGAATTTGCAATGGTATATGCCCTACAAAAGTTTAGACACTACCTCCTCACTACTCACTTTCATTATACACAACCCATGAGCCCTTGAAATATCTAATAAATAGCCCAGTGATACAGGGTAGGATATGCAGATGGTTGATGCTTTTCCAAGAATTTGATTTTAAAATTGTGGTGAAGATTGTGAAGGCCAACAATGGACCAAATTATTTATCAAGAATCAACATAGGGGAAGATAAGGGACCAATTGATGATGAGCTTCCTTGTGCACAATTGTTTCGCATAGAAGTAGCACCACAGGGGATGGGGAGTACTTTCAAACTTCTGGCAACAAGGGAATTCCCTGAGAACTATGGAAAAATAAAACATACAAGATTTCTGATTCAAGTATATTCTCTTCACACTTATAGAAGTCATGTACAAGAAAGCTGAGATGAAATGATAAGAGTAGTTTTGCACCATGAAAGAGACAAAATACTTACAGAAGCTCGTGATGGAATAGCTTGTGGTCATAATTTTGGAGCCGGAACTACAAAAAATATTTTGCTAGTTGGGTTATGGTGGCCCACAACCTTCCATGATGCACACCAGTATACAAGGGCATGTGACATACCAAAGGGTAGGCAATCCAAATGCAGGGATTGAAATGCCAATTAGCTCTGCATTGGCACTTGTGCCATTCAAAAAATGGGCTATTGAGTATATAGGACCAATAAAACCTATAACAAAGACAAGAATTATCAAATTCATAATCACTATTACTGAATATCTGACAAGATGGGTAGAGGCCATACCAACAAAGGATTGTCCCACCAAAACCACCACTAAGTTTTTGTATAAAAACATTATAACTAGATTTGGGTGTCCAATTACTATTACAAGTAATTAGGGAAAACACTTTGTGAATAAAACAATTGAGGAATTGTTGCAACATTTTCTAATAATACACAATAGGAGTACACCATATCATCAAAAGGAAAATGGTATTGTAGAGGCTTTTAATAAAGTTTTGGTGAAGGTTTTGTTGACCCTTTTTTGGTCCTGTGGGCCAAAAATCGGTCTCCTTCTTTCCCTGCTGTCCCGAGCCATCAGTTTTGGATGCATCCACCTTACTACAAATGCTCCATTTTCCTTTGCAATAGCCCTGTCCTTATGAAAAATTGAAAGATCTAAGACCTGTAGGTTCTCGGCTTGATATGGGGCTTATTTCGCTTTGGGCAATTGCCTTGGATAAGCCTTTTGGCAAAAGGATGGGCCAGTTCAAAGAACACAAGTCTTTTTACAAAGCTCCAAACACAAAGTGCCCTTGCGAAGGGTAGGGAACACTTGCGGAGGGATTAAAGAAGGCCGAAAGGTAGATTTTCCTTCGGAGAAGACCAAGGCAAAGGACAAAGATTTCCTTCAGAGTTTCTGTCCGAAGGAAATCCAAAGGAAAAGACTAGGGATTCCTTCGGACTTAAATCCGAAAGAAATCCAAGGAAGAATCGATGGATGAATTCCTTCAGACGAAATGCCCAAAGGAATTCATTTGGACATTTTGTCCGAAGAAATTCACAAGCAAGAAACCAAGGCAAAATTCGTTTGGACAAAGGCCCGAAGGAATTCCTTCGGACTTTTGTCCGAAGGAATTTGTCAAAATGAAAAGACCGAAAGAGAAGGAATTAAGATGACCAAGGGAGCTCGAAGGAGCCCGAAGGGCAAGTGCCCTTGCGGAGGGCTCTCAGTGACCAAAAGGGGACCATTTCCATTCTTTCGAAAGGTCACCTTCCCTTCGGGAAGGTTCAATTGCAAAAGGCCGAAAGTTCAGTTTCAAGAAAGCCAAAGGAATTACCAAAGTAATGACAGGCCCCAATACGTCAATTTCAGCATAGCCAACTAGCCATTGGAGTTTCAAATGTTCGGTGACGTCCCCGCGGACATCAAAATCAGGACAATGAAATAGCCGTTGGCTTTCAAAATGGCGATGGGCCTGCAGACGTCAACTTTACAGTGATAAGATAGCCGTTGATTTTCAAATGCTTAGGGACGGGCCCGTGCATGGAAATGGATTAATAGTTGGGAAAGACCGCCGAGAAAGGAGCCCGAAGAGCCAGTAAAAGAGACGGAAGAATAGCTCGAGAGCTCAAATCGTCAAAAAAAGACAAGAAATATCAAGGAAAGAAGGAACAAAACAGAGAATCCAGAACACAGCGACGCACACATACGACAACATTCGGAATGTTCCAAAAGATGCACCCAACCAAGCACAGACACAAATTAAGCAGTCCAGGTGGCACAAAAAGCATCGGCACAGGAAGTTATTTACAGCGACCCATGCTTTCACAGTGACATTAATACGACCCATGCTTTCGCAGTGACATTTAATACGCTTTAAGCACCAAAGTCAAGACCCGCGACATCTATAGCATGTTTATTTCAGGGCGTTTCTAGAAGGATGACACCAGCATGATCAAATTTCATCTTTTCAATGTATTCAACGCAGCATGGGCCGCTTTTTCTAGAAAGTGCCAGTCTTTTCCTTGATGCTATATATATTGTAACCTCTTAGAGAGGAAGCTTGTATGGCGAAGCCCTGCAGGGTTTTACCTTGAATCAAGACATAGCATTTTTACCTCCATTTGAATTTGTACTTTTGCATATGTCTATGGTTTTGTCTTGTGTTAAGTCATTTTCTTTCATGCTTTCACAGAATGATTCCAGCGTGTCTAGTGTATTGTGAGTTCTTTTGCAGGTCAGCAAGAAGTGTCCACAACAGAGTATAGGTGCATGTGAACAGGCTGCCATAGTGTGTCTTAGAACATCTCTGGTAGTTTCTTCCTCCCTGTATCTCCAGAGGACCCCCTAGCTCACTGATGCAGAAAAATTTCTCGTGTCAAATGAAGCGTATATCAGCTTGTTCTTGGTGTAAAGTGTATGGCAAAGCTAAGTAGACCAACCATTTTGGTGCACCACTGCTTTAGTTTAGGTTCTATTTTCAGTATTTTCTCTCTCTTTTCACCCCCCCCATTGTTAGCAGTAGTAGTCAAAAACCTTAGAGATGCATCAAAGGGAGCTAGCCCTTATCTAGAGATTCTCCCCTTAGTTTTGCCAAACCCACAGCAAGAGGGGAGTCTCCATTGTGCCGCGTGGAAGAGAGAAGCTCAGCCTTCTTTCAAGGGTGCAATCCACAGCGTCAACAGGTATTAACCAACATAAGCAACACAAAGACTACACACCAGGACTCTAAGATACCTGCCGTATTATGGGCTTATCACACAACATACAAACGACTCACAAAGTATTGTCCCTTTCAATTAGTGTAGCGTACAAATGACTCACAAAGTATTGTCCATTTCAATTAGTGTGTGGTTTGGAAGCTGCGGAACCTATGGAGTTTATTTTGCGAAGTTTGTTATTAATAGTAAAGCTTACACTGAATAAAAGTGACTCATTGAAGGAGAGGCTAATAGATTTAGAAATTTTGGATAAAAGAATATTTTTTATGGCATTTAACCAAACACAAGAAAATTGAGTTCCAGATAGGAAGTAAGGTTTTGTTATATGATAGAAAGTACAAAAAGCCAAGAATACTAAAAATTAGATGGCTAGGTCCTTATATAGTGGAGGAATGCAATTAGGGGCTATTAAGCTCAATACTTTATCTAGAGTACCTTGAAAAGGTTATGTTAAGGGGCTAGGCTAAAAAACTATATTTCAGAATAAAAGATAAGATAGAATATAAACAAGAGATTGAAAAAAAAATGCATGGGAAGAAAAACCAATATTAAGAAAAAATGAGAGACAAGAATTTTAAAAAAAAATAAGTCAAAACAATTTTAAAAAATCATATAAAAGGGGAAAATAAGAAAAAATATATAAACAAAATAGAGTTCAACAGAAAAAAATATATAAAAAGAACATAGGGAAAAAAAACACCACTAACACTCACAAATTTAAAATGGCAACTTAGTGAAGAGGGGAGGTGAAAAGCAACAAATGATGCTTCCCCTAGGAAAGTGAAGTCTACATTTTTTCCAGCACAAATTCAAATTGCGGCTTATTTAAAACAATGAATGGACAACTAAGACAAACAAATGGGTGGTTGGTGAGAGATCAATCTTCAAATAGATCAAGATGACGTAAGAAAGAAAGAGGGGAGAACGGCGCGAAGGCCAAGGAAAGAAGATAAGAGAAACAAGTGAAAAGTAAAAGACAAAAAACAAAGAAACCAAAGAGAAGATAAAAGTAGGTAGGAACGAGTTTTAAGTATTAAATAAAGACAAAAATAGTTGTCATCGGGACATAAAATGATAAAAAGCAAAAGTCTATAGATAGAAAGGAGATATTACAATAAAAACATGTCATTTTGAAAGCAACAAAGTTTTGCTGAAACGAGAAAGAGGATTATAAGCTGAGAATTTGGAGGAAGACAAACGAAAGTAGGGGGCATTGATACATGGAGCTTCCACAAGTCATCCCAACCATCATGTCATTTTTAAAGCAACAAAGTTTTGCTGAAAAGAGAAAGAGTATTATAAGTTGAGAATTTGGAGGAAGACAAACGAAATTAGGGGGCCATGATACATGGATCTTCCACAAGTCATCCCAACCAAGCAAATCAAGAAGCCCAAACTTCATAAGCATTCAATGAAATCATAACAGCTGGATCCGCAAGGAGCATTTTCACTCGTTCTAGCCTTGGTGTCCCGCTATCAAGATACACAAAAGTGCATCCATTTAAACCCTGTGAAGACCAATCATACCCTAATGGAGCTAGAGAGGCTAAAGATGGTGCAATAAAGCCCTCAAACACAAGTTTTGGAGTATCAAGAAAAATACAAAGTTCTAAAGAAGATGAAATTGGATGTCTGTAGTCAGTTCCCATATTTATCTTGGTCGACTAAAACAATCACAATTTTGTTGAGTCGCACGCACATGGACACGATATATTCAAATCAACCTTATCACATTACAACAACAATGATACAAGAGATAGCAAGACTTGTGAACTAGGGGTGTGACTACCACAAATATGATAAGTCCATCACCACAAAAACGGTCGCAGCACTGACCAAAACACATTTCAGCTAGAGAGAAGGTTCCATCCAACATATTACTAATTGTAGGGTTTGGTACGCAACGAAGGCTATCACATGGAAAGTCTATTACACAAATAGAGAGGATTCCACTATGGCAAAAAACAATCAAATAGAATGGGACATGGTGACAACTCAAATGCAATATGATCTCTACACCACACTACTGGAGCAGTTCCTTGAAAACCTTGAAAAAACATCTAGATGCAAAACGAGGGGATAATGTAGCAGACATTTTGGCATAGGAAAGGTACATAAAGAATATGGTAGTTGGGAAGTTTAGAATCTACACCCAAATAGTAAACAAATACAAAGATGAAATGCAGTTTGCAGTGGATCTTGACAACATATATATTGAACCATTCATACCAAAAGCCAACCCTATCCCCCTACCCAAAAAAATATTGTATGAACAAATAGAGGTAATCATCCTTGCTATTAGGACAATGCATATCAATCCCAAGATGGTGCAACCATCAAATAAAGATGTGTATGAACCACAACCACCAAGGCCAACAATACAAATAGGATTAGGGCAAGAGCAAGGCAAGTGCAGATGCCCCACCGCTTACTAGAGTAACAAGTGAAACAATACCCATTAGGTAGATCTGGCCACTTCTTCACTTATGGGAGATGAAGAAAAACAACAGGGGATAGAGACACTGCAAAGATCTATATGCCACCAAACAATTAGTCCAACCACCATGACAGCTCAAAAAACTTCTACTAAGGACACCGCCGCTTTCACAATATGAGACTCAGTCACAAGTAGGATACTCCAACCAAAGGAGATGGCAATAAAAGGAACACTACCATATTCCCTGAAGACAAGGAAAACAATAGAAGAGGGGGTACACACCTCAAGGGTAGCAAGGAATATTAAAACATGAGAAGACCCTAAGGTGTCCACTACTTCCTCCACAGTCGCAATAGAAGAAACTCTACTACAAATGATCGGCGACTAAAGAACAAGGAGTCATTCACATAAGTGAAGAAGGGGAAGAAAAAGATAAAAGCAAACTTACCACAACTGCATGAAAGGGCAAGAAGGAAGGAGGAGAGGCATTGGTGAAATACTCAGACAATTTTTTTTAAAGATGACTCTATAAAAGACCAAGATAAGAATGGCGATAAAGAATATAGTGTGGGAGAAGAAGAGGAGAATGTGGGCTAGTTTCTCCAAATGCTGCAACACTCTTGCAAGAGTGTCGTAACAAAGATGGGGTAGCAAAAGTACACAAAATGTATGGAGAAGAAAATGGTGAAGAAATTGATAGAATACATGAAGATAAGCCGCTTCACACTTGATGACATAATGAATGTATTACCGCCCCTACTCCAGGATGCCATCATCGACACCAAAGAGAAAAGGAAGGAAGCAAAACAAATGTCAAAATCTTACCAAAGTTCAACCCTACAAAAGTTGGCATTAGAAAAACAAATGTCACCAAAAGACAAGGAACAATTGAGAAAACAACAAAAAGAGTTGAGGTCAAAACAAAGAACAAAATTGCTGGCACAAACATTAGGGAAAAAAAAGAAATTGGCTGCATTGAAAGAAATGGAGGTGGAAGTGGCAGAACAAAGCGAAGAATTGGATAAAGAAGTAAAAGTAGAAAAGGCAAAAATATAGAAAGAAAATGAGCTGAAAACTCACTTAGCATAGCAGACTTTGGTGAAGGAGAAAGTGGAGAAGGAAGCAAGGGCAGAAGAAGAGAAAAAAGAAAAAGAACAAAAAGAGGAGACGAAACAACAAGAAGAAAGAAAAAGGAAGGAGGAATTAGAAAAAAAAAGGAGGAAGAAATGAAAAAACATAAAGAGGAGGAAGAAATGAAAAAACGAGGAAGAAAAGAGAGAAAAAGAAAAATAAGGAAGAAGAGAATTAGAAGAAAAAAGACGAAGAGAAAAAGAAAATAGATGAAGAAGAAAAAAGACAAAAAGAAGAAGAGAGAGAGGCAGGATGAGCTAAAAAGAAAAGTAGAAGAAGACAAAGTGGCTGAGATAGAACACCTCAAGAAACTCCAGAAGGTTTAACTAAAGAAGACACTAAAGAGGATAGAAAGGGGTATATACCTTCTACGGTAACAAAACAGGGAGAAACAGAGGAAGGAAGCACTTCCGCAACTCATGTAGGAGAAGAGGAGACAAGTTCAGGACCACAGGGCTCCACAAATTCACTTGGGGCAGTGGAGGCTTTTTCCTCTGCAACATAGTAGGATTTGCACTTTCAGATCAAGTCCACCCTAGCCTATTAGAGATAACAAATCTCAAGCATAGAGGTATCGCCCAGCAAACTACAACCTACACTAGAGGGGAAAATAGCAATTGCATTGACAAAACTCACCCCAAGCAAAAGGAGAAATACAGAGATATCCTGCATGAAAGTGCTAGAATAGGCTAGATGACTAGATGTGTCCAAGTGGAGGAGGGAATAAGAAAAGTATTGAAGGCACTCACTACCCCAAGACCTCAATATGATGCCGAAGGTACTCTTACGTTAGAAAACCAATTGGAGGATACTTTGGAGAACTTCATCAAGGATACAAACTCCTCCGAGGAAGCTAGAGAGCAGCTTAGGAATGAGGCTAATGAGGTACATGAAGCATTGGTACTAATGCCACTATTGATAGATGATAACACAAAAAGGGAAGAGTATAAATTGGAGGTTGGGAAACTTCGGAAAGCAACTTGAGATGCATCCACATTTTTTGCAATACTCCATTCGCCGGTCGCCAGTAACCAAATTAAAGAAGAAAGAGCTAGATGACTTGGAGAATCAACCTAGGAATGCTTCTGCCTAGTATGATGTGACTAAAAAATCCCTCACGAGATGAACTGAAGAGGTTGTTAGAGTTGAGAGATCAATACAAGTCTAAGCAAATGGAAAGAGCGGCCACCACTGATGAGATGGATAATTATGGCAATCTGGTAAGCTGTGAAATGGAGAAAATGGAGACCAAGATAGTAAAGCATGAAACTTTCTTGAAGACAATAAAAACTCAACCATTTCTGCAAATGTTGTAGGGGTTGCCAAAGAGAATGCGTCTCTTGAGCATAAATTGGAGATGGTGAAATTATTGCTACTCAATTGGGAAGTATTCCATAAGACCTTGGCCAAAAAGTATGAGAACATCCTACCAAAATAATAAGCACCCACCAAGCTATATAACTTTTGAAGGAAGGTAACATTGTTTTATAAATCCAGTTGGATGAGTTACACTGGTACTATGGTATTTCATGTGGGGGTACTGTGGTATTTCAAACCATACATCTACGTTATGGTTATTGATCATGTTAAACTTCCTTGGGAGATTTTAAAATTTCTTGAGAGTATTAGGGGATATATGGTAAAAAAGTTTTGTATTAATCTTGCAAGGATTCTTCAAAAATGTCTAGAGGATGAGACAATATTATAAAAGCCAGGTAAATGTTGGCAAGATTCTTCAATAGAATAATAAGGGTATAAAGGTTCATCATAAAGGCTCCATTCATTTTGTGACAGCAAAGACTTGCCATATTGACAAAACAAAGGATTCTACCTTTTTGGGCTATGTGTCATCGTACGGTACTTATTCGTAACTCAAGAAGGACTGCATGAAGAGGAGATGCCCTACATACATGTCCATTGGGTAAATAGAGGTATCAACTCGGTATTTATACCACCAGGTTGTACTATGAAGCTTAGAAGGATATAATTGTATAAACTGTGAATAAAGATATATGAGAATATCTAAGATTGTAAGTACTGAGGAGTATATAAGGTGGTATAAAGAGATATTTTAATAGAGAGAGTAGAAGTATAGAGATGAAGAGTATATACGACAATGTAATGGAGTTTATGATATATAAATAAAGAGATAGTTTAGGAAAAATCTGTGTTATATGTATGAATATTAGGCATAAAACATAGACCTTTAAAATTTCATAATTGCATAATCATGATAAGCAATATAACTAATTTCCACCAATATTAACCCTTGTGCAACACCAGCTCTAACCAAAGTCTCTCAAACCCATATAAAAATATACCAATTATCATATTTTATGTCAACAATCTGCATCATGGCACTCTTTTGTGCTTCAGCTATTGATGCAAGAGTATCTATTGAGCCTAGCGGCGAACAATTAGGATATGTTGCAAAAAACTTTTGTGCCTTGTCCACTTCCTTTCCCTCAAGCAACTCCGTGCAAGATGGTGTGCGGTAGGATGTCTAGGGGTGTCACTAGTTGGAACCCAAGACACGTCTAGAATGGACTATGCCCCATAGAGTTGTGCAAAGTTCTATTGTGAGCATGTTGAATGTAAACCAAATTATCATCCCGACTGCATGATGTGCAATGTTGTACACACACAACAAATCCACAAGTGCGTAGATGACAAATTTTATTTGTCCATCTATCTGAGGATGAAATGTTATGGTCCAATCCAATTGTATCCATCATATTCCACAAAGCTTTCCAAAAGTGACTAACAAACCACAGGGCATAGTCAAACACAATGGATGGTGGTAGTCCAAAATGAACCAAACATGGCTGAAAAACGAACACGTGATTTACTACGCATTAAGACTCTTATTGAAAGCAACCATGATGGCCGTCTTAGAAGATCTATCCACTACAACAAACACAAAGTCACTATGGTGCTTCTTCATAGGCAATCTAGTTGTAAAATCCATGTTGATAGATTCCAAAGCCCTGGATGGAACCGACAAAGGTATGTAAAGTCCCAGCTTCCTGTTCATGGTCTTGTGATGCAACAAGAAATGCAAGAATTGATATGGCACTCAATGTTTGTGTGCATGTGAGACCAATATAAGTGTTGTTGAAGCACTACCAATGTCTTGGGAATACCAAAGTGTCTTGTTTTCTTGGCATAGTGTCTCTCCCAAATAAGTCTTTGGCGAGGTGTGCCATTAGGAACACAAAGATTTCCAAGCTTGTTGAGAAGCTTGTCAGGCATGGAATTCATGAACCTATTCACCTTGCACAAGAGCGGTATAGGCTTCTACAAAGTTGCAATATGTTGAGTAGAGAGATACCCAATCAAATAAGTTGAGTTGAGTTAGTGCAGATATATGTTCAGAATGGATGATTATGTCCTTACCCAATATGTGATGTTGCCATTGTTTTAGTGCTTACATGATGGCATACAACTGTTTCTCATAGATGGAATACCATTGAATCATGTCATTGAATGTCTGAGTGATAGGCGATTGAATGTCCATGTTGTGTGAGTATTTCACTAATTGCATAGTTAGATGCATCAGTGTGGTACTCAAAGAGGTGGGTGGCAATGTTCGGCATTGCCAAAACAAGTGTTACACAGAGGCACTTCTTAGGCTCCTCGAAGGCATGCTATTGTGCAGGTGTCTAGTGCAATGCTACTTTGGTGCGCATGATCTAAATGAGCGATCAGGTTGTGCAAGAAACCAAGAACAAACTTGCAATTAAAATTTCCAAGTCCAAGAAAACTCCTCAACTCGATGAGATTTCATGGTGTTGGCCAATCTTGGATCACTATGACCTCCTCTAGATCTACATGGATAATTGCATGATCGACGATGTAGCCCAAATACTAAATCTTTGCAACACCAAATGTACACTTGGCTAGGCTGGTTTTCAAGTTGTGTTTGCGCAATGTGTCTAAGATGCATGAGATGTGATCCACATGCTCTTCCCAACAATTGTTGAAGATGGGGATGTCATCTAGGTAGATGATGAAAAGGAATTAGTGATGGGCCTACGTAGGCCATCGATCAAGCACATGAATGTTGTCGGCGCATTGGTCAATCCGAAAGGCATAACAAACCACTCGTACAATCTTTCTCATGTTTCGAATGTTCTCTTCCAAAAATCTTTAGGATGGATTGGTACTTGATGATAACTTGACATCAATTCAATCTTGGTGAAGTAGTGTGCACCTTAGAGATGGTCCAAGAGGTCATCAATGCATGGCACTGGGTACCAATTCTACTCTATTATCTTGTTGAGTATGCAATAATCGATGCACAAGTGCCATGTTCCATCTTTCTTTGGCATGAGGACTACCAAGTTTCCACAAGGAGAAGAGCTTGGCTTGATCTTGCCTTGATCAAGAAGCTCTAGGATTTGACACTGGACTTCATTATTCTCCCAAATGGATTTTCAATACAATAGACTATTCACAAGAGGGGATCTAGAAACCAAATCAATATTATGTCTTACCACGCAATATATTGGAAGACCCTTTGGCTCTTCAAAGATGTCTCCATATTGCTACAGAAACTTGTTGAGTTGATGTTGTGACAAAGATCTTGCAGCATGGGGCACTACTAATGTGTGCTTGCTCCGCCGCATAGGTACTTCTCGGCAAACCATGACTGGCATGAACTTTTATGTGTGCAAGATGAGCTTGAAGCATTGTTTGGCAAAGACCAAAGTGCATTTTGTATTGGAGGTGACTCCAAGACGTTGAATAAGTGATCTTTCGCACACATAATCCACTGTTGTGGCTTGGATTGATATGTAGCATCTTGAACATACAAGAACACAAGATCTAGTGGCACATTGTCACAAGTGACTGTTTCCTCCATGGGCTTGATTGCATAATTGAAAGTGCATTGCCGTTGGACTTGGATATCCTTCCCTTGTTGAAGCCATCCTAGAGAGTATGGTCAAGGATGTGCTTTAGTGGTGAGACTTAGGCATTAAACTACATCTTGCACAATGATGTTTTTCTCGCTTCCACTGTCGGTGATGAAGTGAAGTTGTTTCCCATTCACTAGACACTTTGTGTGGAAGTGGCATTCTTGTTACTTGAAGGAGTCTATGGAAGTGGTGTTAGTGTTCAAACAAGTCACATCTAGATCATTGTCTTCTACTTGCATAGGACCTATTGTATATTTCACAATCAAGGATTGTTGCATGCAACATTCAAAATCATTGTGTGAGCTGTGCGGTGTTGATGGCACTTGTCACCTTAGTTCTTTTTGCCTTTGTCTAGCACTGAAGACTTGGGAATCTTCTAGTGTTGCGCAATATTCTTAGGATTCTATACCTTGCATAGAATGTTTTGTATCTGTGTAGAAGGGTTAGATGGTGCAATGTGTGCAGGTTGACTCTTGCACACAACGCTATATGAAGATAACTTCTACTTCATCTTTTCCTTGTCTTCGATCTTGGCAACGTTACAATAAGCTTGCCCAAACTTTTCAGAAATCAAGAACTCCATCTTCCCATGAATATAAGGTGAGACTCTGTTGATTTACTTCATCACCTTATGTTGCTCCATTAAGTCCTTGCACAAAGGAGTAGTGTAGTCATGGAACTAATTAGTGTAGTCTTCAACCAACTGCTCCTTATGCTAGCACAACTACTAGAAATTGATATATTCATTGTCATAGTGCTTACAAGGATAATACTCACCCTTCATGGCACTAACAAATGACTTCCAAGTCTCAATGGGATCCAAGTCTTTCTCGCATTGTGCATTGAAGGTTTCCCATTAGTGGGATACTGAAATGGACACCTTCAACAACATGAAGGTGATATTCTTTTTGCCAGTGAAGCAATTGACTAAGAAGTAGGCCTATAGGTGTCAAATCCAATTATCCAATGTTGTGGCATTGATTTAACCCTCAAAAATTTGAATGTCAAGATTGACTTGAATTTTGAAAGGGCTTTGCTACTAGAACAACATATGTGTAGGCCACATAGGAGTGGCTTGTGGTCCAAGTTGCATCGTGAGTTCATGGAACTAGCCACAAAGTTCATTGTGCTGCTCCTCAAGGACATTTCAAATGAGTTTCTATATTCTAAGGATGCCTTAGTGAAAGGTTTATGAGCATCAACCATCTTGTTCTTGCAACAACGTTCTTCTAGGTACTCTGAAACAAAATCGAGTGGTAGACCCTTTTTTTTGTTGTGCTCGCATGTTTACAAGTATATGAGATTTCTTTTTTGATCCCAATGATCTGAACCATAGGGCCTAAGATGTCGGTGCAGTGGACAACCTTGTAGTATTGGCTAGTAATCTATGGGTTATAGAACATGCAAAGGAAAACTAATATAATAGAAAACCAAAACACATTCAAATGTGGAAGTATTTGCAGAATTGCAACTTCTAGTCAATGTAAAATAATAGGGAAAAGTACAAATGTGTAAATTGTTCAGCAAGATTGGGAATGCAAGTTCCCATGATTAGAAGAGGAAACACTTCCTATTGATTTGCTTGGATAGGAATGTGACTACAAAATTGTATGAAATGCTAGATACTCAAGCCATGCTAACAGCCTACTATTTGGATGTCTCTCTAATGTGTCTCTAGTCCCTCTAGATTCAAACAATTACAATATATATGCATCACTACAAGAAGGTGGTTACAATAGATGAAGGTTACAAAAGAGGATGGTTAGAAAAACATTTCATCTTTTGCCCAAGTGACAGTTGGACCTTTAGTAGATGTGGCAATTGAAATTTGATCGTGTGGTATGCCAATAGGGTATCTGACATGGTGTGCACGTGGAAGGTGCCACATAGAAAGCCGCACAACAAGCGTTGACACGTGGTTGTTGAGTTCTAGAGGTCATGTGCAAGGAAAGTCTACACATGGTGCATAGTGCAGAGAATTGCAAAGTTGCGCAAATGAGAAACGTGCATGCCTTCACTGTTGCGCACAAATCAGTCTTCCCCTTCATCATCCAATTCCCCTAGTCATCATGTTCCACCGAGGCTACATATCTTCTTGCCATTGAGGTTAATTTCTCCCAATGTTGAAATAACTCCTCCATAGATGTCTCTTTAATCTCCATGTTTCATCATTCCATAATGATTCACACAAACAGAGGAAGCTAGGGCAATCCACGACCTACAACAGCAGCTTGGACTATTGATGACTATGGGGGTAACAAAATCACAACTAATTACTACTTACCTAGCAAGACTCACAAATCAACAGAGTATCGCACTATTATTGACGTGTTATCTGATGCCATTGAGCTCAAACTGTCTTACATGCAACTATATTTCAATTTTCTTTATTAGTAGTCCCCCACCTCAACAAGATCTAGAGTGTCTAGAGTGCTAAGCTCTTCTGCCCCTCTCTTTGAGGTCTACAATTTGCTTTCCTATTTTGTTTTCTTTTAGATCTTCCATATCCCCTGATCTCATAATACCCGGGCGAGCTCTTTGGTTAATGAGAACCTGGATCACCTAGTCCCTAGATTTGACAACATTTTCAAGTACAGAAGTTCGATAAAGAGCTAGAGCCATAGTTACCAAATCTGGCCGGATCTAGACTTTTTGGCTGGCCCGAATAAGTTCGTCCAGGTCAGCCTTTTTTTTTTCAAATATTACTTTTTAAAGGTTTTCTATGGGAAAAAAGCCTAGCAACCATAAATATTATATAAAATTAACATTTTATATTACTTTATTCATGTTTTTCATTGTATTTGTCAATTTTGCATATTAATAAAACTATCCTCACATATATATATATATATATATATATATATATATGTGAGGATAGTTTTATTAATATGCAAAATTGACAAATACAATGAAAAACATGAATAAAGTAATATAAATATATATATATATATATATGTGTGTGTGTGAGGATAGTTTTATTAATATGCAAAATTGACAAATACAATGAAAAACATGAATAAAGTAATATAAAATGTTAATTTTATATAATATTTATGGTTGCTAGGCTTTTTTCCCATAGAAAACCTTTAAAAAGTAATATTTGAAAAAAAAAAGGCTGACCTGGACGAACTTATTCGATATATATATATATATATATATATATATATATATATATATATATATATATATATATACATACATATATGTATGTATCTATCTATCTATTCTAGATCAGATTTCTCCAAACTTTTTCAAGGATTCTGGATTTTTCGGATTTTTGTGCCCTCTTGAATGGATCCATTTTCCGAACTTGGTAACTATGGCTAGAGCACATCAGGGGCAGCAATCACTATATTCATTAGTTGGACTCACATTTAAGTAAAAGTATGATTCTCTACCCTGCTCTTTGTATGTCTTCTGTGTACTTTGCAACCTTGCTTCTTGAAGCAAACTGCTCGCACCTCGAGGGCAAATGCAATGCTTATTTTGATATGTTAAACCCATTGATGAATTTTGCTTTGTGATGAGAACCTTACTCAGTTATTCTCCCCTCTTCCAGTTGTTGACCTACCCCCTAAGAGGGTCATTAGTAGAAATCTGCGACATTTCCTAAGGGCATGTTGCACCTTTTTCGAAAATCAATGCAATCACTACTTGCAACCAGTCTTTGAATTTTGGGGCACAATTAATAGCTAGTTTCCTTGGATTTCACCTTTTAGGTAATTTTTTAGGATAATGATGCAGTGACATGCTTGTCCCCATCTTTTAGATCTCCTAATAGTCTTACCCTTGAAACTCTTCTAACCCACAAACAATCTTCATCTTTAAACTCTTACTCTCACTATCGATGAATCTACTAACCTCGTATTGCTTCCTATAACTACCTACATCAGAGTTATCAGATCTGCTAAAGCGATCATAGGGGACTTTGCCTTGCTCTTGCATGCCTCTTCACACTACTACATATTTTCAAAGACATTCAACTTGGCTCACCAGTGGAGTACAACTGAGAAGTCACATAAGTCATCTGCTGATATTGCAACATCTCCCTCCCACAATACTATCACACAACCCAAACTTCCTGAGAATTGCTTAATAGTCTTTGCACAAGCACTCTTATGGAGTAGACTTGAAAATGACTTACCTTAATAAAAAGATTATTTATATTGCATATTGCTATCTTTGAAATTGTAAGCTTGTTTTCTTTATATTGCATATTGCTATCTTTGAAAATTGAAGGCTTGGGTTCTGTTGTCAAACTGGAGTGGGACCTTGAATCAAAGACGTGCTGAAATGGCTAATCCTCTCTCTAGTTGAAACAATGGGATCTTCTCATGAAGGTGGGTGCCTCAATGGTGAGAAGAACCTCCAAAGAACGTTGGTTCTTGTAAGATGTATCAATGAGAATCTCAACTTCTATGCTACAAACTACCTGGGGAAAAGGGAAGAAAAAACTTGCAAGGAAATCCCAGCTAAAACAGTGATACACCTAATTTGCTTGATCCACTCAAATCAAGCTTCTAAGAACACTGATTCAGAGAATGAAGGGGTAGAACTTCCACTCCAATTGATCAATACACAAGTATTTCACGAAAAAGTTTAATCTAATGATCTAAGTTTGAGAGAAACGTTGAAATAGGTCTAATGAAAGGCACTAAACAGCCACTAATATCCACTGTAAACTCAGCAAAAGACATTCAAACACAGAACGTGACTTGCATAAATGACCAGCTAGTAACTAGGTATGAATCCAAATTTGACAAGGAAGAAAGAAAATTTATCACTTAGGCAAATCTATAACAAAAGTAGACCATACCAGTGGCTGAAAATTGAAAAAACACAATCCTCCTCTTATTGATTCTGAAAAAGGTTACAGCACAATCTTTGTAATAAATTTTCTTACCAAAAGAAGGATAATTTTTTACAAGGCAGAGAAGCCATAAATATAGAAAATTACGAAAAGTCAAGAGATTGGCATTGGAAAATAGAGAGGGAGTAAACTCAATCCAACTCAGCCTTTACAAAAATCTATTTTTGTCTTGCATGAAAATTCCTTGTGTTGAAATGGACGGTGGGCTCAAACGTTTGACTTTGCTTATGCATGCTCCGCTGAGCCATGTCTAAAATTAGAGACTAGCTCTTTGGCGTTTGAAAGTGGATGACTAAGCGTTTGAAAGTCAAACCTCTCTTTGCATGGAAATCCACGCCCATCTCTAAATTCGGCTTCTTCATCTTGAGTTGTTTGACGCTGAGCTAGACGTTTGGGGACAAGAGCTAGAACGTTTGGAGGGCTGAGCTGGACGACCAGTCAGATTAGCCATCCGCCAAAATAGCCCTTGTTCGCATGTATTTTCTCCTATTTTGGTCTACCTGTTCATGTCTATTTTTGACAAAATTCTATTTTCTGACCCTTTTCGTCGACTTTACCTTGGTCTTTTTATTTCTTGCGGACTTTATGATCTGTGGAATTTATCTCCTTGGTCTTATCTTCTTCAGATCTTTCATTTCCTACCCAAGCCCAATTATTCCTTCGAAATTCTGTCTCATGTTGACCTTTTTTCCTGTTGACTTCTCTTTGGTTTATTATTTTCCTTTCAGCGTTCTTGTTTGCATTTTTCCTGAAGGAATCCTTCGGATAAAAAGTCCGAAAGAATTCCTTCAGACTTTTTGTCCAAAGAATTCCTTCTCTATTTTCTTTATATTTCCTCAGGTTTTTTTTTTTGGTTATAGGCACCAGGGCTTTTTGGAGGGCACCTCTGAAGTCTTCCCGAAGGGCAAGTGCCCTTCGGGACTTGTCCTTTTGCCTCCTTTCGAAGGGCAGGTACCCTTCGAATTTTTTGCCTTGATCCTTTTTTGCCAAGTGAATCTCCTACGGCTCTTCTTAATGAACCTTCCCGAAAGGTACATACCCTTTGGAACTTTTGCAATTGTCCTCTCCGCAGGGCAAGTGCCCTTTGACACCCTGCAAAGTGTCCCCTCAGGCAAAATGCCAATAACTTTCTCGAAGGGTATGTACCCTTCAGGACTTCTAATAATAGTCATTTTCCTTCGTGGACCTAGCCCTTTGGTTAAGTCACTTGTCGTATCCCCGAAGGGCAAGAACCCTTTAGGATTCTTGTAAAGGTCCCTTTGCTGCCTATTTCCTTCGAACAAAAAAAGAAACTTTGATGGTATACCCCAGGAAAGTTGGAGCCCTTCGGAAAAATTGTGCCCAAATTCTTTCTGTGGATTCCTATCAACTGATTTCCTTCAAACAAAAAGTCCGAAGGAAATAAACTTTGTAATATCCACAGTCATTTTTTTTAGGCTTTTACACAATCCTCTAAGAGCTATTTATTTCGGACAAGAAGTCCAAAGAAATACTCTTTCTCTTACAACCCTGAAAAAAAAAACTTTGCTTAGACAAAAATAAATGAACTTACAGCTTGTATGTCTTGGATTTTGGTTGTACGTGATGCTTAGAAGAGGAGAAAAACTCTTTCAAACTGCTGTAGATAACGTTTTTAGGAGAAAACCCTCTTAAAACCGCTGCATGTGTCCTCCTTTTGAACAAACTGTATGCTCTATATGATGGTTGTAGGAGTCCATCAGAATTTACATGGCCGTAGAAGACCTTTTCGTCATCATTTGCATGACTGTATTTGTACATTGCATTCGCTGTAATCAAGAAAGCTTCTTGGAAACCTCTGAATGACTTAACTTCACCTTGCTGTAGATGGCCACTTGGGTTGCTGTAAATGCACATTTAAGGACCCCAAAACTGATTCATAAGACAAATTTGGCACCATAACAAAGTTTCGAATAGTAGGGGTGACAATTTGCCTTGTAGGGGCAAAATTGTCAATATTTTTGACGACTCAATTGAGAAGCATGCCTGTTATGCTAAAGAACTTAGACCATATAGATGCTATTCGAACTCCCAAATGGTAAACCTGATTTCTGACTAAATATCTCCTCTTGACCATCACTGAAGTAACCTTCCTCTTTCAAAATAAGAAGGAAAACACACGAAAGTAGAAAAACTAAGAAAAAAATGTGCAAACAAGCACTTATTGGAACAAAACAGAACAGAAAAACTGTGCTTGAATAACACTTGGAGGAAAGCAAAAACAAACTAACTATGTACATAGAGCTTTGTTTTTCAATAGCAATGTTTCAGATGTATCCCATTGACTGGGACTGGAAGCTCTTGGCCATCCATCTTTGCAAGTTGGAAGGCATTGTGGGATTTGCAGTTGGAGATTGTGTATGGGCCAATCCAAAGGGAATCAAATTTTGTGTGCCTTCCTGGTTTGGCTCGATCCTCATCCCACTTGAGGACCAAATCTCCTTCTTTGAAGCTTCGTGAAAAGGCTCCTTTGTCAAAGGTTCTTTTTACCTGTGCTTGATGAACCTCCATGGCTAGCATGGACTGATTTCTTATCTCTTCCAGCTCCATAAGCTCTACATACCTAATTTCCATAGGCTCATTCTCTAACAACTCAAGTTGATGCATTAGTTTTAACGCTGAAAACTCAAGAGAAATACGTAACCTTGCTTCCTTAAAATATATTATAGCTTGTATGGAGAGTTGGCTATTGACCTCTTGTAGATGATCCTATCAACCCATAGAGCTGACTTCAACTTGAGATGCCATGACCTCTGAATGTCTTCAATAGTCCTTCGTATGATCCTTAAGAGGTTCTTGTTTGTAAATTCAGCAAGGCCATTTCCTTGTGGATAATAGTTCGATGAAGTGTTGAGATAAATTTCGTGTTGGACAGCCCATTGGCTGATCCTAGATCCCATAAAAGCCATTGCGTTGTCAGAAATAATGGTTGAAGGAACTCCAAATCTAGTAAGCAAACCTTCATAGAAATCAAAAACATTGGTTTCGTTTGCTTCTTTCAATGCTATTGCCTCTGTCCAACGTGTGAAGTAATCCGTAAATGTTAGAAACCATTTGTGCCTTGAACTTGAAAGATGATTTATGAGACCAATAAAGTCCAATCCCCACTGGACAAAAGGCTAATCCAATGCAATTCGCTGAAGATGCAACGCTGCAAGCTTGACTTTTCTTACAAACATAGCACATTGTTGGCACTTTCTAACCAATGTATGGCAATCGCCAAATATAGTAGGCCAATAATACCCACCTCTCATGATTTTAAGTGTTGTAGTTCTTGCGGAAACGTGTCCTCCACCATGTCCATCATGGAATTTTTCAAATAATCTTTGAATTTGATTTGGTTCTACACACCTTAGTAGCATTCCATTAATATCTTTTTTGAACAAAACCCCATCAACAAGCAAGAACGAAATTGATTGCAATCTAAAATACCTTTTTTTTTAAGCACTTAGGTGAGAAGGGTAAATACCATTTTATAGATAGCTTATCAAATCATGAAACCAGTTGGAAGGTGAGGTGTGAACAGTAGCAATCTCTTCATCATTTGACACTAAAACAGTTTCACTAGCTTCTTGCAAGTTCTGAGCTAGATGCTCACAAAGTCCTTTGCCTCTAACCAGCTTTGTAGCCTTATCTCTACATCATATTTCATTACTTTGGTTATCCAACCAGCTCGCTTCTCATTTGTCTTTGTTCAAAAGAAACTCTTTGATGCTTGGATGAGCAACCATTAGATGTATCTTATTATTAGACAAGTGCCTAAATTTCTTCAAAGATCTTATAACTGAAAGGACATGTTTTTCAACAAAAGAATATCTTGTTTCGTACTCTTCCAAGCCTTGGTTGTAGAAAGCTATTCGCTGCACTAAATTTTCATGATTTTGTTGAATAAGATTGCCTAAAATGGTGTCCATGTTAGCACAAGTGTACAAGATAAAATCTTTCGTAAAATCTGGATTTAAAAGCGTAGGAGCACTTGTTATGGCTTTCTTAACATCTTCAAACCCTTTTACTCCCTCCTTGGCCCAGCTAAAGTTTTGATTTTTTTTTAGCATGGTTGTAAGTGGTTTAGCTACAGTAGCAAAATCTGAATTGTATCTCCTTATAAAGTTGATTTTTCCAAATAAACTTTGCAAAGCCTTTTTGTGTTTAGGCAAGGAGAGTGCAAGAATGGATTGAATCCTTTCAAAATCTATATTTAAACCATGATTTGAAACATGTCCAAGAAGCTTACCTTCATGAACTGAAAATACACACTTTTTGGAATTTAGAGATATCCCAAATTGCCTACACCTTTCAAAAACTTGCTTGAAATGAACCATGTGATCTGCATTCTTTGAAAACACTGTTATATCATCCAAATAAACAAGCACAAACCTATTAAGAAGGTCTTAGAAGGTCATATCCATGGCTCTCTGAAAGGTTGCTCCCACATTAGACAAACCGAATGGCATCTTTATGTATGCAAATGTCTCCCACTTAGTTGTGAAGGTTGTCTTGAATTGGTCCTCCTCTTTGATCAAAATCTTATTATGGCCACTATATCCATCCAACAAAGAAAACCTCTCTAAACCTACAAGCTGTAAAATTTGTTCCATTGATGACAATGGATAGTGATACTTAAGTGAAGACCTGTTTAAATCACAAAAATCAACACAAACGAATCTCACCATTCTTCTTTCGTACCAGAACTAAGTTCGCCACCCAAGTTGAGTGCTTGATTGAAAATATAATAGCTAATTCTATGAGCTTGTGAAGCTCAGCTCTCATCAAAAGCTCAAGCTTTGAATTGATTGACATTTGTCTTTGTCTCACCAGTTTAATTTCATCCTCTAACTCAATGGTGTGTTGAGCCAAACTTAGATCAAAATCTTTGAGATCACTAAACTGCCATGCAAATATATTAGCAAAACTTGTGCATATATCAATGAAAGCTTTCTTTTGTGAAATAGTGTATACCTTGCCCAATTTCAAAATGTTAACAACTGCAATCTCTACATTGGCATAGTGCTCTTCCTTTGTTGACAAGGATGATTTCTCTTCCTTAGCTCATCATCTCCATTAAAAATATTTTCAAGAGTGACCAATCCCATGGGTAGCCTATTCATTTTCAGTTGTACAATCTGATCACCATACTGCTATAAATTTTTTGACTGATTATTTGAAAAAAACTCAACTTCTTCCTGCAAAAATCTCATCATTTGATTGTCATTTTAAAACACCTACCAATTCTCATGGTTATTCAGAACAGAAGGCCTTACAACTACCTTTATATGTGACTGAAAATTGTCACTTTTTACATCAACTGAAATGTTAAATTGTGCCGCAAAAACAACCAACCTATCAGCATGTTTATTCCTATCTCTTGGTATTCCCTGAATATTAAAAGCCTGAAAATCTTCAAGTAAATCCCAAACTCTGTGTTTGTAAGATTTAAGCAACAAATTCTTGCATACATTCAAACCTCTTACTTGGTGGACTACAAGTTCACTATCTCCAAACACTTGCAAACAATTGACTTTCATCTTCCTAACCCACTGCAAACTGTGAACTAGTGCTTCATATTCAGCAATATTGTTTGTACAACCAAACTGAAATTTAATAGATGAGAAATACCTTTGTTTTGTAGGAGAAATTAGCATCATTCCAGCTCTGATTTTATGCTTGTTTCTTGATCCATCAAAGTACAATTGCCACAAACTTTCAATAGATTCATCTTCTTTGACCATGGCTGGAATTGGTGCATCGTTTTTATGAAGACAACAGACCAAGACCTTCCTCTTCAATCAATTTGTAGGGATCATGCTCATGCAAGGTAGAAGCCCACCCATCAAGAAACAAATCTGAAACTCCATCCAAAGGTGAGTCCTTTTCTACATCACTAGTTTGTCATATTTCATCTGAGATGATATAGTTAGTATTCACAACACTAGACATATATGGCTCCATATGAAAACATGCAATAGGCTCTGAATGAATTGTTATCTTTGTACCATACTTGGTTCTGAATAACAAATAGATCCAATCAGTTGATAAATATCCCCCAATCTTTGAGGCGAAGTCCCTTGAATGGCACATAGCAAAATAAGGAGGCAAGTTCACCACTACAACACCCTGTTGAATAGTAACGTTAGGATAAGCATGTAATGTCAATTTCAAATCTTTGATAATGCCTACCGTCTTTGCTAGTGAACCATCCCACTGCAATATCCCTTTAGTATTTGGCTCATAAACAAGGTCAAGCTTGTCTTTGGACATTACTGTACTGCTAGCTCCACTATCCACCATACAATTATGAACCAAAGTATCACCCACTATCAAAGAAAGATAAAAAGAAGTTTTCTTTAATTTTACCTCAGTTTTGTCCATCTTTGACATCTTCTCCCCTTGTTGTACCTGTTGCTTAGTTGGTTGATCCGAATTTGTCAAGACAACACCTTTTTTCTCAACTGGTTTTGGAGACAATTCAAGAGCTGAAAATTCTTGAATGAGATCATTCTTTTGCCCTGGAATTAAAAGATAATCCCACATGCTCATGTTGATGTTAGACTTCTTCATTTGATCTACAATATTGAACTGAGATGCAATAACTTTTGATTGCACTTTCTGAGGCACTTGTTGCTCACGAATTAAAGGTATTTGTTGCACTTTACTAACCTCTATATTCTGATTTTTTTGCGTTATGAGGGCAACAAGCTGGTTTTTTGTACTTTTAACCACAATATTAGGAGTACTTGAAGTATTTGTTACCGCTTGGGCTTCATCAACAACTCTTTTTTTAGTTCTTTGATAGGTTATAGTTGCAACTTGACCACTTGAATCATTAGTTTTAACATCCTAAATAAAAGCAACATGATCATCTATCTGTCAATTTACATTAATAGCATCAGACTGCCCTTGAATTTGATGAGTCTCTCCTTATAATGTCAAACATGTATCTTGATATTGACCTTCTTGAAAAGAGAACTCTTCTTGTGTCATTTATGGCATGGTGATGTTCTGTGATACTTGTTGACCATTTTTGGTCCTGCAAGCCAAAATCGGTTGCCTTCTTCCACTACTGTTCTGAGCCATCAGTTGTAAATTTGGTTTGCACAAGTCTTTCAGCAGAAGATGAACCAATTCAAAGAATGCAAAGTTTTCAAAACACAAGGAAAGAGACCGAAAATGTTCAAGACACTTTTCTTTAAGGTTGGAAAAGGTGGTTCAACGTCGGGGTTCAACGACATGATCTTTCCAAGAGCTTTGAACTTTGAACTTTGAACTTAACAATGTTGAACCATTGAACCGTTGAACCATTGAACCGTTGAACCATTTGGTTCAAGCGATTCAGGTTCAATCAGAAGGTTCAAAAGAGTTTTTCGAAGCCCGAAGGACAGGGACCGTTGCAGAGGGCAGTCAGGCACAAACTGGACCATTCTTGCAAGCTGCGAAGGGCAGTTCCGAACTTGTTGACGCTGTGGATTGCACCCTTGACAGGAGGCTGAGCTCCTGTCTTCCACACGGCACAATGGAAACTCCTCTCTTCCCTATGGGTCTGGCAAAATTGAGAGGAAAGTCTCTAGATAAGGGCTAGCTCCCTTTGATACATCTCTGAGTTATTCCAGTAATATTGCTAATATATATATATATATATATATAATGGGGGGTTGAAAAGACAGAAGGATTACTAAAAACAGAACCTAAACTAAAGCAGTGATACACCAAAATGGTTGATCTACTTAGCTTGAGCCTACACTTTCCACCAAGAACAAGCTGGCATACACTTCATTTGATATGAGAAACTCTTCTACATCAGTGAGCTAGGGGTCCTCTGGAGATACAGAGGAAGAACTACCAGAGGTGTTATAAGACACACTATGACAGTCTGTTCACATACGCTTATATTATGCAGTAGACACTTCTGGCAGACCTGCAAAAGAACTTCACAATACACTAGACATGCTGGAATCATTCTGTGAAAGCATAAAATAAAAATGACTTAACACAAAACAAAGCCATAAACATATGCAAAAGTGTAAGCTCAAATGGAGGTAAAAATGCTATGTCTTGATTCAAGGTAAAATCCGGCAGAGCTCCGCCTTACAAGCCAAGAGATATATTTTCTCAAATGAGAGTTACAATATATATAGAGAAAGAGGAAGCAAAGGCACCCCTTTTTGGAAGACTTTGGCGCCCTTTTACAAGTGGCCCATGTGCGTTGAGGGCATTGAGAAGAGGAAGCCACAGAAAGAGAATGTTGTGTCGGCTCCAATTTTGACTTTAGGCATTTAAAATATATTAAATGTCATGTGTGAAAGCATGGGCCATGCCGTTTGTCTGCAAACAAGACCCCTTCTTTAAGACATTCACGCGGTTGTCTGCTCATCAATGCAAAGTGGAGAAAAAATAGGCCACGCCTTCACTGCCCGTGCTCCTTGATGGCCACTTAGCGGAGACTATTTCAACCGCTAGAATGACTCCTTGTGCCGACACCTCCATTTTGCCACCTGGGTTGTTTTGTCCATATCTTGTTATTTTGTCTCTTCCTGGCTTTGTCTTTTCCTGGAATTTTAGCTCTCGGAGCTATCTTATCGGCCCTTGTTGGCTCCTTGGGCACTTTTATCAGCAGGTCACTGAGTTCGTTCTTGACTTTTGTCTTTTGTCATCTCTTTTGTCTTTTCCTGGCCTTTTGGTCTGGCTTTTGTCTTTGAAACCTCCCGAAGGGAAGGTGTCCCTTCAGGCCTTGAGAAAGGTCCCTTTTGCGGTCGCCGAGAGTCCCCCACAAGGGCGCTTGCCCTTCGAGGTCCTTTGGGCTTCTTGGTCCTCAAATCCTTCGGACAAAATGCCCGAAGGAATTCCTTCGGACATTTTGTCCTAAGGAAATCTTCATGTTTTTTCGCTTGTTTTTGTCGGCTTTCCCTTCAGTTCGACTTCCCCTTCGGGCGAATTCCTTCGAACAAAAGTCCGAAGGAATTCCTTCGGACTTTTTGTCCGAAGGATTTGCTTTGTCTTTTGCCGCGGGATTTTCATCCGAAAGGATTTTTTTATACATAATGTTCGAAGGAATTCCTTCGGACATTTTGTCCGAAGAAATTCAGCTTTTGTTTTTTTTTTTTAATCTTTGCCTTACAAAAATTTCCTTGGTCTTTCTTCCGAAAGGCAAGTCCCTTTTGGGCCTTTTGACCAGCTGCCCTCCGCAAGCGCTGTTCAAACCCAAAGTTACCCTTCGGAGCTTTGTAATGGTCCACTTTGCTCATCACCTGCCCTCCGTAAGGGCTGTTTGGTCTCCAAAATTGCCTTTCGAAAAAGTTGCAAAGGCCCTTTTTGTTGCCTGAGTGCCCCTCGCAAGGGCTGCTACCCTTCGGGCTTTTGAAAATGATCCTTTGGCCCTTTCTATCTTTCTGAAAAAACCTCCGACGAATACCTTCAGACGAAGGAATTCATTCCTTGAATTCCCTTGGATTTCTTTTGCCTTAGTCTTTTTTCTGAAGGAAAACTCTGACCCTTTCAAGCGTTTTCTGCCCTCTGGACTTGGTCTATTTTGCCAATAAAAGTCCTCCGAAACAATTTATTTGCTCTGTCAGACACGAGAACACATCATGGAGCTCCTTAGATGTTTGAGACACGGAACTTACACTCAACTTTGGGAACTCTCATGAAGCTAGCACCTTTTGCAAAATCCTATATAATCGCTCCTTCCAACCTTTCATGTTCTTGCAAATGCTTGAAGTTAACCCTTTTTGCATGCCAAGAGAAAAAATGAGTTGCAGAAGTATACTTCTGCATTATCCTTCATGTCTAAGCGTGGAAATGGAAGAAAAAAAAAAAGAGACCAAAAAGGGAGACCGATTTTGGTCTACAAGACCAAAAATGGTCAACTGGTCCCAAAGGTGCCCTTGCGGAGGGCAGTTTCGAACCCAAAGGTGCCCTTGCGGAGGGCAAAAAACAGGGAAAGTGAACAAGGCAAAAAATTCTTTCAGACTTTCTATTTGAATGAATTTCATAAGGAAAAGAACGAAGGTTGAATTTCTTCGAGCGAAATGCCCGAAGGATTTCCTTCGGACATTTTGTCCGAAGAAATTCACAAGGAATGAACCCAAAAGAAAGCCCGCCGAAGGAAAGCAAGCGGCAAAACACAAAGTAACATTTCCTTCGGACAAAATGTCCAAAGGAATTCCTTTGGACATTTTGTCTGGAGGAATCGAGAAGCCGACGCAGCCCGAAGGACCTCGAAGGGCAAGTGCCTTTGCGGGAGACTCTCGGCTGTCAAAAGGACCTTCCCCAAGCCCCGAAGGGACACCTCTTCGAGAGAATTCAAAGACTAAGCCCAGTCAAAGGAACACTTCGAAAAGAAAGCCGAGAGCTAAGAAAGCCCAAGGAAAGTGAAGCCAAAGGAATTGCCAAAAGGGTGACGGGCTCGAAGACGTCAAAATTGAGCATCGCGAACTAGCCGTTGGAATCCAGATGTCCGATGAGGTCCCCGCAGACGTCAATTTCAGAGCAATGGAATAGCCGTTGGCTTTCAAATGGCGACAGGCGTGCGAACGTCAACTTTACGGCAATGAAATAACCGTTGGTCTTTAAATGCTTGAGCGCAAACCCAAAGGAATTCAAAGGCCTTAGGGCCAAAAGGAAGAGACCGCTGAGAAAGGAGCCCAAGGAACCAGCAAAGGACAAAAAGATAACCCCGAGAACTCAAATTCTAGGAAAAGACAAAGCCAGAAAAGGACAAAAGCCAAGAGTTAATTCGGCGACCCGCTGAGAAAGGAACCCGAGGAGCCAAGCGCAGATATGGACAAAACAACCCAGGTGTCAAAAAGGAGGCGTGAGCAGGAGAGTTATTACAGCGGTTGGAACAGTCCCTATGAAATGGTCATCAAGGAGCACAAACAGTAAACGACGCGGCCTGTTTTTTCTCATTTTGCATTGATGAGCAGACAACCGTGTGAATGTCTTGAAGAAGGGGTCTTGTTTGCAGACAAACGGCGCAGCCCATGTTTTCACACATGATGTTTAATATAATTTAAACGTCAAAGGTCAAAACTGTCAACTGACACAGGATGTTCTTTCAGCAGCTTCCTCTTCCTAATGTTCTCAACGCAGCATGGGCCACTTGTAAAAAAGGTCGCCATTGCTTCCTCTTTCTCTATTTATATTGTAAGCTCTTATTTGAGAAGATATCTCTCAGCTTGTAAAGCAGAGCTCTGCCAAAATTTACTTTGAATCAAAAAGAAGCATTTTTGCCTCCATTTGAGTTTACACTTTTGCATGTCTATAGCATTGTCTTGTGTTAAGTCATTTTTCTTCATGCTTTCACAGAATGATTTCAGCATGTCTAGTGTATTGTGAGTTCTTCTTTTGCAGGTTAGCCAGAAGTGTCCACAGCAGAGTATAGGCGTATGTGAACAGGTTGCCATAGTGTGTCTTAGAACACCTCTAGTAGTTCTTCCTCTCTGGATCTCTAGAGGACCCCTAGCTCACTAATGCAAAAGAATTTCTCATATCAAATGAAGTGTATATCAGCTTGTTTTTTGTGGGAAATGTATGTTCAAGCTAAGTAGATCAACCATTTTTGGTGCATCACCGTTTAAGTTTAGGTTCTATTTTCAGTATCCTTCTCTCTTTTCACCCCCCCCCCATTTTTTGCAGTAAAAAATCCAGGACCTCAGAGATGCATCAAAGGGAGCTAGCCCTTATCTAGAGATTCTCCCCTTAGTTTTGTCAGGCCCACAAGCAAGAGAGGAGTCTCCATTGTGCCGCGTCGAAGACAGGAGCTCAGCCTCTTGTCAAGGGTGCAATCCACAGCGTCAACAGTTTTTGGCACGCCCGATGGGACCAACTAGTTTTTATCCAAAGAGTTGAAGAATTTTGATGTGTTCTTCAACCAACTAGCCTTTGGAGGCTTTTTCATCAACACCAATGGCAACTCCGAGTTGAATCAGCGGGTTAAGCAATTCTGGTGCCATCAAGAAATCATATTTTGGTATGTATAATTTCATTGCTCAGAACCATGGGTCTTGTGTTCCTTCATATAGTTTTGATCAAGCTCAGGTTGTTCATGGAATCACCTCAAGCGACAAGGATGCATACGGTTATGAGTTTTGCCCTTTACAAGTTGGTAAAACATTGCGGGCTTTGCCTCTTCCTCCTCAGTTTGAGCAAGTCCTTGGCCAACCTGGTATGATCCTTACCAACCTTGTGTCGATCCTTATCGGGTCCAATATGAACTATATCAGTCTAATGCCCAGTCTTCTCAATGTGTTACTTCTCCTACTCAACCTAATCATTTTGCCAATCAACCCATTTCCACCTTCAAACAAGCACTGTTGGGATATGAAAAGTATGTAGTTGAGCTTGACACCAGAAGGGGATGTGGCCAAGAAATTCCTGATCATTTCATCCATCAAGTGAGAAATGCACTAGATCTAGTTAAGAGTGAAAAGACTCCTATTGAAAGAGCCATGAGATGCTGGATGTGAGTGGTTTGATTGCATCATTGGAAGAGAAGTTGAGTACTCATAAGAGGCAGTCTTACCAAGTCTATCAACCTGCATACCCGCTGCCCCAAGTTTCATATCAGTGATGCATAGCCCCTACTCATGAGCCAAGTCAGGGCTGTCGAAGTCCTTTCCCCAATCATGTTGAGGAGAGTTTTGAAACAGTAAATTTTGTGTTTAAGGCCAATCTTGATACGCAGATTGAATTGGCAAATCTTCAAATGCAGCAGTCTATGTTGGCAGCAAGGCAAGTGGAATCCAAACCCTCACTACCCTCTCACATTGCAACCCCATCACTACAAAAGGAGACTTCTAGTCCTAAGATCATGAGCTGGAGTAGAGTAGTTGAGTCGTGGAGCCGCAAGGAGGAGAAAGACATTGTTCGAGAGTGTGAGGTACAAAATAAGGCTAGTCCTTCTCAAGTCCCTCCCACCCTTCCTTAAGAAGCTTCTTGTACTCCATGGCAGCCTTCATGCCCTCCCCATTTTCATGATGATTCCTATGAGCTCCAAGAAGGACTCTTTCAAGAAAATCTAGCTAAGCAAATTGAGGAATTAGAGGCAAAGGTGAGATTGCTTAGTGAAAGAGAGATGGAGGTTTCAGACCTTAGAGAGGAGCCTACGCCAAAAGACACCCCTTCTACCAATCCTCAAGCTAATTTCGATATTGATGAAGTGTTGGTCAAGTGGAGAGACGAAAATCAAGTGATTTTGGCCCAAGGTCTACCCCCATTTTCTCATAAATTTTCAAAAAAATCCCCCACTTTCCATTCCCAACCTGATTTTGACAATCCTTGTGTTCCACCTCCTTGCTTGGTAAATGAAGAATGTTTCGCTTGTGTTGAGGAATCCATCTTGAAGGAAGCAAGTGAAGAGGAGTATGCTCAGTTCATGACTGATCAGGAAGACTTCATGAGTGCAGATGAGGAGGAGATCACCATAGGTACCCCCTTTGATGAACAAGAAGACAAGTCACAAGCTTTTGCCTCTGTCTTTGATGAGGAAGAGATGATCTTTGACTCTTTTCTCACTTTGTGAGACGTCATGGAGGAGCATGGACAGATTCTTGATCATGTTTTGAATGATTTGTTTGAAGTCATTAGGGCAGGTTACACTCTTCTTCAAGCAGGCTATGAGTTGGCTAAGGGTGGAGAACGCAGCATTGGGACTCAAATAAGTATGCAAAGGGGCTGCAAGCTTTCAAATTTATCCTTTCAAGAGGTTGGTAAATTTGAAGATGATATTTTTGAAGTCATCAAGGAGGATGATCATGCCATGGAACCCGACTTGGAAGAGCATCAGGAGCATGTCTGGGAACAACTAGAGACTCCGGTCTTTGAGCAAGAAAAGAGGCCTGTCTATCTTGAGGAAAACTTGAAGAAGAGAGCCTTGAGCAAGAAGGTGATGTTCTATGGGATGAGCAAGAAGGTCTGTGATCTCATTTCAGAGATCACAATAGTCACCCTTCTTCAAGAAAGCCATGATGACGTAGAGGATCAGTTTGACAGGGTCTTCAATGAAGCAAAAGGGAACGAGTCAAACCATGATGCATGTCAAAGGGACTATGCATATCAAAGGGCTTATGGTGACAAGCTAGCAGCCATGAATTTCTTGGTGAAACACACCAGCATGAAGAACCAACGGAGGCAAGCTTCCAAGAACAAGAAAAATACATATATGTTGGAAGCATGTTTGCCCCCCATTCATTTGGATACGAGCCAATCAAGGTGGCAGGCAAGAAGAGCAAGTCACCAAGTCTCCATTCCATTCAGCCACTTGTCTAGCATCATAAGTTTTCTTACCATGAAAGAGACTTAAAAAGTTTTCCCATTGATCCCGGAGGGAGGCAAATATACTTGGTTAGCTGTACATAGTAGTTTGCTTTCAGTTTTTCTTTCTTTGTTTTCCCTAAGTGCTATTTGCACAGGTAGTGTTTTTTTAGCCTTTGTTGTGTGTGTTTTCCTTTGTGTTTGGGTAAAAGCTTCATGATTAATTCTTGGATCTCTGGGGGCTGTTGCTAACTCTTTCAAAGCTACATCTTGACTCCATGCCCAATGGACTTTGAGGCTACTGGTTTCTAAGCATAGCAGGGATGCTTCCCCTGGGAATTGCCAAAATTGTTGACCATTTTTGGTCCTGCAAGCCAAAATCAGTCTCCTTCCCCTACTGTTCTGAGCCATCAGTCGTAAATTTGGTTTGCACAAAGTCTTTCGACAGAAGATGAACCAGTTCAAAGAATGCAAAGTTTTCAAGACAGAAAAAAACCGAAAATGTTCAAGACACTTTTCATTAAGGTTGGAAAAGGTGGTTCAACGTTGGGGTTCAACAACATGATCTTTCCAAGAGCTTTGAACTTTGAACTTTGAACTTAACAATGTTGAACCGTTGAACCATATTTGGTTCAATTAGTTGGTTCAATCATTTGGTTCAATCAGTTGGTTCAATCATTTGGTTCAAGCGATTGGTTCAAGCGATTCAGGTTCAATCGGAAGGTTCAAAAGGGTTTTCCAAAGCCCGAAGGACAGGTACCTTTGCGGAGGGCAGTCAGGGACAAACTAGACCATTCCAGCAGGCTGCAGAGGGTAGTTCCAAACCCAAAGGTGCCCTTGTGGAGGGCAGAAAATAGGCAAAGTGAACAAGGCAAAAAATTATTTCGAACTTTCTGTCCGAAGGAATTTCGTAAGGAAAAGAACGAAGGTTGAAAATGCTCGAAGAAATTCCTTCGGACATTTTGTCCGAAGAAATTCACAAGGAATGAACCCGAAAGAAAGCCCGCCGAAGTAAAGCAAGCGGCAAAACACAAAGTAACATTTCCTTCGGACAAAATGTCCAAAGGAATTCCTTCGGACATTTTGTCTGGAGGAATCGAGAAGCCGAGGCAGCCCGAAGGACCCTGAAGGGCAAGTGCCTTTGCGGGAGACTCTCCGTTGTCAAAAGGACCTTCCCCAAGCCCCGAAGGGACACCTTCTCTTCGAGAGAATTCATAGACTAAGCCCGGTCAAAGCAACACTTCGAAAAGAAAGCCGAGAGTTAAGAAAGCCCAAGGAAAGTGAAGCCAAAGGAATTGCCAAAGGGGTGACGGGCCCGAAGACGTCAAAATTGAGCATCGCGAACTAGTCGTTGGAATCCAGACGTCAATTTCAGAGCAATGGAATAGCCGTTGGCTTTCAAATGGCGATGGGTGCGCGAACGTCAACTTTACGACAATGAAATAACCGTTGGTCTTTAAATGCTTGAGCACAAACCCGAAGGAATTCAAAGGCCTTAGGGCCAAAAGGAAGAGACCGCTGAGAAAGGAGCCCAATGAGCCAACAAAAGATGAAAAAATAGCCCTGCGAGCTCAAATTCCAGAAAAAGACAAAGCCAGAAAAAGACAAAAGCCAAGAGTTAATTCGGCGACCCGCTGAGAAAGGAACCCGAGGAGCCAAGCGCAGATATGGACAAAACAGCGCATGTGTCAAAAGGGAGGCATGGGTAGGAGAGTTATTATAGCGGTTGGAACAGTCCCTATGAAATGGTCATCAAGGAGCACAAATAGTAAATGGTGCGGCCTATTTTTTCTCATTTTGCATTGATGAGCAGAAAACCGCGTGAATGTCTTGAAGAAGGGGTCTTGTTTGCAGACAAACAGCGCGGCCCATGTTTTCACACATGACGTTTAATATAATTTAAACATCAAAGGTCAAAACTGCCAACTGACACATGTTCTTTCAGCAGCTTCCTCTTCCCAATGTTCTCAATGCAGCATAGGCCACTTGTAAAAAAGGGCGCCATTGCTTCCTCTTTCTCTATATATATTGTAAGCTCTCATTTGAGAAGATATCTCTCAGCTTGTAAGACGGAGCTCTACCAAAATTTACCTTGAATCAAAAAAAAACATTTTTGCCTCCATTTGAGTTTGCACTTTTGCATGTCTATGGCTTTGTCTTGTGTTAAGTCATTTTCCTTCATGCTTTCACAGAATGATTCTAGCATGTCTACTATATTGTGAGTTCCTCTTTTGCAAGTTAGCCAGAAGTGTCCACAACAGAGTATATGCGTATGTGAACAGGCTGCCATTGTGTGTCTTAGAACACCTCTGGTAGTTCTTCCTCTCTGTATCTCTAGAGGACCCCTGGCTCACTGATGCAGAAGAATTTCTCATATCAAATGAAGTGTCTATCAGCTTGTTCTTGGTGGGAAGTGTATGTTCAAGCTAAGTAGATCAACCATTTTTGGTGCATCACCATTTAAGTTTAGGTTCTATTTTTAGTATCCTTCTCTCTTTTCACCCCCCCATTTTTAGCAGTAGAAAATCCAGGACCTCAGAGATGCATCAAAGGGAGCTAGCCCTTATCTGAAGATTCTCCCCTCAGTTTTGCCAAGCCCACAGGCAAGAGAGGAGTCTCCATTGTGCCATGCGGAAGACAAGAGCTCAGCCTCCTGTCAAGGGTGCAATCCACAGCGTCAACAATACCAAGGTTTGGTTTTAAACATCATTGAGATTTGAAGGCTGTCAACTTAAATCCTGTACCAAAGTATTTTGAGATGGGGTTGGAACAATGGCTTTTGAAATGAAAGGAGCATTCGGATCAAGAGGAGCATATGGCTTAGCTGGAGTTATGGCTCTTTATGCTTGATAAGGTGGTCTATTTTCTCTGAAACTCTGATAAGGAGACCTTTAATCTTTGAAGGACTAATAGTTGTTCTGATTTTGTTGTTGATAGGGTCTATTTGATCAAAATTGCTGCGTTTTGAGCTGTACTATTTCATTTCCAAAAGACTATAGCAAACTTTTCAACTCTTATCTCACTAGCTTGACTAGTAGGGGCTGCAATAGAAACTTGAGGTGTTGGAATTGGAGCCAAGGATGGAATTTGAGGAACTTAAGACGCTAATATAGAACTTATTTTTGAGAATATGGGCATTGAAGGTTTTGGAGAAAGCTTGCCAGCTTATATCAAACTATTTTCAGCCTTAATTGCAACCTCATAAACATCCGGCAAAGTAGTATGACCCATTGACTGTATCATCACACTAATGTCAAAATTAAGAGCCTTCAAATAGTACAACAATGCATATTGAGGGGATGGCCTAATCAACGCAGGTATCCTAGTCCATGTTTTTTGGAATCTGAAGTTAAAATCAGAGATGACCTCATGACGAGCCTTTGTTATGATGGTCAATCGCTCAACCAAAGAGAGATGATCAGATTTGTCCTCAAATTTCTTGACCAATGTTGCGTCCAATTCATCCCAGGTGGCAATGGAATTAAGTGGTAGATTTCTATACCATTGCAACGCTTTTTCTTTGAAAGAGGCAACCAACAATCCAACCGCAACATTATTTTCAACAACATTATGGACTGAACAGAGATTAACATCTTGGATATGCTCAATAGAGGTTGTTTGATTTTCTCCTGAGAAAAATGGAATGCTCTTGAGGGTAGACACTAAAATATCATCCAACTGGGCCAAATTCAGTGGACTTCCCCTATTGAATGGAGCAAACACTTGATTTCTAATGGCCATCTAGATAGTGGAGATTGCAGTGTTTAGAACAATAGGATGAGGGGGAGTTAAATATTATCTTTGAAGATATGGATCTGCCCTCCTAGACCTTGCTCTTTAATAAGTTACAAATTTAAAAGGAATACCTTTACTTGTTGATCTTGTGGTAACCTTTGACATGAACGAATTGCCTGAATGATGCTATGAATTTTGCAATTGAATGCAGATGAATATCTTCTGTTACTGCGAAACCTCTTCAGATATGAAAAGAACTTCTCCGTGGTCCCATCGGGCTTGCCAAAAATTGTTGTCAACTGGAGTTGCACCTTGAATCAAAGACGTGCTAAAATGGCTAATCCTCTCTCTAGTTGAAACAATGGGATCTTCTCACGAGGGTGGATGCCTCAATGGTGAGAAGACCCTCCAGAAAAGGTTGGTTCCTGTAAGATGTATCAATGAGGATCTCAACTTCTACGCTACAAACTACCTAGGGAAAAGGAAATAAAGAACTTGCATAAAAATCTTAGCTAAAACAGTGATACACCTAATTTGCTTGATCCACTCAAATCGAGCTTCTAAGAACACTGATTCAGACAAGGAAGAGGCAGAACTTCAACTCCAATTGATCAATATACATAAGTATTTCATGGAAAAGTTTAATCTAATGATCTAAGCTAGAGAAAAATATAGAAATAGACCTGATGAAAGGCACTAAACAACCACTAATATCCTCTATAAACTTAGCAAAAGACATTCAAACACACGTGACCTGCATAAATGACTAGCTAGTAACTAGGTATGAATCCAGATTTGACAAGAAAGAAGGAAAATCTATCACTAACAAATCTATAACAAAAGTAGACTATACTAGCTGCTGAAAACTGAAAAAACACAGTCCTCTTCTTATTGATTCTAAAAAAAGTTACAGCACAATCTTTGAAAGAAGTTTTTTTGCCAAAAGGATAATTTTTTACAAGGCTGAAAAGCCATTAATATATAAAATTACAAAAAGCCAAGAGATTGGCGTTGAAAAATAGAGAGTAAACTCAATCCAACTCAGCCTTTACAAAAGTCTATTTTTATCTTGCATGAAAATTCCTTGCGTTGAAATGGAGGGTGGGCTCAACCGTTTGACTTTGCTTATGCATGCTCGACTAAGCCATGTCTAAGATTAGAGACTAGCTCTTTGGCATTTGAAAGTGGATGGCTGGATGTTTGAAAGTCAAACCTCTCTTTGCATGAAAATCCACGCCCACCTCTAAACTTCTTCATCTTGAGTTGTTTGAAAGCTGAGCTGGACGTTTGGAGACATGAGCTGGAACATTTGGAGAGCTGAGTTGGACGACCAATCAACTGAAGATTAGCCATCCACCAAAAATAGCCCTTGTTCGCATGTTTTTCTCCTATTTTGGTCTCCTTGATCGTGTCTATTTTTGACAGGATTCTATTTTCTGACCCTTTTCGTCAATTTTAACTTGGTCTTTTTATTTCTTGCGGACTTTATGTTTTGTGGATTTTATCTCCCTAGTCTTATCTTCTTCGGATCTTTCATTTCCTGCCCAAGCCCAATTATTCCTTCGAAATTCTGTCCCCTGTTGACTTTTCTTTGGTTTATTATTTTCCTTTCGGCTTTCTTGTTTGCATTTTTCTCGAAAGAATCCTTCGGATTTTTTGTTCGAAGAATTCCTTCCTTCTTTATTGTCTTTATATTTCCTTGGGTTTTTTTTTTTAAGGGCATCCGAGCTTTTTGGAGGGCACCTCCGAAGTCTTCCCAAAGGGCAAGTGCCCTTTGGGACTTGTCCTTTTGCCTCCTTCCGAAGGGCAAGTGCCCTTTAAAATCTCTGAAATGGTCTTTCCCGAAGGGTACTTACCCTTTGGGACTTTTGTTTGCACCTTCCCGAAGGGCAAGTGCCCTTTGGATTTTTTGCCTTGATCCTTTTCTGCCAAGTGAATCTCTCGCGGCTCTTCTAAGTGAACCTTCCTGAAGGGTACATACCCTTCAAGACTTCGGCACCCTGCAAAGTGTCCCCTCGGGCAAAATGTCAAGAACTTTCCCGAAGGGTATGTACCCTTCGGGACTTCTGATAATAGCCATTTTCCTTTGTGGACCTAGCCCTTCAGTTAAGTCACTTGTCATATTCCGGAAGGGTAGGAACCCTTCGGGATTCTTGTAAAGCTCCCTTTGCTGCAGATGCCTATTTCATTTGCACAGAAAGGAACTTTGATAGTATACCCCGGGAAAGTTGGAGCCCTTCGAAAAAACTGTGCCCGAATTCTTTCTGCGAATGCCTGTCAACTGATTTCCTTCTAACAAAAAGTCCTAAGGAAATAAACTTTCTAATATCCACATAGTCATTTTTTCCAAGCTTTTACACAGTCCTCTGAGAGCTCTTTCTTTCGGACAAGAAGTCCAAAGAAATACTCTTCCTCTTACAACCCCGAAAAAAAAAAACTTTGCTTAGACAAAAATAAATGAACTTACAGCTTGTATGTATTGGCTTTTGGCTGTACGTGATGCTTAGAAGAGGAGAAAAACTCTTTCAAACTGCTGTAGATGACGTTTTTAGAAGGAGAAAAACCCTCTTAAAACTGTTGCATGTGTCCTTTTGAACGAACTGTATGCTCTATGTGATGGCTGTAGGAATCCATCAAAATTTACATGGCTGGAGGAGACCTTTTCGTCATCATTTGCATCGCTGTATTTGTACATTGCGTTGGCTGTAATCAAGAAAGCTCCTTGGAAACCTCTGAATGACTAAACTTCCCCTGGCTATAGATGGCCACTTGGGTGGCTGTAAATGCACATTTAAGGACCCCAAAACTGAATCATAAGACAAACTGGGCACCATAGCAAAGTTTCGAATAGTAGGGGTGACAATTTGCCCTGTGGGGGCAAAATTGTCAACAGGTTCATATATTGTCTCTGGTATGTTAGACTTGCACAAACGCTTATAATTTTGTGTTGTATTCATATTGTTTCATGCCGGACTCAGGAAGTCGTGAATAGTGCATTCTCTAACAATTCTCTTTTTACTCAAAATATTGAAAAATATAAGCTAGAACTTATGGTTGAATTTGAGGTTACTGCTGTCTTGTTATATTACATATGATTTGTTTCACTGCAAATGGCATAAGAATAGTGCATTTATTGTTTCTTGTTGGACCTACACCCTTCCAAACCCTAAATCTATCTATTTTTCTATGTTTCCAGCCAGATCTTAGGTCTCTAGTGTATAGTGGTGCAACCCGTCACAATGGTTCTTAATCACTATAGGCTGTGAAAACTGATAATTTTTGTTTTCTTGCTTTTACTCCATCTTGCCAAGCTTTCTACGGTTATCCACATTTTCACATCTACATGAAGTAGTTAGGCTAAAAAGTTAAAAACCCTATAGAGACAACGACCTGAAAGTCAGAGTTATGGTGGACAAGCTTAAGTCCCTGAAGGAGGGGGTGAATTCTCTCAAGAATCTTACCAAAGCCCTCCAAGAGACTGTAATTTCCCAAGAAAAGTTGATATTGCAGTTTGATGACTCTATGAGGGCAAAGAAAACTCAACTCCAGACCCTAAAAATACGGTTACCAGTTTGGAAAAGAAGGCTGAAACTTGTAACTTGCAGTCCCTCAAAGAGGACTTTGACATTGTCAATGCCTGGACCAGACAGTCGATCTGTCTTATCTTTAATGTTATGAAAAAAATTGTCATAGTGGGCCGTAATCATGTCAGCCAGAAGAAGCTGAGAGCCAAAATGCCAACTGCGTGGCATTTTTCTACAGAGAGATCTAGCAGTGATCTTGAAGTTTCCAAATTGCATAATGTTATGGGTAATTGCAGGCAGTTAGTTGCTTGGCCTTATCATCAGAAGGGCTTGAAGCTGGGACAGCACCTAAGGAACACTCATGCTTTAGGATTGGGAACTTTCTTTCTCATCATCCTACAGTCTTCTAGTTATTTTTGTTTAGCTTTAGGATTGGGAACTTTGTTTCTCATCATCCTACAGTCTTCTATCTTTTTTTTTAATGCTTTAGGATTAGGAACTTTGATTCTCATCATCCTAGTCTTCTAGCTGTTTTTGTTACTTCATCACTATTCGCCAGTATAGATCTGATATTAAGTGTGCTAGTGGTTTTTTAGATCTTAATAAATAACCGAACTATGATGCTTATTAACTTACTGTTATTATCAGTTGTGACATTTGTTATGGCCTTAATAGTGGACATTTATAGCCCATCTGGTTATATTTTTTTCTGTTACTGATCATGGCCTGCCATACCTGGAAAGCTGCCTGGTTAGGACAGACTGGATGGAAGACTTCTGTAAATAGTGGCTTATTAATACAGTTTTTCAGTTTTTATATTTTTACTCTAAATAGCAATCGAAAATGAATGGCCTCATCTTTATGACAAATCTTGATTGATATACTTGCATTCTGTGTTTGATGATAAAGTATTCAAACTATTTGCTAAATTAATTATATCATACATAAGTTGACAAGAAGCAAATGCCATACTAAAAAGAAGCTATAATACTGACCTGGCCCACACATTGTCGCAGCCCTGTAATGTGCTCCCGGATCTGCTCAGGGGTGAAAAGTTCCATCAAAGAAACAGCTTGGACCTTTGGCTTCTTTGACTTCCCATATTTTGCCGAAGCAGAATGTTCAGAGGGAGAGACATCCATTACAGATTCCTGCATAACTTGCATAGGTTCTTGCTCGACCTGCTTAGGAACAATACCTGAAACAGACATCGCAAGCTCAGCCTTATCTAGTTGCCCTTCTATCTTCCCATATTCGGTACAAGGATTCTGTAAAGTGTCTTCATTTAAATTATTCAATTTTTTAAAAGATCCGTCCTGCGAATTCACGAACCCTTCTATCATCACTGATGCAGGATCCACTTTGATAGTTTCCGATGCATAAGAGTTTATTATACCCAAGTCATGTCCATTTGGATGAAAATTTTGAGTTTTCATCTGGGAAACTTCTTGCTTTTCACTTGGACTTTTCACAGATACCAGCACACTTTGAACCTTCTGATGAGCACAGCTTGGGGAGGCACGTTCTATATTTCTAAGTTTTATTGGAGGCGATAGTTCATCCTGTATTGTGTCATGCATAGAAGTTACTTTGATAGACTTCGATGCTTCAGTATTTATCCACATAACCCCTTCCATCTCACTTGGTGTTCTCACAAATTCCGGTGTACTTCTAACTTCCTCTTGTGCAAACCTTGGAGAGGTGAGTTCAATCTTTCTTCTTTTCACTAGAGGCTCTTCATCCTGTATTGCATTATGCACAGGAGTTATACAACTTGCTGGCAAATTTATGTTAGCCCCGACGGTAGTGTTAAAATTTGAAGATACTGGAATAGTATTCACAAATTCTGCTGCTCCAGGGTTTGATGACCGAGCTTGTTTATTGTCACGTTGTCGCATAATTTGTCGGCGAAGAGGACCACAAACAGGACAATATTTATCACAGCAGGATTGGTGATGAGCTATAAGATTCTTGTATTCACGACAATTTGGATAACTACATTTTCTATTATCACATTTGGTAATATGTTCCCACAGCGTGTGTATGTAAATATGCTTACCAGTCCGGCAATGGCATTCGGGAGCTGAACATTTCTTAGCATGGTCAAAATAAAGCAGCAACACTTGTCGTACAAGAATTTGCCTTTTCTTTTTTTCAGCAATTATGTTGGGCTGTGCATCCCCTATAGTATTCCCAGCAGTCCCACAACTGGCTTGGGACATTGCAGTTTCAGCAACATCATTTCCCAAAATTTGTTGGGAGGGCTGGTGCAGCCGATTTGTATACTGATCCAGCACCGGTGGTAGCTCTTGTTGGGGTGGCTGTGGCTGCTGTATCAAACGTGAAAATTGATGTGGAAGCTGAAGCTTTTTCTGTGATTGCAACTCCTGCAAACTGACTTCTGGCTTTCCATGGGATGAAATATTATTATAAGCATTATCAGACTGCGTTTCTTGTTGCTCTTCAATTGGTAATACCTGTCGCTTTTCCAATTTCTCAGATTGTTCTGGATTGACTGGCTGCATACTCAATAAGTTATCATTCAGTACTTCTGATGGTTGAACCAATGGATCATATAAAGTAAACTGCATTTTTTTCTTTGATGCTACTCCTAGATGTGTCTCTGTACCTCCCTGTTTCTGCCCAAAGGCTGTTAAAGAAGGCTTATTCTTAATTATGCTTCTTTTTTCTACAAGTAATTGCTGGTGTCGTTGACTTCGTTGCATTTTTTGGTGTTGCTGAGCATATAATTCTTGGACTTGTATCAATTTGGTCGATACTGATCCTAAAGAGTCCCCAATCGAGTTTGTTACAGCACGAAGTCCACCTGATGATGCAGAAACATGCAATTTTCTAGAACCTAGAAGATCAGCTGTACTCGTCGCATAATCATCACCAACTAATGGAGCCAACTCATTGACAATTGCAGCTGGTATATCACAGTAAAATGCATTCAGTTTTTATAATGAACAGAAACCGAAGAAAGTAATACGAAAGTATTCAGGACAATTAAAACTGATCATTGAGAACATACAAAAATTGAATTAGCTTTAATCCATTTAAAAGTACGAGATGTGCAGCTTACATTGCATGCGACTTTGTCGACACTGCTGACCACCATTCTGGTGAGAGGGTGCAGCAGGAAGTCCACCAGATGATGCTGAACCATATAAGTTTCGAGAACCCAGAAGATTAAATGCATTCATTGCAAGATCATTACCAGATAATGGAGCCAACTCATTGGCAATTGCAGCTGGTATGCCACAGTACAATGCATTCAGTTTATATAATGAACGGAGACTGAACAAGGTAATATGCAAATATTCAAGAATATCACAACTAATCCTCAAGAACATACAAAAAAAAAATTAGCTTAGTCAATTTAAAAGAAAGAGTTGTGCAACTTACATTGCATAAGATTTTGTCGACACCACTGACCACCATTCTGGTCAGAAGAAGCTTGCAGATTATTGTATTCTGAAGCATTTAAATAACTTGACTTAGATAACACTGTAGTGTCATTCATCAGAGCTTGATTATTTCCTGCCGGCTGTACTCCACAATTTAAGAACCTATATGAAGAATTCTTCAGCTGCATGTTAATACCATCCATTGTGCTGCATATTTGTTCACTCGTAGTGCAACAAATTTGGCCATTTTTCCCATCAGTAAATTGCTGTGGCAAAGCAATTTTCTTGTAGTTAACATTCCAGTAACCCATTTCTTCAGAGGATGCTTGCTTTGCCCCTAGAAACTGTGATTCACCAAACACAGGTGTTGGAATCATCTGACTCATTACCTGGTTTGCAGTACCCATGGATATGCCTCTAACACCCTGCTGACATTTAAGAATGTTGCCTGAAGGTCCCAGCACTTTTGACAAATTGTCACCAGAATTAGAAAAGGCGTCATTATTAAGAACAGAAGCATGAAGAATGATTTTGGAATTATCATCAGCTTTCATAAATAAGTTGGAATTCATTTGATCTGACTCACAGCCTGCTGGTGATATGCATTCCATGCAAGCAGGGTTAGGAACCCTAGTGGCCAAAGTAGCAATTGACATCATCGAAATATCACTGCCAGTAGTTGCTGTCATTGAATTTCCACTTCCAATATTTGACATACTTAGGATTGGAATCGCTGTTCCCTTAGTTAGCATACGCAATGCAGAATATGGGGAAAACCTTTGGTTATAATTACCAGGTGAAATTTAGCCAAAGCCTGCAATCATTATTCCAGAGTACTGATTTCCTGTACTTTTCCTGGATCAGAAAAGGATCAGAATAATCCTCAAGATTACAGCATCAGAAAATTTTAGTTCTTTTGTCATAGTGTTGAATGTTGCTGTTAATTTGTATGGGAAAGAATATACAAATAAAACTTTTTAAGAGAAAACTTGGTCGTCAATCAGTAACAAGTATGATTGATTAAAAACTATCACATGACACCCATCCAAGTCATCAAAAAGGCACAAGGCATTAAACCATATAGTCAAAAAAATCCTGGTATGAATTGAAATTGAACAGTTCTAAGATGAAAATATTAAATAAATTAACTATACTTGTAGGGCATGCCTTCATCTACTCCTGCTAAGAGGTAGACCAGAAACAAAGAGGAAGAAACCATGTCATTGTCATCAACAGACCCTGATTAGCTCATCCATTTATTCCCCTTTGGATTGTACATATTGATTTCAATTCCAAGCTTGCCTCTGTTCTGCTTAATGATACAATACAAAGAATTATGCGCATTTTTATACTCATTACAGTCAGACTTAAACTCTTCGAATAGTTGATCATAACAGAAGACAACGTCATTTTTCCTCTACATAAATAGTCAATGAAAACCAAAGAGTGAACCATAAAAATGTCATATCATTAAGCTTTTAACTATCTATTAGTTTGATCGATCACACAATTATGCAAGTGATAAACAATTGTTGTCTTCATAAAAATAAACTGCCAAGAAGCATTTAGTAAAAACTAAAAAAAATGTATATTGCATGCACGATCATCATATGTTTAATCAGACAGCTGACATTTAGATTGAATTACAATAGAAAATATTACACACCTTAAATAGAATAAATTCAGTTCCTTCATATTTTGATCTAAAAAATTAATTGAACTTTGGCATACACTGACTAATTTTGAATGGAGGATTTCAGCGAGGTTAAAGTTTATTTCATTCATGAAACAGAGTATCAAAATAAACCACCAAGTAATGTAAAGTCTAGACTTTACGTTCACACTTTACAATTTTCACTTTTGGTCAACAATAATACATGCAACTATTTATAAATAACCGTGTACATAAGAATACTTTTGAAGCAACTTCTTTAGGTAAAACTTTTCTCCAAAAGCTTTGCAAAGCCAGACAGGTGACAATCACAAAAATTGGCTAAATGCCAAAAAAAATTGTTGATGAGCATAAACAGAACTAGCTCTTCACTGAAATTTCAACATCAGATTAATTGGTTGAAAATTCGAAGAAGAAAAAAATATTTATTTTCCTATCATTTTAGACTGAAACAAGAATGACAGAAGTATGCAAAAGGATTCAAAGCTGAAGACCTATACCTATAGGGGTCCTTTACTAACTGATAACAATCATAAAGGTCGCCAAGTAAAACATCTGCTATTAAGGATAAGAACACATAACAAGTAAAGGCAGGAAAGAATGTAGCACGTACACTAATATCTTTGGATAGAACTACCATGTCCTAAATCATACATACACGTGACCTAATTGAAAAATACTTTTGTTTGGAGCTGCGTATTTATAATTTTCTATATCCCTCTGAAAGATTGTCGGGCATCGATGTTAGAAGAGGTTGGAAGGGCGCTAATCTAAATATACCCCCATTGATGTTAGAAGAGATTCGAAGGAGTGTAATCCGCTGCCTCCTATTGGTGAAATTGAAACAATAAAGTCTTGTGTTGTTGCTTTTCCTAAATCTGATTAAGATCAAAACCATAAATAACCTTCATATTTTAGTCTCAATAAATGCTGTACAAGGCCTGAAAAATCAGCACCAAAACTCTAAATGCCACTTACAAATCAAAATACGGCCTTTAATGTTAGGAGAGGTTCAAAAGGAAAGTACCCTGCTCCATCCTAATACTGAAATCAACAAAAGAAAGTCTTATGTTGATGCTTTTCCTGAATCTGATTACATTCAAAGTCACAAATAACCTTGTATTGAAGCCTCAATAACTACTATACAAGGTATTGCGATTCCATCCTAATACTGAAATCAACAAAAGAAAGTCTTATGTTGATGCTTTTCCTGAATCTGATTTGAAAGCCACAAGTAAACTTGTATTGAAGTCTCAATAACTGCCATATGAAAGTTCGAAAGTTTTCAGTGCCATAACACCAAATGCCACTTACAAATCAGCAATCCTTTGATGTTAGAAGAGGTTTGAGGGGAAAGTATCCTGCACCATCCTGATGCAGCACCAAGGACAGGGGGTCTCATAAAAGACTACCTTAACCTAGCTGCAAATACTTCTAATGCTCGATCTCTGCACACCAATCAACCCATAAGAATGCACATATATCATTGAACACTCACATCACACTTCTTCTCATTACAAAATACTCGAAATAAGACAAACATTCCAAACCGGGATGCCCTACACTGCTCTCATTCATGATGTATGCATAACTCTGCAATACACTCTCTAAAGATTACAAATGCTCTCTTTTAAGCTTTTCAAAGCTTAATTACCGCTCTTAGTCATACGGCTACCAACCCTAGCACTAGATTACAAGTTCTCCAATCATTTTGAAAACATATCAATTCTTAAGACAACACTCGGGTCTCTCTGTTTTATTCCCAACCTTCCACATTCCTTAATCTATTCCAGACTTTCTTTAGAGCTCCATATGAACTCTGTGTCCTCTCTTAAGCTTCAAAGACCTTATCTCAAGCTATCCAAATTATTTTTCTATCTCGCATGAGCTATTAAAGCTCGATTGAGCTCTCTACGAGCTATGCTCTGCTCTAACCCCGCTCAGCCTTTTATTATTTTCCTTTGTATTTGGCCGCCCCAAAGTGACTCGAGCATCTACTCTTTTAAAGACTTCAACAACTAATTTACACTAAAACTATTGCTAACAAGTGTCGTTCACTAAACAAACAATAGCTAATACTAATACCCGGACATAACAATATTGAATGGCTGCCTCTCTTTGTTGTTAATATGTCATAGTGACTGTTTCACATGGCTGAATATCTGTGGTATTTTCAATGGTAACTCTGTCAAGTTCCGACACCTGCGAATTGATTCCTTGCTTGAATTAGAAACTAAAACATCAATTTGTTATCTGAATCATAACAAATTGATTCTTTTGTCATCGCAATGCTCTTTCTCCAGCTGTGTCGTTCAAACCATTTGTCAACATCTAGACCAATATTGACACCTCTGCCCTTGATACATCAAAAGACCAAACCAATATTATATTTCAATGTGGATGTGAAACATGCTACAACAACTTGATGTGTAACATTAATTCCAAAAACCATGGTATCTGCTCCTCATGTAAATACAACAACAAAAGCTTCTGGATCACCAAAGATATTTGCTTCTGCAGCAGGGTTTACATTTCCATTCTTTGGAAATGTACAGCCAAGGATAATTATATGTCCTATTTTTATCGTGAAGATAGGATCCAGTTATATTACCTGTGCTATGTTTGTAAGTGGTCCTAACGCAACTACTATCACTTCCCAGGGTACTGATTTGCTTTATCAATAAGAAATTCTGCTGCAGATTGTGCAAGTGCATCACCCTGTGGTGGAGCAATATTGGTATTTCCAAGCCCATCAGAACCATGCACAAAACCTGCAACCCATAACCTTGCAACTCTATTGATTGATGTGTGAGAACCTTCGCCACCAGAATATCTTCCCTTCCCATAACTTCCAATAGAAGAAGGGAATTCTTTGTAGCCAAAGATGTGTAGGCATTTCCATTTACTTGAATCAAGGCAAGACCTTTTCTAACGACTTGTATTATTGAGAACCTGCCAAACCAATTTTATTAGAAAACAAGGGAAATATTTTTGGAGGATGCAAGATTGCTTGTGGACCCAGATGCTCCTGCATAATACAACCAGGGTAAGAAAATTTGTGAGCTCCGGCTCACACAAGAAGGGTAAGTAGCAGGGCCACCCATTTGACCAGAATGCATAATGACCACAACATCCCTTTCCATTGCACTAGGTATTTCTGGAGATTGTCAGATTTCCTCCTCCTTTTCCATCCTTCTACTGGACCATCGACCATCAACCTCTTCCAATGTGTACACAATTTCCTCTTGTATCTCCTAGTGGGCTTAAACCCACCATATCCCAACGACCTCCACCACCAAGTATTTCTTGCTATCCATCCGCTTGTGGGATTTGACTCACCACTGTCTGTCCAACTCCATCTAAAGCCTTTGTGGCCTTCTTCTCAATTGATCCAATTTTTAATTGGATCACCAAACACACTCTGTAGTGACTTACCACTGTCTGTCCAACTCCATCTAAAGCCTTTGTGGCCTTCTTCTCAATTGATCCAATTTTTAATTGGCTCACCAAACACAATTTGTAGCACTCTTTTCTTTGCTACCTCCTCTTCTTCAGCGTTTCTCTTCTTTGCAGTTCTGAACTGCCTGCTTCCTCTCATCTCATTTTGAAGACTTTTATAAGCCTCGTCACCAAACTCTATGTCGATTGTTTCCACATCTGCACTCTTCTCGTGTCCAATAACTTGCACACTAATCTCTTCTTCACTCTGCTATAAGTGCTCTTGCAATAACACCTTTCCCCTCTTTTTCTTCATGTGTGGCTTTGAAAATCCACATCTTCCTTTGTTGCACCAATACTCTCTCTTATGTCCTCTTGGACTAAAATGAATGTCAAATGTTCAATCTTCATCTTCTTGTCTCCATCTGCTTTCAACTCCTCAGGTATAGTATACATGCCTTGTGCAAAGAAATTTGCACTCTCATTGCTTACATATGTACAAAGTAATCCCCGACTCTTCAGAGTCTCTTCTTCATCCTCTTTCACGTGGATTGTCTCAAGTTTTAACTCTTCTTGTTCACTTTCCCCTCTTCTTGCCTTGGGTTCTTCAATACCTGAAAACAAAGCAATGTTAGATAAAATAGGGTTTTCAACAATACTCTTCTTGTTCTTTTCTTCTTTGACTAGTGTATCCTCAGCTATTTGCAACTCTGAAGCTGCAATTTCTTCTTCTCCAGTTTGCTTCAAGAAGATTAAACTGCCTGTAGGCTGCATATGGCCTCTCTCTCTTTCCAAGGGTTGCTCACAACCTCTGGTTGTCTCTATGTTCATCTGAACAATGTGTGGTTGCCTTAGTGACACTGACAACCCTTCATTTCTAACCCCTTGTGTAGAGATTTTCTCATCACTCTCAACTAGGAGAACTTCTTTTGCTTTCCCCTTATTGTTTTTCAAAACAATTTTAGGTTGCTCACAAGGAAACTTTGAACTCTTATTGTCTCTCAAGACAATCTTTCTTCTCTTTTCTTAAGCCTCATGCTTTGAAACTTCTTCCACCACTCCTTGTGCATTTTGGGATGCATAATCTACTTCAACAATCTGGAAACCATGTTTTCCCAATACAATCTTCTTGTCTCCTCTTGGAGAACTCTCTAATCTCCTACTTCCCTACCACACATTTTAGTGTGTGCAACCTCTATACTTTTGGGATCTTCAATGATCTTATTTTCAAAGAAACTTTTTAAGTCTAATACGCAATCCATAAATTCTTCATTCGTCTCTTTACCTGAAATCACAAGGGCATACTCAATAGACTTACCTCTTTCTTCCGCCTCGACCTTTGTAGATCTTTGTCCTCTGCTGAGATCTATTCTCTCTATGGCATCTGTTCTTGACACCGTCTTCGTCAACTCATCTACCATTGTGCTCTGTGACTTCAGGCCACTCTCTTCTTTTTATGGACTCCTTTCTGTGCCTTCTTCTTTTCTGATTGCTCTCTACCCACCATCAATTTATGGAGAATAAGTTCTTCATCTTCCTTAGGTGCTGACTGCCTCACATTTGGCATTCTGCCTGCATTCTTCTCATCATCTTCAAGACTTAACGTCTTTCTTGCAACTGGCTTGTTACTTTGCATTTCAAGTGCCTTACACACTTCCTTATCATTGGGACAACCCCTTTGTGCTGCCCTCTTTCCAAGATATCCATCTTTACCTGGATTCCTCTCATCAACCCTACCAATGCCGTAGCTTCTTGTGTTTTATTCCTCTATGTGCCATTCTTTTATCATCATGTACTCTACCCATCTTTGTCTGACAGAGAGGATAGATAACAATCTATCTTCTCTGGAGTTCTCTACCCACTATATTGCAATGGAGAACCCCTTCAGCTGAAAAATAACCCTTGAAACCGTCTACCCAAACACTTCTTCTTTGTTGGACGATTCCCTCTTTGTACTTTCTACCCACAATGAGGAAAACAGATTATCCGCAGGATACAAATCCTGCTCTGATACCAAATGATGCAGTACCAAGGGCAGGGAGTCTAATAAAAGACTACTTTAACCTTGCAGTGAATACTCAAAGTCTAAGATCAGCACAATGCTCGATCTCTAAACAACAATAAACCCATAAGAAAGAAAGACATCATATTAATGTCCACAAATGACCAAAAGTAGGTCAATGGGACTCGAGGATACAACCATTAACAATAGAAAGTTCAAGGAAAGAGAATCTAAGAAACTAAAGTACATAATACGAAGTGATGCATTGTGCCACTAACAAAGGTGGTCATGGAACCAATCCAAATAGCCATGAGGGGAAAACAAAAGCCTCCAAAAGCATGTGTCGATGAAGACTGGATGACCTCATCGAAAATCTCTAATTGTGCCTAAAGTGGAGGGGTTGTCTAAATCATCATCAATTGCTATGAGAAGATCTGATAGTGTTCATCAGGTAATACCCAATGTCGGAGGGGACCAATTGGGAGATCCTAGGGGCAAGTAAAGCACTTACTCTAAAATCTCCCCTAGCATCCAAGGTCGAGATATTGCCCATAGTACAAAAGAAATTGGTAATGTGGGTATGTCCCTATGGTCTGGGGGGTGGCTAGTAAGTAGTAGGTCCATGTCGTCGAGAAGGCACAGAGCCATGCTAGGGGGAAGAAGCAGATCCACAATGCTGAGGGAGAGCGAGATGGGGGAACTGAGTACTTTGATAGTAATGATATGCTGAGACAAACATTGCCTCACTAATCTATCAACTCTGATGTGTGATGCACAGATGTCTAAGGATGCTTGGTGTTGCCAATCGTCTAGATGGGCTGGAATGGAAGAAAGAGGTAATCAACATGGGGTCCCTCTAGGTTCCTCTTATAGGGATCTGCGTTGAAGGGTGACGGCCTCACGAAGATGAAGAGTTAGGCACCATTGGTCTAGATATCTAAAGAAAGTAGTTAGAGAGTCAGTGGAGACCTTGTACATGCAGCAATATTGTACCCGGATCTCATAGTAGATAGGGCATCTGAAAATGAAGTGTTCCTCAGTCTCCACCTCTTGGAGGGAGCAAAGAGGGCAGATCCGATGTGGACGGAGAATGTGGTAATCTATTTCAACCCGTAACTGGTGAGAGCACACTTTCATCTCGCGAAGGGGAAACCTCAAGCCATGGGACCTATGGCACTATAGATAGTGAGGGCTACAAATAATACCATCCACTACCTATAAGAAATGCTCGGTGTAGAAAACAAGCTTGGGGTTGAGCGGCTCAAGAGGGGAGATCCAGGTTGTTTGGATATATTGTTTGTAGATGTCCTCTCTAGCAGCTCTAGTGATGACATCCTTTGTGAGAAGGAGCCCAGGGAGGGCATCTAGGGAATACATGAAAGGGGGTAGCCGATCCATAGAGATGCCAATAGAAAGAAGGAGCAACCTAGTCTCAAATTACCAACAGTGCCGGCATCTGGTGGGGACCAGTGAAGCAATCCTCTCTGAGGAGTAAAGTGCTAAGTATGGATATCTCTCACGACCAGAAGCTAAGTCACCTGTGTCTGTGAATGTAGAAAGTAAGCCTAAAGGTAGTCACAAGGCGTAGCAGCTGGGCGGCAAATTCAACTTGGACAATGTGTTGAGGAATTGTCCGCTTGCAACAGATCATATGTTGTAACATGAGAATATGGACCCTCTTAATATGAGCCCAATCAATAGCCCCCAAACTAGGTCACCACGCCTCTGAACCATATAAAACGACAAGTTTCACGATTGCATCAAAAAGGACATCCTTGCTTGCCCCCAATAGTACTCTTCATAGAGTTAGAAAAACCGTGTGAAGTACAAAACTGCCCAAGCACCATCTCATAAAGCCTCCAAGCAACAATAATTAGAGAATCTGGAAGACCAATATCTCTCAACTTCTTGAAAAGCAAATGTCTCGAGACTAAGTCAAAGGCTTTCTTGAAGTCAACAAAACAACAAAAGACACTGGAAGACCTATGATGAGCTTCTTCAATAATAGCCCAAAGTGTGAAAATGTGGTCAATACTCTAATGGTCCTTTCTGAAGCCAGCCTGTCCTCTAGCTCTGAGATTATTCCTTTCTAAGTACTTTGGCAATTACATGTCTAACACTATGGCATAGAGTTTGGCAAATGTATGCCCTATCATAATGGTCTTGTAGTTGATAGGGATAGAGAGAACTCCGAGCTTATGAATAGGGTGATAATGTGATGGGGCCACGACTGAGGGACGCCTGAATACACCACCTTATTAAAGAGTGTGGCAAGGGGGAAGGCAAGGGAATCCACACCATATTTTATGAACTCAACTTTGAGACCTTCACAATCAGCTGCTTTGCTGGTGCACAATTTCAAAATAGCTCTCTTGACGGAAGATGTGGAGAAAACAGAGGAGGATGATGGCGGGTGGGGGCAGTGGCAATAGGATGGACAAAAACATCATAGAGGGAATTAGCATAGGAGACCCATGTTTCAGGGGTGATATGCACAAATATCATAGAACACTTACATCACATAACTTCTCATTACAAAATACACAAAATAAGAGAAACACTCCCCATCGAGATTCGCTACAGTACTCTCATTCATGATGTAAGCATAACTCTGCAATACATGCTCTACAAATTACAAATGCTTTCTTTAAGCTTTTCAAAGCTTAATTACCACTCTTATCCATATGGCTAAGAATCTTAACACTATATTACAAGAACTACGATCATTTTCAAAGCATCTCAATGATTCAGACAACTCTCAGGCCTCTCTGTGGTATTCCCAAGCCTCCACATTCCTTTATCTATTCCGGACATTTTTTCAAGCTAAATACGAGCTCTATGTCCTCTCCTAAGCTTCAAAGAGCTTATCCCAAACTATCTAAATTCTTTTTATATCTCCCATGAGCTATTAAAGCTCAATTGAGCTCTCTGCGAGCTATGCTCCACCCTAATCCTGCTCAGCATTTGTTATTTTCCTCTGTATTTGGCCACCCCAAAGTGACTTGAGCATCTACTCTTTTGAAGACTTAACAAATTAATTTACACTAAAACTATTGCCAACAATTGTCGTTCACTAAACAAACAATAGCTAATAATAATACCCAGACATAACAATTATAAACAGCCAACTCTTTTTGCTGTTAATGTCTCATAGTGACTGTTTCACATGGCCGAATATCTCTATGGTGTTTTCAACGGTAACTTTGTCGAGTCCCAACACCTTCCAATCGATTCCTTGCTAGAATTTGAGACTAAAACATCAATTTGTTATCTGAATCATAACAAATTGATTCTTGTCATTGCAATGCTCTTTCTCCAGCCATGCCGTTCAAATTCTTTGTTATTCTCCTTTTCCCAGCATCATTTGTCAACATCTAGACCAATATTCACACCTCTGCCCTCAATACATCAAAAGACTAAACCAATATAACCTTTAAATGCAGATTTGAAACATGCTACAACGAATTGATATGTAATATTAATTGCAACAATTATGGTATCTGCTCCACATAAAATACAATATCAACAGCTTCTGGATTGCCAAAGATGCTTGATTCTGCGGCGGGGTTAACATTTCCATTCATTGGAAATGTTTAACAGAGGGAAACAATCTGCCCCATTTTCTGCAGGAAAAGAGGATCAAGTTCTATTACGAATGCTATGTTTGTAAGTGGTCCTAATGCAACTATTGTCACTTCTCCGGGTAATGAATTGCTTTATCAATAAGAAATTCTGCTACCGATTGTGCAAGTGCATTACCTTTTGGTGGAGCAATATTGGTATTTCCAAGCCCATCAGAACCATGCACAAAACCTGCAACCCATAACTTTTCAACTCTCTTGATTGATGCATAAGAACCTTCTGCCACCAGAGTATCTTCCATTCCCATAACTTCCAATAGATGAAGGGAATTCTTTGTAGCCAAAGATGTGTCAACATTTCCATTTAATTGAATCAGGGTGAAACCTTTTCTAATGCCTTCTATTCTAGAGAACCAGCAAAACCAACCTTATCAGCAAACAAGGGAAATCTTTTTGAGCAATGCAAGATTGCTTCTAGACCCAGATGCTCCTGCATCACATCCTAATACTGAAATCAACAAAATAATATCTTATGTTAATGCTTTTTCTGAATCTGATAACATTAAAAGTCATTAAAAAACCCTGTATCGAAGTCTCAATAACTACCCTACAAAAGTACCCTGCTCCATCCTAATACTGAAATCAACAAAAGAAATCTTATGCTGATGCTTTTCCCTAATCTCATTAAATACAAAATAACAATTAACATTGTAAAAAAGTTATAAAGTTTTTGGCCATAACACCAAATGCCACTTACGAATCGATAATTGGCCTCTGATGTTAGGAGAGTTTTACAAGAGGAGTACTCTCCTCCCTCATTGAAAAAAGCAAAATGCTTAAGCTGTTGCTTTCCCTGAATCCAATGAAATTCAAAGTTGTAAATGATCTTGTTTGAAATCAAGTTCAACAACAAAACACCTTATGCCCTTTACAAAAGCCTGAAAATAATTATCCACAAAGGAATGAATGCTTTTCTGCATTAAAAATTCACAAGCTTCCCTACTAGAAGAAAAGGATATCAAGGAAATATTATAATTTTTTATGGTTCTGCCATATTTAGCAAACCACCATTTAATGGTTTGATTTTTCTAATTAACAACTACTATTTAAAGGAAGATCTGTGAGCAAGGGAAAGAAGGTTTTTTTGGCAAGTTTCACTAAAGGAAGAAGAGACTTTTAAGGATACTACAATGGTAATTAGCAACTAGGGGTTAATTTTTCTAATAAGCAAGCACCTCCGCAATCTGGTTTAGAACTTTGTGGAGGATTCTTGTAGCTGAAAACTAATTGGCCGACCAAATGCCCTTCCAGCTGCATGTGGGAGAGAATCCAACAGTTGGAGGCAATAGGTCTAGCTGAACAGTTTTCTCCATTCCTATAACTACCCAGACAATGCCTACCGGTTATTAGGTGGAAGGAACATTCCATAGCTTTCTCAGCAGGCACTCGCAGAGAAAATTTGGGAACTTTTGCAATTTATATGATCTCGTGGAAAACAAAACTCTTTGAATTTGCTAAAGATTTTTAATATTAAAATTATATTGAAAAACTGTTTTGATTACACACGTTTGGTAATTTACCAGAAATAATTTTCAGTTAAGGTAAGAACTCTGATTCCTGCATTTTAAGATCCAGGCCGATCAAGAGTTGGAGATTATCCCAATGAGAAAAATCAACTGGGTCTTCCATAGAATTATTATTATGACCCAGATAAAGCTCCTGCAATTAAGGGATAATTGTAGTGGCTAATATTCGCGAGTTGGTTATAGTTGTCAAATTTTGCTAAAAAATATAATTAAAATTTAAAGTAAACATTTGTCCAGGTTTCTAAAAACATCTGCCCTCTTAAAATTGTTCAATTGACCCTACCTGCAAATTTGCCATTCTTAAATACCGGGTAAGGTTTCCACATAGCCGATTGTTCCTATATCAAAAATGTAGGGAATTTTTATTCCCCAGTCTCCATGCTGATACTCATAAATTAACATTCAAATCCATTCTTGCCCACGAATTCATATCCATGTCGAAAGCATCTCGTAAAATTTTATATTCAATCGAATTTTTTTACATCAATTCCTTTCAAAAAAAAAAAAAACATTGAAACAATTCTCCCGTAGAGATGGATCAGAAAGATGAGACTCAAAACGCTGCGACTTGAAACTTCTCAGACGGTGATCCCATAAACAATTCCCTAAATTCGACCCCGGGCCATATAATTGACTCAAACCCTGAACAAACCCTACGTGAGAAAAACGATTCCGCCGTGAAACTGAACAAGGATTTTTAACAGGGCTAAACTTTTTATTTCCCATGACAAATTCCTCCATAATCATCGGAAAGTTCGTAGTACAATATTTTCTTCCACGTTGAAGGGGAAAAAACTCATAAAATCGTAATTCAATAAAACCCTAATCCCCAAACCCTAGAGCCTGAAACACTTGCAGATTTTAAACGCTCCGAATTGGAATTCTACAGTACTATTTTGGCTCCCCTACAAAATGCACCAAAACTAAATAAAAAAGCCGTTGGTGGATAAATGGGCAACAATTTATACGTTATATACCAAGGTAAATAAAATGGTACCCTTCGTTTTAGAGAAATATATTATAGTTAAATACTTAAATACTTTAGGGTTTAATTTTGTAAAAACATTTTCTGCCAATCTGAATTAGGGGGAGGGGAGAGAGGGTAAAAATATATATATATATAGAATATATATAGATAAAAATATAAATATTTGTTCATAGTAAGAATATTTACAGGGAGAGATTTGTGAATTATAATTTTATTAATATGATTTTAAAAATAGCTATAATATTGAAAGATTTTTGTAGATATATTATTGAAAAGGATTTGGAAAGTTTAAGTAGATATTTAAATTTAAATCGTAATATTTTCCTTTTATTTTAAAAAAATAGAGATAAATAATTTTAAATTAGAAATTTTTCATTATTTTGTATAATATTGAAATTTTTTTGTATTATAAAAATAAATATAATGTAGATTTGAAAATCATTCAAGTAAATAATCAAATTTAAATCAACATTCTTAACAATCTTAAAAAGATTAAAAAAATTACGCTGTCCATTTTATTTGCAGAGGTAAAGAAAATTAACCTATTTACCTTATTTGAGGTGAAAATAAGGTGGGATTCAACCAACTCACGTGAAATTTAATTCTTAACAATTGTAAAAAGACTAAGAAAATTAACTTAGCTATCCTATCTACAGAGGTAAAGAAAATTAATCTATTTGCCCTATCTGCATAACATAACTAGAAGTGAAAATAAGGTGGGATTCAACCAACTCACATAAATAAATTGTGCACTTTCACAATGTAATATAAATTCTGCAACCCCACAATGTAGATTAAATTCTGCAGCCTCGAATGTGTTGTTTTACTTCTTTCCGGATACAAAATCTTTATAAAATGAGTACCTCAATAGGAATTAGGTTTTACATATACTTTGTATGTCTTACCTTGATACAAAGTCTTTATAAAATGAGTACCTCAATAGAAATTAGGTTTTCCATATACTTTGCGTGTCTTACCTTGATTTGGGTAGAGTATAAAGCCCTTACACTATATTATGGTCAAAGTCTATATAAAATAAGTATTTCAATAGAAATTAGGTTTTGCATATATTTTGTGTGTCTTACCTTGACATGGGTAGAATTTAAAACCCTTACAATGTATGTCGTGGTCAAAATTTATATTTTACGAGTTGAATTAGGATATAGTCTATATACAATGAATATTTTTAAAAAAATTAAGTTTTATGTATATTTCATGTATCCTACATTAATTTGGATGTGTACAAATTTTTTATAACATATCATATCTAGAATTTAATTTTAGATTTGGATTAAAAAAACTTTTTACAAATAAATACAAAATCTGAATATAAAATATTCTTACCAAAATTTATATTTTAAATTTAAATAAATGAAGTACATTTTAAATACCTTCTATAAAAACTCTTTGTTTACCATTAAAAAACTCAATATATCCTATTTATAGTAAGTTCATATCAAATACTTTTATTTTTTAAATAATCAATTAATGATGAAAGTTAAAAAATTTAATAGTTTTTATTTTATAATAATGTATTGTTATTTTATAATAATATATTGTTATTTCAAAATAAATTCTTATAATTTATTAATAAATTTAAAATGATATAAAAATTTTAGGTGACATAATAATAAAATATTTTTAAAAAAAATTAAGAAATTTATAATTATTGAGTATGGTCACAATTTATCATCATTTGAGGTACATGAAGGGTAGTCTTTATTGTAAGGTGGTTATGGGCTTTCTAGATTTGTGGCTTTTAATTGGGATGGGTAAGATAGACTCCTCAAATTATCCCTTGCTATTTTAATCTATTCATTAATAGATTTAGGAAGATAGTGAAGAAAAGACCAAACAAGATGATTAAGGATCCATATCTAATGACTATAGCTCATAGGATTGATTGGGGAGATAAGCTAGAGAGACCACCGCCTACTCCTTCTCCTCTTTCTATAGGGTTAGTTGTACTGGTAGATTAATATCTTGTTTCTTGTTATTTGTGGAATTTTTCTAATGTCATTGGTTATATAAATTTATTTTGATGTCATTATGGCCCTAGAGTTGTAACTCCATTTTATTCTTGGAGTTAGTCCCAATACTTATTGGACTATTTCTCAAAATGTACTTTCATACCCCTGCCTTTTTTATCGAACGTGTAATATATTTTTAATCTTTAAAATTATAATACATACTATATAAAATTATAATCACAATAAAATGTTAAATATTTTAAACTTATTTATGTGGTTCATGAAGAAAATGCTCTTATTAATTTAAAGACTTATTCAAACTTAACATGCTATGGTTGATTATCAATTTTTTTTCGAAAATGTAATAACCAAATTTCAATTATAATAGAAAAACACCACATGTATCTAATTTAATTTCATTAGGAAGATTTCAAATTGGTAGTAGTAGATATGATACTCTTTAATATGAGTATGAACATTTATGTTCCATACTAATTTTTTTGAATCATGCATCAACCAAGATTATGTATATATCCTCCATGTTCTCTCTACATGGATAAGATGAATTTTGAATGCTTGTGTGTTTGAATAAGGATATGCTATTCCTTGCATGGCTAATATGAGTCTCAGAATGATTGGTCATCCAAAATATGTATAGTATTGACATGATTATTTATGTTCATAAGAAACTTCAAGGGAGATAAAATGATTTCATTTATTACATAGATGTGTGAGTTGAAAGATATACAACAATGCATCTGTCTTCGTTGTTTGATGAAGTTTACTTATCTGGCATGTTCACATTATATATTAGGGAAAAAATGTATTAACCACAAATGAGAGCATATTTCTACTATTATATGTTTCATTTATATTGACTGAAAATAAACTAAAGAAACTAGGTTTGCTTTCATGAGAAAATAAGGAAGGAAGTTAGTGGTAGAAAATATGTGAAGAGCGTGACCTAAAATTGTGCACAAGGAATGCGTAGAGGGGAGGTTAACATAGTGTTAGTCCAAGAAATAAAACTGAAAACAACACAATAAAATCTTTACACCTCTAGCCTAGACATTAGGGAGAGCATCAATAACAAAATAACATATGAAAGCACAACAAAAACATAAAAGAACACACTCTTTTACCTTTCTTGGAGCTCCAAATGACTTGTTGAATGGCTTTCTTAGCTTGTGCATCAAGAGGTCTTTGACAACGAAGCTTGTTTGGCTCCTTCTCTCCTTGGCACCTTGGCTTTGATTGCTTGGCTTAAGATTTGAGCATGGTAACACTACTTTCAAGGCATGTAAGTATTATAACACTACACAAAGAGAGCTTGTTTAATATATTTATGCATAATAACTTTGCACCAAAATATCTTAAAAACCAATATGCATGGTCTTGTATTTATAGCCTCAAGAATTAACTCTTACCCAAGGTGAGTTAAGATTGAGTTTAGGCTTAGAATGGTTTCAAATTAATCATAAATGAATTAAGATTAACTCCAGTTGAGTTAATAGTTGTCATGTAATTATGATCTACAATTACTAGGCATGGCTCTCAAATTAGATATTTTAAGATATTTTCAACAAGCTTGACAACTCATAAAGACAATGATGAAAGGCTTGATATTTTAATTTTTGAAATTTTTATTTTTAGATATTCAAAAATTACAAAATGGATAATTCAACTAGGCATTTAATCTTATTTAATTTGTCAATTAATTCTGATTAGTATTTTAGCTCTTTCAAGATTCGATATTTATTCAAGTGCCCTACTTAATAGGTCCATAAACCAAATTAATAGTTATGATGACGTAAGGTGATTAGAAAAAAATTGTGAAAGGTTATTGTTGCATATGATAGGCTACTCAAATTGGGGATATCTCAACATGATTCTGAGCTTTGATTAATGATGCAAAATAAAATTTGAAGCATTTAGTAATTCTTAAGTTTAATTTGCAATGGTTGGTAGGAATCAATATAAAATCTGATTGAAAGCTAGTTGTGACCAGATTTAGGTGTCTACAAAGATAAGGAAAATGATTGGCAAATAGATTGTGTAAAGCTTATTTTGGATTTCTTCTATTATTTTTAAATTTTCTACATAACATAGAGATTTGTATGAAACATAGAAGTAAATATTATGTATATTTATAAAAAACATTCAAATTTAAATCAACATCTTAACAACTGCAAAAATATTAAGGAAATTAAATTTTCTACCATATCTACATAACTAAAGGTAAAAATAAGGTATAAATCAAACAAATCATGAGAATAAGTTATGCACCCTTACAATGTATAATAATTTTTACAGCCCCATAATGTGTTGTGTTATTTCTGTTTGATACAAAATATTTATAAAATGAGTAATTTAATATAAATTAGGTTTTATATATACTTTAAATCTTACCTTGAATTGGGTAGAATATAAAAACCCTTACAATGTATGTTATCACCAAAATTTATATTTTAGGGTTAAGTAAATAAAGTTCCTTTCAAAGTTAGTGGTGAAAAACCTTATATGGCAAGTTGTATTACTTCCACTAGGATATACAATGAGTACCTTAACAAAAACGTAGTTTTATGTATACTTTATGTATCTTACCTTAATTGGGATAGTGTACAAAACCCTTGTTTTTATATATATATATATATATATATATATATATATATATATATATATATATATATAATATGATCATTGTAACTTTTTTAAATATGTGTTTCATTTAGGGTTAAAGGGTAGAATAAATATACATAAGGATTAATAAAATTATTCTAGAGCAGACCAATTAATTGAAAACTAAGATAAATGGATATTTTGAATTAAAATTTTGAGTTATGTTAATTATGTAAAATAAATTTAAAATAATAAATTGATTGTATAATATGAAGAAGAGATAATGTTTAACTTATCTAGAAATGTGTAGGTAGATCTAAGCAGTACAAAGGTGGACACGCGTGGGAACAAAATCAAGGTCCAGTCATCAAATTTTGAAAATATTATTTTTGGAGGCCTAGACACTTATGTTGACATAGGTGTCATGATCCCAACAAAATTGTTCAATACAAAATATTTGTTGTATTATAGAACGACCACCTAGAGATTTTTGGGTTTCTTATCACCTTTTTGCTAATATATTTTATTCACATGCACATGTTTTAGATGATTATTTATGAATCAAACCCCTATCACTTCACCTTAGGTCTTTGTACTTTGCAAAAATAGGTTAGTGGGCTCATGATGTCAAGCTGATCTTAAGTATCTCTCTATAAATAAGTGTTACTTACATAGTAAATACTCTAAAGAAGGCCTCATACATATGTAGTTATCCCCTATATGTTAGATTATGCATGCACAAGGGTGCAATATACTATATGCAAGGACATACAAAGATCTAGCTTGTAACTTAGCGTTTGTTCATGGGTTATTCTTTGAGTGCTTTAAACATGTAATACAACTTCTCCTATGACTAATATAGAATTAGGAAAGAATAGGGATGTTTAACTCAGTTGTGCAATTAATTTAATGAGTTTAAATAGGTGTTTATTTGGTATTTTTTAGATGAATAATGAGTAGGCTTAGATTTATATTTATGTCATACCTTTTGGAAATATATCAAATGGTATGATTAAATAAAAAAATGGACCAACCAATAGGATTCAAAATATTTGCAAATTAGATGAATTTTGAGGACTTGACATTTGATAAGAATCTAGACACTTGAATCGACATAAATGTACCCATGTGGAATACAAGTGTCTAGCGTGTTAGGAAGCTGATGATGATTTGAAATTGATAGTGAAAGATATATATTAGGTTTTAGGATTTGTATACAGTGTAGGAGATTTGATTCATCAAAATTGATAGGGTCAAATAATAATATAAATAATTAGGCATGATGCAATGATGAGTGTGAGCTTTTCAATAATAAATAGGTTTATAAGTAAATGATATAACCTTGATAAATATTTGTCAAATATATATAAATCATATTTTAGTATTTACATCTTATATGGTAAGTTTTCTTACTTTTACTAGGATATAATCTTTATACATTGAGTAGATCAATGAAAATTGAGTTTTATATATACATTATGTGTCTTATCTTAATTTGCATAGTGAACAAAACCCTTATAATATAAATTGTGATCAAATTTTATATTTTAAATTCAAAGAAAAAATATTTTTTAAAGTAAAATACAAAATAATAATATAAAATATCCTTACCAAAATTTATGTTTTAAATTTAAGTAAATTATTTTTTATATACCTTTGAAAAAAAAGCTGTTATATATCCAATTTATAGTAAGTTCACATAAAATACTTTTAATTTTCAACTACTAAATTTATAACGAAAGTTATAAAATTAATGATTTTTATTTTATGGTAATGTACCATTATTTTTAAATAAATTCCAATAATTTATTAACGAATTAAAAACTAACTTTTTTAAGTTTTGTCTCTAATGAGACAAAATTGTTAAGAGAAATAATAATAAAATGTTAAAATATATATATATATATATATATATATATATATATATATATATATATATATATATATATATATAATTATTGAGTATGTTACACTTTCTCATTGTTTGGGTTATATGGAGGGTAGATTTCATCATAGGGTGGTTATTAGATTTGTGTTTTTTAATTGGGATGGGCAAAGCAAAATGTTCATATTCATTTTTATTATTTCACTCATTAATTGGTAGAAAGAGGAAGTTGGTAAAGAAAATATTAAAAATTATGTTTGGGGATCTATTTTTGATGATCGCATTGTCATGAAATCAGTTAGTGAGATAATTTAGAGTGTCCACTACCTCCCCCCTCTTCTCTATGTGGTGTTGGTTGCATTGGTAACTTAATATCTTATTTCTTGTTATTTATGACTTTTTTCTAATGTCATTATGTATGTAATCTTATTTTGATGTCTTTATTTTATTTTGAATTTCTTATTTTTCGAGGTGTGCTTTCCTACTTCCACCTTTTTGATTGTGTGTGTAATATATTTTTAATTTTAGAAATAAAATACATGATATTATACATATAAATGAGATTTGTTTGTGAATATTATTAATGAAAAATATGTGGTTGTTAATTTAAATATTTATAGAAACCTAATTTGGTATGGTTGATTATCCATCAATGGTGGAAACCTTTATTTAAAATGTAATAACCAACTTTCTAGCATAATACCATGTATCTAATTTAATTTTATTAAGAAGATTTCAAGTCGATAGTAGTAGATATGATACTTTCTAGTAAAATTTGGAAGCTCTCACATTATTATGGATATTTATGCTCTCCACTAATTTAGAATCATGCATAAATCAAGATTATCTACATTTTCTCTTATTTAAATGTGTATGAGTTTAAATAAATCCATGGTATTCCTTGCATGGCTAATATGAGCCTCAGAATGATTGGTCATACAAAATATGTATAGTATTGATATGATCATTTATGTTGATAAGAAGTTTCAAGGGAGATAAAATGTTTACCTTCATTGCATAAATGTGTGAGTTGAATGAAATACAACGATGTGCCCATCCTCATTGTTTGATAAAGTCTTCTTGTCTATTAGGTTTACACTTAAATTTAAATTAATTTGTTTCATTAACTCTAAATTAGATAACTCGAATGAAATATAACATAATGTTATAAATCAACTTATGATAAGCAGAGTGGAAGTGAAACCTTAAAATTGGCAAAGTAAAATCGAATGAAAAAAGATCAATTATGAGCAAAATGGAAAACTTAATTGCTTATTGTCTAAGATATGACTAGATGTGAAGCTAATAGATAAATAAAATGAACAAATAAGAACTAACCCTACAATTTCACAAAGACACACACTAAAAATGATGAAGGATAAAATCATTAAACTTGGGACAAGACCAACTTCCACTATAGGTTTGAGTTTTTAGATCTTGTTCTCTATTAAAAATAAGAAAACTCAGGTCACATTCACTTGTGACAACTTACATTAGGTCTGTGTGTGGATATTTGACCTTCAGTTGTGTGCAAAAGACTTAAAAATAACTTATTCAAAGTTGAAACGCTAATAGAGCTATGTAATAATTGAAAACCTATAAATAGAAAAGGGAGGGTATAATAGGTTGAGCTGACCATAATCACCATTGTGATGACTGAACATTACCTATGTATCCAATAATCTAAAGAAAGAAATCAAGCTCACGTATTTCTCCCACTTAAAAATGTTTTGTGAAATTGTGCTCTTTTGACTATATGAATGAATCTAAAGATGAATTGAATACTTGACCATGTTTTGTTTTGGCTTAGAAAAAGTAGACTTTAGATTTCGCTTAGGACTGCTTCAAATGATTAGAATCATAATTGAGAGGAATAGGGAAGCTTTGATCAATGTGCAATAGTGTAAATGTGTCTTTGTATTGAAATTTCTAAGTGATATAATAGGTGACTAAATGCCTTTATAGAAATTCAAGAGGGAAAAACCTCACGCTACCTATTTTAAAAATATAGACCAAATTTTAAGATAGTTTCCTCATTTCAAAAATGACCATTAAAATAGCTAAGGATGAAAATGTCTATATGGAACAAGAATGTGTGCCACTATTGTCTCCTATTGGATGTTTTTGTCCTTAAGGGAAACATGAGACTTTTGGGTCTAGGGATGTCTGTATAGATATTTATAAAGGTTTTTAGCAATTAGAATATTTTCATAGGCATCATTTAGTAATTTATCAATAAAGTTCTTAGGATAGAGTGAGATGTTGAAATAATTCTATATTAAGTGTTCAAGTCAATTAAGGTAAAATAGGACCAAAAATAACATTATCAATTATTTGTAACCAAATTTGAGTGACTACATTCCCCTTCACACCTCCCTCTTCCCCCTTTAGTTTAGAAATGAAATGAACAAAGTAAAGGAAATATACCTAAATGTATATAAAACACTTTGCCTTTGGGAGAAGCTCCAAATCATGCAATGATGTAAAATTAGTTAATGCTCATTTGTAAAACTAAAAATTGAAATGTAATTTAAATTTGGAAAGATTGAAAATAAAAAGGAATGAGTATAGTTATATGTGTGAAACCCATATTTCTCTTGTCACTTTTCTTGGAGATGATGCTTCTTTGAAGCATTAGAGAATTGGTGCTTCCCATGAAGCACTTGGAGAAGTTGGTTCCTTGGATGAAAAAATTGAGAATTTGATGGTGATCAAGCTCCAAACTAAATTAAACTTGTATAGAAAATAAAACCCATTGAGGGATGTTAAAACCTCAATTTGTGTTGTTTGTATTTATAACTCCAAGACATGAAATGAGTTCAAATCCATAATGAATTTACAATCACTAATGCTAGAAAGCATTGAACCTCTAAGTAATGCATTATACACTTTAATTGAATCAACCACTGCAGGTGGCTTGTAGATTCAATTGTCACTTGCAAATAATGCCATGAAACTGATCAAAGATTTTTAATAGGACTAAATATTTCATTTCCCATGAAAAATTCCTCCATAATCATCAGAAAGTTCAGAGTTCAATGATTTATTTTGCATAAAATAAAAAATATATTTCATAATTCAATAAACCCTAATCCCCAATCCCTAAAGCATGAAATATTTGCAAATCTTAAATGCTTCTAATTATAATTCTACTGAACTATTTTGGGTCCCCTTCAAAATGAACCAAAACAAAAAGAAAAATGTTGGTTGATTCATAACCAACAATTTTATACATATTTACCAAGGTAAATAGTCTATGTCATGTAAGAAAAATATTAAGAGTGCTTAACCCTTTTTTGAAAGGTATTAATGGTTAAAGGGGGTATAATATCTTATACACAGGATGAATAAAGCTATTATAGAGTAGGCCAGATAATTGCAAGCTCATATAAATGAATATTCTTAATTTAAGTGTTAAGTTATGTTAAATATAGAAAGAACACTCAAAAAACTACTTTAATTGCATAAACATGAAGAAGAGACAATGATTAGCTTATCTAAAAATGCACATGTAGTTCTAATAAATACAGAGGTGGAAAGAAGTAGGTACAAGATCAAGATCCAGTCATTAGATTCTGTAAATATTATTTCTAGAGGTCTGATCATTTATGTTATCTTATGGACACTTGCATCGATGCTCATGTCCTGATATCAACACAAGTGTCCTATACAAAATATTCATTTTATTGTGAAAAAGGTCGCTTGGATCCTTATAAGTCATATCACGTTTCTATTGACGTATTTAATCAACACGCACAAGCTATCAATGATTGTGTATGGATAAAACACTAGAATTTCACCTTAGATCTTCATACCTTACCAAAAATAGGTTAGTGAGATCATGGTGTTGAGCTGACCTCAATTACCCCTCTATCAATGAGTGATGATACATAGCCAATACTCCAAGGAAGGCCTCATACTTATGTATTTCTCCCCTAGGTTTTGGCTTGTGTGTGCATAACGGTGTAATATACTATATGCAAAGGCATGGAATGATCTAGCTTGTAACCTAAAAAATAATACTCATGGGTTTTTCTTTGAGTGATTTAGACTTGTGATATGTCTGATCCTATAATTAATGTGAAAATAGGAAAGAATAGGGTATTAGAACTCAATTATTTGATTGATTGATTGATTGAGCTTGAATTGGTGTTTGCTTGATATTTACTAGATGAATAACAACTAGGATTATATTTGTATGTATACCACACATTTTTTAAATATCTCATGGTAAGGTTTAATAATATAAATAGGTCAACCCATAGGATTTCAAATATTTTCAAATTAGATGAGTTTTGAGGACTTAACACGTAATAAGAATCTGGACACTTATGTCTATGCAATTATCCCTATATGGGACATAAGTGTCTAGTAGGCTAGAAAGTTGTTAAGGATCTAAAACTGACAATAAATGATATATATCAAGTTTTAAGATTTATGTATATTTTAGGAGATATGGGTCATCAAAAATTATTAGGTCAGACCATGAGATAAGCAATTTGGCACTATGAAATGGTGAATGTGAAATTTTTGACAACATGATGGTATAGAACTAAAGGGTAAATACCAAAGAGGTACTTTTTAAGTATAAAAGACTTAGATGCTATAGAAATCATATTTTATCATCTATATTTTCCTTTCTTTAATCTAGTAATGCATAAAGATGAAATTACTAAGTTAAAGGAAATAAATGTGTACTTGTGTGTGTATAACACACTTACCTTTACTTGAGCCTACTTTGAGTGTTTTTCTAGTGTATGAACTACAAAAAATTTCACTTAAAATATAAATCAATGCATATAATCTTAAATTTAACACAATTTAAATTCTTGAAAATAAAGAGAGCAAGGAAGGAGTACACTTGTGTGTTGATGCAACCATGTTGACCCTTAGTACTTTGACTTGGTAAAGATGCTTCCTTATGAAGCATTGGAGCTGAGAGAGGTTCAAAATTAAACCTTGGTGATTTGAATAGGGATATTAGAATGCAAATTTTCCCCCAATTTGGTGCAAGGGTGGGTTGTGACACACCCATTGAGATCATTACATCTCAATTTCATAATCAAATGATAGTACAATAAAAACCAAGTCAAGTGGTATAACCAACTCAACATAAAAAAATGGAAGTAATGTTATGCCATTGATTGAATTTAATATCAAGCACACTAATAAAGGTATCTAACTTATATAGATATAAAAGTATCAAGATGGTGTTTCCTAGTGAAAACGGTGTTTCTTAAGTATCAGTGCTTCTTGGTAAATAAGTTTGAATATGTATTTGTAATTTTTTGGTTAATTTTCATTTCATATACACTTATAATGTGTCTCAATCTGAAGTCTCTATCATAAATTAAACCTCTTATTTATAATTGTGTATAATATATGGCACATATTTGATAACTTTGATCCAAATCTATAAAAATTGGTGCAATGTGTATGATTCTGATCCAAGTGTATATCTGCATAATGTAAACTATAATGGAATTCTAGAGATTTTTAGATTTGTGTAAGTGTGGTGGTCATGTCTCTATGGCATTTCCCCACTGATATTCCTCATTTTTTAGGTGATGAAAATAGAATATAGTAGTTACCTTACCTCAAAAATATAAGAAAATTACATAATTTATATATGAATCATGTAGCATATCTACTTCAATGAAGCTTGTGGTATGTGATCATAATAAGCCCTAAAATGCATGATATAGATAATATAAATTTCTAATAGTAACAATAAAAATAACCAAATACACACACAAGAGCACTCAATGTCACAAAAATGGGTCTAAGTAGATCGTAAGCAAGGGCCATATTCAAATATCGCACATTCAAACGAATGACATATTCAACTGCCCAAATAGAAAGTAACATACAGTGGCACCAAGGCCAATAAGAAAGAAACATATTCAAATTTTCCATAAGTAAGATAATATAAATCAATAAAAGGACACTTGAAGAAGTGACAGTGTGAATAAATGAAGTATAAACAATCAACATAAGCATACCATACTAGTCTCTGTATTTATGCGTTAGAAAAAAATGCCATGTAATATAGAATATCAAGTACACTATGAAAGATATAACCATGAGTATAGGCATTTGTAAGTATTAGTATATAATCTCAACATGATAATGTAGAAACGATCACAAAGTAATGTAACATGTATCAATCGTGATCAAAGAAGCAAATTCTTGGGCCAACATGGTATATCATGTGGGAAGAAGAAAGGTCCAACACATATATGTGAAAGTATCATGGGTTTGGGTTATGCCTATATCACACTCAAATACATGCGAAATATATGTGTGTATAGAACTGATATGTTATCTATTAACATAAAGTAAACAACATAGATGCAAATGAGCTAGTAAACATGTGAATGCTGAATATGTTGATATTTTTTATTTTATTTGAATGTTTTTATATTTGTTTATATATATATATATATATATATATATATATATATATATATATATATGGAATATTTGTAAAGGAAAAATGTCTAAATAATTATCCCATTTAATAGATGCTCACATGTATTTCTAAACCTAGAATATGGTGTATCAAACTAGTGATACTTATAAGGAGTATGTGTAGGAGTCATATTTAGAACTGTAGAATCTATGGTACTATGTGTATGTCTCATAGGATTTCGTGGTCATGAATAGGTAATAGGAGTAGGGGTTTATGGAACCCACTTCTTAGTTCTATGTGGTTTCTTAGGTGCAATTATAATTAGAAATATTTATTTCCTCTTAGAAACTGGGTGGAGTGTGTAGGTGTAGATGAGGATTCTATGAAATTCATTGTGTATCTCTGGTGCAATAGTCTCTCAATTATGGGCCACCTAGTAAAAGGGATTTTTTATTGCTTACCATTTTTTGGATGATTAACCTTAGTAAGTTGTCTACTTAGTTTTATGAGAATAAACTTCTGTCAGGAATCTAGAACAACAAACATGCTCTGATACCAACTGTTAGGACCTTGAAGCACCATTGATTACCAAGCAACTAAACATGCAGAATTTAACAAAAATCACAAGTAACTAGAATTCATAAATAACGCAGAATATGAGAGACAATACCCAATTGTATTAATACTCTTCCGGAAAAGAATTACAAATGAAGAGACGCCAGACTCTTCCCACCTTACAGGCTTCCCACACCAAGTGTTCAGTAATTCACCTTCAAGAGCTCACTCTCTCAATTACGGTCCCAACACACAACTCAAACACAGAGTTGGTGTTCACCTCCACCAGCGAGTAACAACACCGCCAGTCAACCAGTCAGTAACAATATTGCCAGTACACCGAGTATACAAACATACTCAACCGAGTACACAACATACTCCAAGTAGATCTCTCATGAACTTGCAACAACCTGCAACTCAAATGATCTTACTTTGGAAGGAACTACCTTGCCTTCCTCTTTGCTCTCCAACTGAGTACACAGCGTACTCCAAGTAGATCCCACCTGATCTTGCTCTTTGTTGTGTTGCTATCACCTTGATCCTGCTGCCACCTGCAGATCAACCTGGTTCTGCACACCTGCAAACCTAGACCTCGCACACACATACACCTGCAGATCGATGATCTTACTTACCATGTAGATCTCCAAACGTGGCCTTGCACACCTGCTGACCAAGATCCTACATACATGAAGAATCCTTCTAATTCTCCAAACCAGCAACACACCTTGCTCTCTTCACTCTGAAGGAGCTAATATTTGCTCTCTTACTCTCTAGCACACATTACAATACAGCCCATGAGTCTATTATATAGATCTCATGCAAACAATAATTAGACATCTATTTACAATAATTAGATATGTAGCTTTAAGTCTAAAATTGGCCTTTGACATGCAAACAACTGGTTCGTTGACTAACTGTTCATGCAACCGATAGTTCCAAAACCGCACAGGCGATCGACGTCGGTCCCTGTCTGCCTGGAGGTGACCAATGCCGGCTGATCTCTGATCGACGTCGGTTGCTCTTCTCACTGTATATGACTGATGTCGATTGATCAGATCGACGTCAATTTCTCTGCAACTCAACAACCTCTCAGCAACCTCCTCCATGTCTGCATCAGTGGAGCTTTTAGCTCCACAACCTAACAATCTCCCACTTGGAGATAAATAGTTGCACTATACCTATACCTGTACACCGTCTAATCTGTTTCCTGGCTTGTATCCCTCTTCAAGCTCAACTTTGAAGACCAACCACCACAACACCTGTGGTGAACCTCCTGTCATCCAAGTAACCTACCATATCTGATCCTACAAACCCATGTAGTGAAGTCCTGACCCTGCATAACATGTATACCTACTGCTGGTCCCTCTCAAATACCTGAGAACCCACTTCCCCGAATTGGCTCCTAACTCTCTGATAGCTCCCACTGCTAGGGAAAACTCAGGTCTATACCAGACCTCATGTGATTTCGGACACTGAACTGTCTAGCCCTTGGTGTGTTCTGGTTCTGCATCTTGCGTATTGAACCTCGCTAACACCTGATTCACATCAACTCCCACTAGAGACAAAATCAACCTGTGATTTTCCATGTCTCTCATGCCAAAGAATTTTGCTGCTCCAAATTCCTCATGACATGCCACTGAACTAACCTTTCCCTTAGCTCAGCAAAACCCTGTATGTATGAACCTGCTAGCTAGCATACCATCCACATACAGTAACAAAATAATATTGCAATCATTATCTACCCTAGTAAGACAAACACAATGGTTACACTGACATTGACTAAAGCCTTACTTTGTCATCCACCTGTCAAAACCTATACCACTGTCCTACAACTTCCTCAAAACCATATGACCTGGCCTTTTGTCTCACGTATCCATTCTCTCTATTCTTTAACTAAGGTATCCATTTGTCTCTCAATGCTTTCTTCTGGCTGGCAACCCTACCAAATCTCCCGTTTGGTTCTGCATCCTATTCATGCCATGCTCCCACTGTTTCCTGGATCCTTCATGCTCTGCAGTGAGCAATGAGTATAAAGCAGAGGAACAACGAATTTAAGGCTTACTTACCCTTTCAGTCCTCCATATGGGCATTTGAAACTCCTTGACAGCTTGTTGTCCACCCAAAATTTGTCTCAATGACCAACCTCGGTCACCACACAATCTGCATTCGATCGACGTCGATTCCATGCAACTATCTTTCTATCGACGCCAGTTTTTTGACCGACGTCAGTCTTACCTGGTCATCGACGTCGGTACCTTGATCAACGCTGGCAGCCACCCTGCCAGACACCATCGGCTCTGGTCTGCACATGACCGACATCGGCACCTATTTGTTCAATGCTGGTTCCCCTTGACCAACACCAGTAACTGTGTTTGCCTGTGAGTGATGACTTTTTACCCGTGAGCTCTCCATGGATCAAAACCTTGTCCAAACTGCCCTACTCAGAGATATCTTGTCCCATCCACTGATCTTTGTCCGTCATCTCTTCTAAGAACACCAAGGCTTTCCAATTTTTAAGTCTATCAAACACATCTATCTTTCGCTTAAGAACATGCATCTCCTTCTTGCTCATGTGACCAAGCCTACAAAGCCACGTCTTCGCAATAGAAGAAGAATCAATAATATAAGTAGATAGATAAAGGATACCTACTTTGTTACCACCATCTAATTCAAGTGCATCCGCTGTGAGAGTTCTTATGCATCTCTCATCACCCAACTTTCCTAAAGAAATTAGCCACATCTTCAAGACTAGGACCTGCATGACCTCCTTCAACACCCATGTGTTGGTCGTCTGCAATTTCAGCTTCACTTCCCCTTTGTCAATTCTTTGACAAGGCACACCAGCCCCTAAATAAATCTTTCCAATGTCTCCAAAGACCTTAACATGGAAAAATACTCTATTTCAGACTGCATGGAAAGAGGCAACATAATCTATAAAACAAGATTCTACTTTATCCAAGGAACATTCCAGAGCATCCTGTGCAACAACACCTGTAACATCTACTTCTTTAGTTCTTTCATGCTGATCTTCTACCAACCAACAATTTCTCTTTACCTGCTCTTTCTTTCTATAACATCGTAATTGACCATTCGTGCTTTTCAGTTCCTCCATTCTTAGTGTACTTTCTTCTGCCATTGCTATACCCCCACTCAATCAGAAACCCCTGAGAGTGACCTGTAATCAAACACAAACCTGCTCCCTGCAACCTTAGCTCTAATACCACTTGTAAAGAATCTAGAACAACAAACATGCTCTGATACCAACTGTTAGGACCTGGAAGCACCATTGATTACCCAACAACTAAACATGTGAAATTTAACCAAAATTACAAGTAACTAGAATTCATAAATAACATAGAATATGAGAGACAATACCCAATTGTATTAATACTCTTTCGGAAAAGAATTACAAATGAAGAGACGCCACACTCTTCCCACCTTACAGGCTTCCCACACCAAGTGTTCAGTAATTCACCTTCAAGAGCTCACTCTCTCAATTACGGTCCCAACACACAACTCAAACACAGAGTTAGTGTTCATCTCCACCAGCGAGTAACAACACTGCCAGTCAACCAGTCAGTAACAATACTGCCAGTACACCGAGTATACAAACATACTCAACTGAGTACACAACGTACTCCAAGTAGATCTCTCATGAACTTGCAACAACCTGCAACTCAAATGATCTTACTTTGGAAGGAACTACCTTGCCTTCATCTTTGCTCTCCAACTGAGTACACAACGTACTCCAAGTAGATCCCACCTGATCTTGCTCTTTGTTGTGTTGCTGTCACCTTGATCTTACTGCCACCTGCAGATCAACCTGGTTTTACACACCTGTAAACCTAGACCTCGCACACACATACGCCTGCAGATCAATGATCTTACTTACCATGTAGATCTCTAAACGTGGCCTTGCACACCTGCTAACCAAGATCCTACATACATGAAGAATCTTTATGATTCTCCAAACCAACACCCACACTTGGCACTGTGGCACTAAGAGGAACACACCTTGCTCTCTTCACTCTGAAGGAGCTAATATTTGTTCTCTTACTCTCTAGCACACATTACAATACAACCCATGAGTTTATTATATAGATCTCATGCAAACAATAATTTGATCCGTAGTTTTAAGTCTAAAATTGGCCTTTGACATGCAAACAACTAGTTCGTTAACTAACTATTCATGTAACCGATAGTTTTGAAACTGCATAGGTGACCGACGTCGGTCCCTGTCTGCTTGAAGGTGACCAACGCCGATCGATCTCTTATCGACATCGGTTGCTCTTCTCACTGTATATGCCTGATGTCGGCTGATCATACCGACGTCAGTTTCTCTGCAACTCAACAACCTCTTCCATGTCTGCATCAGTGAAGCTTTTCGCTCCACAACCTAACAACTTCTCTTGTTAAAGTGGATGTTCATATAAAATTCTAAAAATTGTGACTATCTTAGTATGAATGTATTTAATACACCTGTGCACTTTGAAAGATATTATACAAAGTTTATGTATCCAAGATATTCCCAATAATATATCAAAGACTCTCATGTATGGTATAATTGAAAAGGTAGTAACCACATGTGTTGAACTAACTTGTATAGGTAAATCAATCTCACTAATAACATGTTGTGATGTCCCATCAAATGTTCTGACTATTTTGGTCAAAGGGTATAAATCATCATATGTATATCCCAAATGTGTAAGTAATTTCATGGTACACATATTATTACTAGCACCATTATCTATCATAACACTATGTAGAGGATGATGATCAAGGTATGATCGAATGAATAATGAATGAATATATGAGTCATCATCTACAATGTTACGTCTCAATTTATTGTTAAGTAAATTTACTTGATTATCCATGGATTTTTATGGTTGAAAATTTGATTTGATTATTATTTAACTAAACTGTAAGTCATATGTTGTTATGAAAAAGATGTATGTTACTTTGAATTCATGATTGCATTACTATGAGCTAGTTATATTGTATATTCTTTACCTTGTGATCATGTTGATTTGTTAATACAATAATATTTTACGATGGATATATCATGATGCTATGGAATAACTATCTTATTGTCATGAGTTGGGCGTAGGAGATATTCATCCCTCAAATCATAATGGAGGGAGAGCATCATTGAAGAGGGTGACATAGATGGAGGTTTTGGGGAATGACAAAGGAATGACTAAAACCCATGTACATACCAATTTAGATAGTATATTCTTTATGCTATTTGTATTTAGATAATTTTTTATACATGTGTTGATACTGTGGATAACACCCTTTGAGGGAAGGCTTAGCTTCTCTCTTTTATGCGACACAATGGAGACATTCCTCCTACTGTGGGCTTGGCAAGTTGAGGAATGAATCTCTAGATATGGGCTAGCTCCCCATGATGCATCTTTGATGGTCCTTAACTACTACTATTAGTAATGGGGGGGGTGAAAAGAGAGAAGGATATAACAAAAGCAAAACCTATCTAAAATGGTAATGCACCAAATGATTCGATCTACTCAGCTTATATCAACACTTTAGACCAAAAGGGCAAACAGAAACGTCATTTAAACATAAGAACAGACTATATGGGCACTTTAACAAGGGGATAAATGAAGATACAAAGAAAAAGAACTTACCATAGGTGTTGTAAAAGCACACTGTCAGATAACTGCTCTTCTTTCTCTATGCTCCAACTTGGGCACTTCCTATTAACCTATAGAAATGGTCTTGGATATACTAGATACGTTGGTGTCAACCTATGAAAGCATCAAGATGAAATGACTAAACACAAAGTTGATACATAGACATATTAAGAAGTATAACCAGTTAGATAGAGGTAAAACGTGTTCTTTTGATTCAAAGGTAAAATTGGTAGGGCTTCCCCTTACACAAGTGAGAGATATCCTTTTCAAGATGAGAGGTTACAATATATAGCATTGAGAGAAAGATTGTTGGTCCCTCAAAGAATAGGTGACCCATACTGTATTAAACACCTAGGAAAGAGGAATCCGCTCATGCTATTGTCATCCTTCCATAAATGGCCTGAAATAACCATGCTGTAGATTACTACCGGTATTGACTTTACTGCTCAAATTATATTAAATGTTCCTACTAAAACATGGGTCACTTTGTTTTCTAAATGACAAGGCTGCCTCTCTGTGAAGCTTATGCAACTATCTTCTCATTAAGGCTAAATGAAGAAAAATGGGCTGCTCTATTGAATGCTTTCACTCCCTTTGATGATTGCTTAGTGGAGACTATTTCATCTGTAGCAATAACTTCTCCTACTGATGCTTCTTGTGCCACCTGAACTCATCTATTCTTCATGTGCTACTTCTTATCTTTTCCTAGCAACTCAGCCCTCAGGGCTATTGTTTGTCTCCTCCTAGCTCCTTTCCTAGCAGGTCGTTGAGTCTATATTTGGGTCTTTGAGCCTTTGAATTTCCTCAGATAAAACATCTAAAGGAAATCCTTCAGACACTTATCTAAAGGAATTATGTCTTCCTTCAAGCTTTATCATCTAATTTCGGTGATGCTTAGGTGTTATAGAATTCTTTTAGACATCTTGTCTGAAAGAAATCTCCTTTAGCCTTTTCTTCAACTATTAACCCATTTCATGCACAAGCCCATCCTTAAACACTTGAAAATCAACGGCTATCTTATCACCATAAAATTGATGCCCACAAGCCCGTCACCATTTGAAAACTAATGACTATTTCATATCTTGAATTTGATGTCTGTCGGCATGTCACCAGACGTTTGAACCTCCAACGGCTAGTTCACCATGCTGAAGTTGATGTTCTCAGGCCCATCATCATCTTTGGCAATTCCTTCAACCTTTTGCAAAATGAAACTTCTCAAAGGGAAGGTGACCCTTCAAAAAAAATTGAAAAGGCCCCTTTTCCTTAGCCGATAGCCCTCCATAAGGGTACTTGCCCTTTGGGCTCCCTTGTCTTCCCAAATGTCTGAAGGAATTCCTTTAGACATTTTACCCGAAGGAAATCTTGCCTTCATGTCTTGGCCTTCCTTTGGTGAATTTCTTCAGACAAAAGTTTGAAGGAATTTACCTTTGGTTCTACATGGATTTTCTTCATACAAAAAGTCCAAAGAAATCCTTGGTTTTGCCTTCTCACTTTTTCGAAGGAAACTTCCCTTTTGGCCTTCTACCTTGATCTCTTTCAAATGCGTTCTCTACCCTCCACAAGGGCACCCTAGGTCCAAAATTGTCCTTTGGATCTTGCTTGAATGGTCCCATTTATCACCTTCCTACCCTCTGCAAGGGCACTTGAGCTTCGGGGTCTTCTGAAAGACTTGTATCTCTTTAAAACTAGCCCATTCCTTTGCCAAAAAAGGCTTGTCTAAGGTAATTTACTGGAAGTGAAAATAAGCCCCAGATCAACCTAAAAGCCTACAAGACTCCAATCACTCGAATCTTTATAAGAACATGCATATTACAAAGGGAAGAAACCATAATTATAGTAAGGTAAAGACATCAGAGACTGACTAATCAGGACAACAAGGAAAAAGGTAAGACTGATTTTTGGCATGTAGGACCAAAAATGGTCAACAAATTTGGTGATTCATAGGGGAAGCATGCCTGCTATGCTTAAGAAAACTAGTGGCTTATAAATCTATTGGGCAAAAAGTCAGAATATAGCCTAAAAGGCTGACAATAACCTTGAGAGACTAAAGAATCAACATGAAGCTTTTACCATCAATGGTAAATAAAACACACACAAGGCTGAAAAAATATGAACATGCACAAAATCACTTAGGGAAAACAAGGAAAAAATAGGGAAAATATGTACATAATAAGAGAAGGCTCAAATGCAATGCTTAATATATATCCCATTAATTGGGATATGTAGTTCTCCATCATTCAACCTAGAGAGTTGGAATGTGTTATGCTGCTTGCACTGAGTGATGACATATGGACAACTCCCTAAGGCATCGAATTTCATGTGCTTTCCAAGTTTAGCTCGATCTTCATCCCATTTCAAGACAATGTCGCCTTCTAAGAAGCCTTTTGATGAGGATTTCTTATCAAAATGCTTCTTCATTTGCTGTTGACGGTTGGTCATGAAAACCATGGCTTGGTCTCTTGTCTCTTGAAGCTCCATTAATTCACAAACTCTAACCTCCATGCTATCACTTTCTTCCAATTGCAATTGGTGGGCAAGATCCAAGGCTAGAAATTCAAATGAAATAGGAAGTTTAGCTTCCCTTTCATACACAAGTGTGTATGGTGAATTACCAACTGCTCTTTTTGGAGTAACCCTATCTACCCATAGGGTTGTTTTTAGCTTGGCATGCCAAGTTCTCTAATTTTCCTCCATTGTCCTTCTAATGATCTTGATCAGATTCTTATTGGTGGACTCAGCCAACCTATTTCCTTATGGATAGTAATTGGAAGAATTACTAAGGTATATGTCATATCTTAATGCCCACTCGCTTATTTTGGTTCCCAAGAAGCCAATGTGTTATCTGAGATGATGGTAGTTAGAACTCCAAATCTTTTCACCAAGCCTTCATAAAAGTCTAAGACTGCACTTTCATTAGCTTCCTTCAAAGCAATAGCTTGTACCCATCTCATGAAGTAATTGGTAGCTATCAAGACCCACTTGTGGCCAACACTTGAAGGAGGGTTGATCATTCCTATGAAGTCTAGGCCCCATTGCATGAACGACTGTTCTACTTGAATAGGTTGTAGAGGCATTGCAACCAGCCTTTGCTTTTCATCAAAGAGAGCACATTTTTAGCACTTTCATACCCATACATGGGTATATTTGAATAAAGTGGGCCAAAAGTAACCAGACATCATAATCCTTGTAGCTGTAGGCTTAGGAGCAAAGCGACCACCAGCTGGCCCATCATGAAATTTAGATAGTACCCTGTTGACCTGACTTGAGTCTATGCATCTCAAGAGTACCCCTAAAAAATCTTTTTTAAATAGCACCCCATCAACCAGGACATAAGGAAGTGACTGGAGCCTGAAATATCTCTTCTTAATCCTATCAAGGCCCTGTGGGCACTCACTAGTGAGAAAGAAATGAGTCATGTCTTGTGCCCAATCTTTTGTGACTGTAGGTTCCTCTACTACAGCTTCATCATGGAGTAGCAAAATGCCCTCTTTCTATTGTTTAAGGTCTATAGCGAGGTGTTCACACAGCCCTCTTCCCCTTACCAGCTTGGTGGTTTTGATATCCATGTCATATTCCATTACCTTGGTGATCCATCCTATTCTCTTTTCATTTAGATCATGGCTAATCAAGAAAATTTTGACACTAGGATGTGGCACCATGATGTGAACCTTGCTATTTGACAACATATGTCTGAATTTATTTAGGCTTCGTATGACTGCAAGCACTTGCTTTTCAACATATGTGTACCTAATTTTGAAACCTTCTAGACCTTGGCTGAAGAATGCAAGAGGTTGTTCAAGGTTTTCATCATTTGCTTGAGTGAGCATGGTGGAGATTACCTCTTCATTTTTGAAGGTGTAAAGGTTAACATCCTTGGAGAAGTTAGGACTGATCAAGGTGGGAGCTTGGGTAATAGCTTGCTTAATCCCTTCAAAACTATCCTTCCTTTGTGTTGTCCATGCAAACTTCTCATCCTTCTTTAGCATGGAAGTTAGTGGCTTGACTATTTCAAAAAAATTAGGGATAAGCCTCCTTATAAATTTTATTATACCAAAGAAGCTTTGCAGACCCTTCTTGTACTTAGGTAAGGATAGCGCTAGGATGGCGCATACTCTTTCTAGATCAATGGTCAAGCCCCCTTTTGAAACAACATGACCAAAGAGTTTACCTTCATGGACAATGAACACACATTTCTTTGGGTTGAGAGAGATACCAAACTCTCTACACCTCTCAAATATTTGCCTCAGGTATTTCAGATGTTGGCCTGCATCCTTAGAGAAAATTGTCATGTCGTCAAGGTAGACCAATACAATATTATTTATCAGCCCCTAGAAAGCCATGTCCATGGCTCACTAAAATGTAGCTCCAGTATTTGACAATCTAAATAGCATCTTCCTATAAGCAAAATTTGCCCACTTGGTAGTGAAGGCTATCTTGTACTGATCGCAGTCCTTGCACTAAAATTTGAATGTACCCTGAATACCCATCCAGGAGGGAGAAACGTTCACTGCCTATCACCATTTAGAGGATCTGATCCATACTTGGGAGGGGATAGTGGTCTTTTAATGAGACTATATTGAAGTTTCTAAAACTGACACACAATCTGATCTCCCCATTTTTCTTCCTAACAGGGACTAGATTAGCTAGCTAAGAAGAGTGTTTGATAGGAAAAATGATTCTATACTCAATCAGATTGGTGAGTTCCTTTTGCATGAGAGGCTCAATCTTCAGATTGATAGGCCTTTGCTTTTGTTTGATGGGTTTGGTTCCTTCCTCCAATTCAATGGTGTGTTGGTCCAAGCTTGGGTCAAAACCCTTCAGGTCACTATACTCCTAAGCAAAAACATCGGTAAACTCTTGGCATAACAAAATGAAAGAATGCCTTTCCTCATTTGTACATACCTTCCCAAGTGCAAGTAGCCTATCCTTGAATATTTCAATTTTTTCATAATTTTATTTCTTGGTCGTGATACTTGATTTATCATTTTTTAGTTGGTCATCCTCATTGAAGATGATCTCGAGAGTGACCAATCCTTTTGGAAGTTTGTTGTTCTTCAGCTGAATAGTCTAGCCATCGTACTACTATTGTAGCTTGGACTAATTTCTAGAAGCAAACTTAGCCTCCTCTTACAAGAAGAGTGATATATGTTGATCACTATCAAACACCTACCAATTGGTGACATTATCAGGTATGGAGGGTCTTACTATCACTTTTAAATGGCACAGACTGTTGTCTCAACCTATTTCCTTGGGAATGTCAAACTAAGCACCAAATGCTACTAGTTTTTCTGCTTGCTTATTCTATTCTCTTGGAATGGAAATAATGTTGAAAGCCATAAAACTCTCTACTAGGTCCCACACCCTATGCTTATAAGACTTAAGCAAGGAATTTTTGGTCAAGTTTCACCCTCTCACCTTGTTTACAATTAACTTGTTGTCTCCAAAAACCTAATATTATTTTATTCCCCTTTTTCTTGCCCACTCTAATCCATGGATGAGAGACTCATATTATGTAACATTGCAAGTGCAGGAAAATTGGAACCTAAAAGTTGAGAAGTATTTCTCCTTTGAGGGTGAAATTAACATTACTCCACCACCAACTCCCAATTTGCTCCTTGAGCCATCAAAGAAGAGATGTCATAGACCAGAGCTCTCTTGGTTGGCCTTCATCAAATTTGGCATGAAATTACCTTCTTCACACATGCAATAAACTCCAAGGCCTGCCTCTTCGATGAACTTGTATGGGTCATGTTCAAAATTGTCACTTCCCCATTTGTCTAAGAGTAGGTTAGTAACTCCTTCAAGAGAAGAGGGCAGAGATTGGTCCATTTGGAATTCTTCTTCATCAATGATGGCATAGCTGACATTTGTTTTCGTGAGTGAGTATGGCTCTAGATGATCTATGTGGATTGGCTCTGACTCAATTTTCACTTTAGTTACATATTTGGTTCTAAAAACCATGTAAGACCAATTTGTTACTAGGTACCTACCTTTTTAGACGTGAAATCCCTAGATAAGCACAGAGCAAGGTAGGGAGGGACATCTGCCACTACCATGTTATGGGGAATGGAGAAGGTTAGACAGGTGTGAAGCGTTAGATTCAAGCCTCTTACCACTCCTAATGTTTTAGCTGGTGAGCCATCTAATAGCAAGACTCCCTTGGTCATTTCCTCATGCTTGAGTCCCAGTTTTTCTACTATGCATTTGGGCATTACCGAGGTGCTTGCTTCACTATCAATAATGCAATTGTGAACTAAAAAATGTCTAATAACTAAGGATAGATAGAAAGGAAGAACCTTTTCATTCTTCTTTGCTTGACCTGCCATAGAAGGGTGCCCATTCATAATCAACACATTATTGGTCTTTGTTGGGACAACTTGTTCATTCAACCCATGCAATTCCTTCTAGAGTCTATCCTTTTGTCCCAGCATTACTAAGGAATCCCACAATGTGATATTCATGTACAAATTCTTCATCTAGTCCACAACATTGATCTGAGGGTTGCCCCCTTTTGGATTTTCTTTGGGGGTATTTACAGCCTGAGGTGCAAGCCGAAAGTTGAGGATACAATCGACGACCTGTAATTTGCAAACTCCTAGTTTAATTTTGATGAAGAAGATGTTGCGAACACTTGAGTAATTGCTTGTGCTTCCTCCATAGCTCTCTTTTTGGACCTAGTACTGGCTGCAACACAATCACCCTGGTTATTCAGACTCCCCACATAATTGACTGCATAGAATTTACCTTCCAGGTGATTCATGAGAGTGGAATCAAAATGAGCTTGCCTGTTGTCCATCCCAGGGTGTACTGAAGCCTCAAAACTTAGGAATTGGGCTATTTAATTTTCTTGTGTGGTCATATAATGATTTGGCAATTGATTAGTATACGCAACCTGTTCTTGACCATACCCCAAGGGTGGGCAATTAGGTTGTTCCTTTACCAAGTTATTTTGAGTGAGAACAAGAGCTTTGGATGATGAAGGGTCACCTAGATTATAACCTTGATATGGTCTAGCTTAGGTAATCTAACCATGTCATTGGTTATAATTTTGGTAAGGCGGTCTATTCATTTGTCTGAACTACTGGTATCCTTGATTCGGCTGATAGCTTTGAGCTTGTTGCCTCTTGAGAGCCACCAATTCATTAGTTACACTTTTTAACAAGCTCTTAACTTCATGGAGGTCATTTTGTGAGGTAGCAGTCAGCTTTTCTACACCAAGCAGAAGAGCTAAGGTGGGTGCAATAGTCTGAACTGGGGGTGGTAATTCAGGAAATAGCAGCATATGAAGTTTAGGGGCTATCTTTCCTGCTTGTACAAGATAATTTTTGGTGGTTATAGCTATTTCATAGGTAGCTGATAACACTTGTCCTCCCATGGACTATATCATGACAACAATGTCATTATTAAAAGATTTTAAGTAGTAAAGGAAAGCATAGCTTGGGGTCAGCCACACTAAAATGGAGATTTTATCCCAAGTCTTTTGGAAACTGGTATTAAAATCTTGCATAAACTCATGAGGAGCTCTTTTTATGGTGTTTAATTGCTCAGCAAGAGAGAGATGGTCACTCTTCTCCCCAAATATATTTGTCAAGAGGGTGCCTAATTCATTCCATGAGCCAATTGAATTCATAGGTAAGGTCTCATATCAGTCCAAAACTTTACCCTTAAAAGACAATGCCAGTAACCTGATGGCTATGTTCTCTTCAGTGACATTATGAATGTTACAGAGGTTGGCTATATTTTTGATATGCTCAATAGCGATAATAGGACCCTCTCCATTAAAATGAGGAACACTCTTAAGGGTTGTCTCTGGGGTTGGGTCATAATGTAGAAGGTTTAAAGGGCTATGACCATGGAAGGCTACAAAAGGTAAAGCCATGGCGATGATAGGGTTCAACCAGGGCCTTCTCATATAGGTATATTTTATGGTGTGTCTGGGAAATTGATTTGTTGTATAGGGATGAGTCCTTACAAACCTTAGTCACTTTACTAAGTTTAAGGGCAGCTCAATGAATTTAAAAGGGATACCCTTGGAAAATATTGTGGTGACCTTAGGCATGGGATGTCAGGATGATCTCTGACTAGAGACTGAGTTCTTAAAAATGGAGTCACTAGATGCTGGGTTAGTTGTTCACTCTTGCAGTAACAAGACTAACACCAATCCTGAAACTTCTCTGAGCATCAAAAATTGTCCCACCAGGTGTGCCAAAGACTATTGATGTTGTGGATAGCATCCTTTGAGGGAAGGCTCAGCTTCTCTCTTCCATGTGACATAATGGAGACATTCCTCCTACTGTGGGCTTAACAAATCGAGTAATGAATCTCTATATATGGTCTATCTCCCCATGATGCATCTTTGATGGTCCTTAACTACTACTATTAATAATGGGGGGGGGGGTTTGAAAAGAGAGAAGGATATAACAAAAGAAGAACTTATCTAAAATGGTGATGCACCAAATGATTTGATCTACTCATCTTATATCAACACTTTAGACCAAAAGGGCAAATAGACACTTCATCTGAACATAAAACCAGAATGTATGGGCACTTTAACAAGGGGCTAAATGAAGATACAAAGAAAAACAACTTACCATAGGTGTTATAGAAGCACACTGTCAAATAACTGCTCTTCTGTCTCTATGCTCCAACTTGGGCACTTCATGTTAACCTACAAAAATGGTCTTGGATATACTAGATATGTTGGTGTCAACCTATGAAAGCATCAAAATGAAATGAATAAACACAAATTTGATACATAGACATATTCAAAAGTATAACCAGTCAGATAGAGGTAAAATGCGTTCTTTTGATTTAAAGGTAAAATTGGCAGGGCTTCGCCTTACACAAGTGAGAGATATCCTTTTCAAGCTAAGAGGTTACAATATATAGCATTGAGATAAAGACTATTGGTCCCTCAAAGAACAGGTGACCCATACTATATTAAACACCTAGGAAATAGGAATTCCCTCGTGCTACTATCATCTTTCCAATAAATGGCCTGAAATAACCCTGTTGTAGATTACTAAGGGTATTGACTTTGCTGCTTAAACTGTATTAAAAGTTATTACTAAAGCATGGGTCACTTTGTTTTTTGAATGACAAGGTCACCTCTTTGTG